>JAODUO010000748.1:17500-130000 GCA_025642075.2 Ridgeia piscesae | reverse complement strand
ATCGCCTCCACAGGGACGGAGGCCATTTCAAACGCATCACGTCGTTACTACAATTCAATTGCACGCTCTATATCAACAGTCGTCGCCGTAATGTGCGCAAAGGTCGCGCTGGCAGCGTTACCTCGCCGTCTGTCGGGTCTCCGGCTTCCATTTAGCCCAAGTCTTGCGTCGCCGCGCCGTTTTTGCGAGCGCTCCGGTGGGAGGGGAGACTGCGAGTAGCCAGCCGCTTGTTTGGACACGTAATGGAAGGGTTGTTGTTTTATTATATCGGCGTCGATATCGCGACGACAGCCAGGGCGACGTGGTGTCAGGGGCATTGCATGAAAAATGCATGCGTGATGAGTTCGTTTGTGGACTCACGTGGAGACGAAAATAGAACGCCCGGGACGGCAGTTGTGTGTGTGTGTGTGTGTGTCGTGCGTGCGCGCGCGCGCGTATACACGGGTATTCTGAACAGCAGTTTAACAGTATTAGTTTACATATACAATGTTTATACGTTGTAAAAGCTCAGATACTGATTTCCGTTATCATATATATATATAATTATATCAACACACACACATCACACACACACACACACACACACACACACACACACACACACACACACACACACACACACACACACACACACACACACACACACACACACACACACACACACACACACACACACACACACACACACACACACACACACACACACACACACACACACACACACACACACACACACACACACACACACACACACACACACACACACACACACACACACACACACACACACACACACACACACACACACACACACACACACACACACACACACACACACACACACACACACACACACACACACACACACACACACACACACACACACACACACACACACACACACTGTATATACATCTTCTTCTTCGCCTTTTCCCATTAGGTGGGGTCAGCGGCCCGAATTCTTGATTTCCAGAATGTTCTGTCCTGAGCATCCTCCGGGGTGATCTGCAGTTCCTGCTTCCTCTTGATATATATATATATATATATATATGAATATATATATGAATATATATATATATATATATATATATATATATATATATATATATATATATATACAATATATATATATATATAATATATATATATATATATATATATATATTATATAATATATATATATATATATATATATATATATATATATATATATATATATATATATATATATATATTGGCTGAAGACATGAATCTACACACGCTTAGAAAAAATGCAGACATTTTTATTAGTCATTCATGAATGTTGCTGGAAACTCGGCTTTTTCCCCACACTGATAGGAATGTAATATCCTAATGCGACGGCCTTGCGGTCAGGTAGACAGCTGCAATTAATCACAGATAGTTCACTTTGTCACTAGTAAATAGCGGCCATTACGACGGAATTTAACAAGACATTCATCCTACGCGGCACTCCTACGCGACAGACATGCAAGGACGCCATTGACTTTTTAGATCCGAGAATAATAAAGTTGACTCAGATAATCAGTCTGTGTGGATCATGTACTAATGATACTGCTAGATAGTTGTTCCTTGTTGCACCATTTTCACGTAAACATTGGTTGCAACCAGCTCATTCCACGTCAGTGACGACACGTCTGAACCACGGTCGCTGTGATCCCCGGGTCACCACTGCGACCACCTGCCTATTAGGGGCAGCCCTATGAAACACGGGCACAACAGGCAGACATCTCCGGTAATCTGCAGTAGACAGCGTGGCCCACTGCCACGGCCTTGGACGGATGCACCCTGTAATGATACATCTTCAGAATGACATGGCTAGGCAAGATTGCGAACATGGAGCATACTAGAACGACAACTAAACCACCACCCAGGCAAAATGCAAACGAGAAAGAAAGTGTAAGTGGAGTGACAGTGAACTACACAGTCTCCTGGACGAAAATCACATCTGTTACAAGACAGGCTTAAGAAAAATGAAAAACAAAAACCACACAGGTAAAACATAAATGGCCGAATAATCAAAATGCATTACACCACCTGGAAAGAAATTTACAAGTCTGCAACAAACATAATATATTGGAGATATGTTGTCTCAGTCAGAGAAGTGTGAATCTAGAGAAAAAACATTCTTTAATTCGACTTAATGAATACATCATTGTTCAGTGCATGTTTGGCGCAGCTGTGGATTGCTAATTACTGGTCTAAGGGATTCGCTCCATGTCACAGACATATATTACACGCACACACTCTCAAACAAACACTCGCACGCATGCGCACACACATACATGCTATATACATACTCACACGGCTATAATATATATATATATATATATATATATATAATTATTAAAACCATGGTATATGTAATATATGTGAAATACCCGTGAGATCCGGTACCTTACTGGTAGGTCGGCTGACCGTCTTCAGTCGTCGCTGTCCTCATCGTCCTGTGCCGAGGACGTCCCCGTCAACATAGCCTGTGAGGTGGTCGAGTGGCGCCCGTACAGACACCAGTGGTACAACTTGCGAACATGTGATGGCTTCGACGCTAAAATAACGTAGAACAATACGATTACAACTAAATCGCAATGCATTAAACATCACTGCCACATCACTTGGGGCTTCCCATTGTTTTTATATATTAACTAAATGTGGTTTTATTTTAAGTATGACGATGTTTGTGATGTTTATTATCCGAAATTTGTATATTCAGTTAGTTCCGTCAAACTCCAATTTGTTTGGTTGACGTCATCTTCTAAAATTGGATGAAATATCAACTCAACATGAACATAAACTTACGGAGATCACTGGTTTTGAACATGTATGATTCTTATTGTGAATGTTCCAAACACTGTTGTATCACTACAGAAGCGTACTTCAATAATACTTTAAATAGGAAACAGCGCAAATAATTACAATACAGCTGCAACAGTGTAGGTCAATTATAATGTCGTGTAGAGTTATTTGGAGAAGCGTGAGATATAATGGCTGTGGAGACGGCAGTAAAAGGGGTGGATGACGGAAGATGGAAATAAATCACGGAGAGGCACTGAGACCCGTCTTCAAGGTGCAAAGATAAGAGCTTGATCTTGAATAATTGAAAACTGCCAACACAGTGACGTGCGAGCGATAATTGCCACTGGTGTGTCATGGAAATGTTGTCCTACGCAATACGACAATGTACGTTTGCCTTTAAAAAAAGTCATTACATTAAATTTAACAACAAATTTGTTTGTCGGAAAATAGCTCAGATGAGCTAATGTTATCAAATTCACATGTAAACCGACGTTAAATAAAGCCTTTTTTTGTATCTTGGGTTTAGTTTAATGACGAATGTTCCTTAAGAGCCCTTTGTCTTAGAGAAACAGTCCCCCAACCATAGAGGCCGTTGCCTCGGTCAGGAACAACAAGATAAGTAACACCACCATCGCAGTTGAAGAAGGCGAGCAGATCGTGCACTTCGTCATGTTCGTCCATGGTCCTGATAAGGTTGGTCGTGCCGATCTGTCTCAAGTGGATGCCGTGGTACACGACGATCCTGTTGCTGAACGTGGCGTAGATGAGACAGGGGACGTTCTCCCCGCCCACTGCATAATGACCTATGGAACATATCGCGTCTTCTTACGTCACGACAGTCACTTGCGTATATCTGCGTTAGACGCACACGGCAATGTTAAAGAAAATCGTCCAGATAGTTGTTTGCGTGTGTGCACACGCGCGTATGTGCGTGCGTATAGTAGCTAAGCAACTAGCTCATCGTAACGTGCAGTATTAAAAACTACAAGTTATGTTGGCACAACAATGAGATTGAACAAGTAGTAGCATTGTCGACCGCTGTTCTTGACAGCAAACCATTGCTTGAATTTCATGAAGTGACAAGTGCCCAATATTGTCCAAAGCACAAAACAAGGCACGTTATTCCGATGTTATGGTACATGTAGTTTACCACAGGAAAACCGTGCAAACATTTACCTACACCATATTCATGTTTCACACATAATATAAGTACCTGTATAACACTTGTCCGTGCTTCAAGTTCAGCAATTATGCAAAGTATTAATGACATCATTACGTGATATCACTTCTGCTCTCTGCCATTGAAATACAGACTTATTCATCCACTTAGATATTATAATCACGTCTCCTCCGTGCGTGTGACGTCATGTACTCACCAGCACAGAATGCTGCTACGTTTTCTTCAAATGGGAAGCGCACGGCATCCCTGTTAAGGTTGACCAGGTAGGTTTGTCCATCCCAGGAACATGCAACGACTTCCTCCATTCCATCCCCCTGGCAAACATTGCCCCCGAAATAACTACAGTAACAACCACCACCCCGAAATAACTGTAATAACAATCTTTACTAGAGAATATGGCACATCTACAAAATTATGTGTATTTATCATTTTATAAAATGCACGATCGCTTAGAGAAAGTGGTACATGAAAATAAAGTAAGAAATTGTCCTGATGCAGTTTAAACATTTTATGACTGCTAATGTTAAATCTGAGACAATTCCTCTCGTTTTACTCATGGAGCTTGTCACATGTAGATATGCTGACTTTTACGTGCCAGCACACAGTGTGTGACGGCACACAGTGTGTGACGGCACACTGTGTGTGACGGCACACTGTGTGTGACGGCACACTGTGTGTGACGGCACACTGTGTGTGACGGCACACTGTGTGTGACGGCACACTGTGTGTGACAGCGCACTGTGTGTGACAGCGCACTGTGTGTGACAGCGCACTGTGTGTGACAGCGCACTGTGTGTGACAGCGCACTGTGTGTGACAGCACACTGTGTGTGACAGCACACTGTGTGTGACAGCACACTGTGTGTGACAGCACACTGTGTGTGACAGCGCACTGTGTGTGACAGCACACTGTGTGTGACAGCACACTGTGTGTGACACACTGTGTGTGACAGCACACTGTGTGTGACGGCACACTGTGTGTGACGGCACACTGTGTGTGACAGCACACTGTGTGTGACAGCACAGTGTTTTTGTTCTTTTCCTTAGACCTTTAGTAATTTTCTGTAGCGTGAAACAGTGGCAATATACCTTCATAAATCTAGCAATAATAGTAAAAAACCTGCATGTAAATAACCAGGAAGCAGTCGAGAGGCCCAACAAATGGACACCATTAAGCATGATATTGATAAACGGGATGCGTAAATATCACCAGCATGACAGACCGGAGAAATATATGTAATATACAACAAATGCTTTTAGAGTAAACGTGTGACAGAATACGAGTCTGTAAGTTTTATCACCACTCTTACAACAAGCCGCCTTGAAATAACTATATCACATACATTACATATACTGCTTAATAATAATAATGCACTATTTATATTCAGTACTTCATTATGTTGTGTAAATAAACATATACAATTTGTTTTTTTAATATAAGTTGTAGGGTACAATAAAAATACATAACTACATAACAAATATACTTAAGGTTGGTAAAAGAGGCAATACTAATATAATGCTCATCACAATAAAACATAAATTTGTTGGATAACTATTACTTATATAGTAGCCTTTGAACGTGTCGTAAAAACTGTTGGTATTCTGGAATTTTAACAATTGTCTGACCTCTGTTAAGAAAGACAGTTTCAGAGATTACATACGAGCCCTGCAATGTGTTGTCTTGAAGCACAGTTTGAGCATCTCAGATTATGTACGTTCATCGTGAGAAATTGTGTATGTGCAATTGTGATGGGGTCATGACCTTACTGACTCACTGTGATGTCCAGACGGGTCAGTGTGAAGAGTTGGTGGTCAACATAGAGTGACCATAAAATCTTGTCATCATCCACTAGGGTCAATGTACCTGAAATTGAAGACTACCACTAATTTTATGTTTCACACTGATATGATTGTGTAACCAACAGTTTCATGACAATATAAATTAGTTATAATAATAAAACGGCTTCTTCTTCATTTAAATCCTTGGAAATGGAGCAAGGTTAATAAAGGTGAGTTTTTAAACGACAATGAAACTACATGATATATTCAAATTGCTTAGCATTATGAGGAAAGAAAATGCAAAGACTTGGTGCAGCAACTGAACAAACAGTTATAACATTATTGAACAAACAGTTATAACATTATTGAACAATTAAAAAAAAGTTATACAATGCTATTTATAACGTTATTGAACAAACAGTTATAATGTTATTGAAAAAAAGTTATAATGTTATTGAACAAAAAGTTATAACATTATTGAACAATCAGTTATAACGTTATTGAACAAACAGTTATAATGTTATTGAACAAAAAGTTATAACGTTATTGAACAAAAAGTTATAACGTTATTGAACAAACAGTTATAATGTTATTGAACAAAAAGTTATAACGTTATTGAACAAACAGTTAAAGTAATGTTACTGGACAAACAGTTACAATGTTATTGAACAAACAGTTATGTTATTGAACAAACAGTTATGTTATTGAACAAACAGTTATAATGTTATTGAACAAACAGTTATAATGTTATTGAACAAACAGTTATAAGTGTTATTGAACAAACAGTTATAATGTTATTGAACAAACAGTTATAGTGTTATTGTTGACTGTTGGAATATAACCTAAATAAAAACTTGATGCTCTGAGCTGGACACACTTTCTTACAGGAGAATGCAACAAATATAAATATGCTGGCTGCTTACATGACATGTTTGTAGCTGGTCTCGCTTGACCAACTCTTGCTCGGCTGCGAAAGTTTGCCAAGAAGATAGTCTGGTAACTTAGCCGGGTTTTGAAAGTTATTTGTGTGAGGGCTAAAAAGTGCTGCCACCCCACGGCCTGGGTAATCGGGGCTAATCCTGTTTCATACACAACTGTAAATTTGTATTTCTGTTTACTTTTGTATGAACATAAGTTTAATGTTGAATACTTTTATTAATAGCATAGTATTGTCTTATAACAAGTATATCCTTATTTTATTTTTGATTTCATAGTTGGCCTGAGAGCAAATGAACATCTCTAACCTATTCCCGAGTAAGGCCGCCCTAGTGGCAACATTGGCAGAGCATTAATATCCCAGGTGGACATGAAGGGATAAAACAGTGCTGCCACCTCTTGGAGTAATTGAGGCTAGTGGGTAGTAGGCAAATGTAGCATAAGTTAAAATGATATAATATCAGACAAAATGCCAATGCAAAAATGTCAGAGCACTGAATAAGAACACGTGGAGACAGTCACAACCATTGCTAAATATTTTGTAATTATCATAACTATGTGACATCCTTAAAGACAATAACAAAAAAAGTTAAATTAATAATTTACAGTGGTCAAGTCTACAGGTAACAAGTGCAACTGAATTCTTTGTTTTTGTAACAGAAAATGGCAACTACTGATTACTATTTTGTAATCATGCAAAAGGTAACAACAGCAAGGAGAAATATCTGTCAGAAATTGTCTTCAAAAGTAATTCTTAGATTCTGTACTTATAAGGAATATGCAGCACACAGGACGCTGTGTACATCTATATTTATAAACGTTTATCTTATTAGTAAACTTTACCGTCAAGTGTACAGATTGCCGAGTATCGTGGCATACTGGAAGATTCACCCTTCCTCTGGCGACTGATGCCCCCCACAACTTCAGTCGTCACCCCAGGGTTTCTTGCCCTACCTGACCCCAGAGGGTGATATTTGACAGAAGGACTGTTTTTGTCATGTCTGAAAAAGTGTACATATCATATAATATTATGACAAATTTTAAACAGGGTAGTTTTCTGCTTGCACTGATGCTCACGTTTACTTTCACTTTATCAACATGGTGCTCTAAATTAAATAAATATGCCAATGGCAAAATGTTTTTGATTTAGTTATAGTCGTAAAAATTGAAGCAACGTTTAAGAGGTAATGTAATTTTGACTCACATTGTTTATTAAATATATGATTTGTAAATGCATGTGTTTTGTTAGTTTAAGATTGTTTGACGGGGATAAAGCTGTACACTGAAAACGGATTCATATGGTACGCATTTCTGTCAAAAATCACAATATTTATGGAGGATGATCTACACAGCTATTTTTCGCTTGTGTGCAACTCGCTGTGATGGGTCACATGTGTATGTGTTTAATTTAACAACTGACACAACGACATCACTGGTGATAGACTCACTTGTCAGTTTCACATTCTCCTTCTCCGCCTGCCTTCCGGTGAAGCAAGGAAACAAAAGTGCCCCCTGGTTGTGACACCATTAAGTCAACTGGCCCGTCAGTCCTCTGATTGGTTGTCATGGATCCGAGCTAGAACAGTACGTTAGTTATGTTGCAAGTGTGGTGAAACTATTTCAATGGGAATTCTTCCAATAGTTTTCATAAAAATGTAATAGTAAACATTTTAGATTTCAAGCGAAAGCACGGTTGTAATTACCACAATAACACTACACTACATTAAAAACAATATTGATTCCTCATATCATGGGAACGAAAAATAAACGGGGGTATATGTGTAACCTGTTGTGGATGGACTTATGATATTTTTCACTGAACTTGTTGCATTTCAGCCTAGCCTTGACAGCAGTTTAGAAAATACTGTGTTAATCCTTTAAAACTGTACAGTTATGATGCAAGCTTGCACAGCACACACAAAATCACCAAGATATGAGTACACTTAGTTTCACTAGCACCATTCTTGTACCTTGTTTCTTCACATTGCAAGTTAGTTGTGTTTATTTTAACATCTGAATTCTGCATACGATGGTGAAAGGCAAGTACAGGACAGTTCTTATATAGCACAATATTTATCCAGTCCTCAGGATTACTCAAAACGCTTTACACTTTACTTCCCTGGCAGACATTTTCAATCAAATGCCGTCTCAACTTCTCTGGTACTAAACATACAAATCAACATCTAAACTAAGCATCAGAAACATGACATACTATGTCAATGTGTTTGCATGGAATGCTATGTATATCTGTGAATGTTGTCTAGGCCGATATTTTCTAACAAGGCTCATTAATTTTTTATATAAAGCCATATGTGAAATATTCTTAATGCACAGTAAATATACTACACAATTTACATAAGTATCCAAAAGATGACACCATCTTCTCAACGTTTGCGGCCACTTGTAGCCATGTTAAAAAAAATTGGATGTCCAGCCAATTGTGGTCATTTAACATCCAGAGGATTAAGCCTCAGGACACATTCAGTGGATTTTAATTCCCCTCTACAAACCTAATTACATCCTTGTCCACCCACCTGACCTGCCAACTGCCATGTTTCCACGACAACAAACTTCCCGTTAAGAGCACCTGTGGCGCCACCTTCAGTGGTTTCCTCATTCTCCAACCAGCGGTACGACTTCACCTGTCTATCAGTGTAGCCGACAACCATCTCGCACTGACCATCGCCATCTAGTGACAAAAGAGAGAACTATGTGCATATTGCATAACGAAAATGTCAGTATTAGGTGCGCTTATAAAGAACAATACAAGATGTAATCTTCCAGCCAGTCACAGTGTGCTGCAGTGTCGTCTGACTGCATGTGTACCGAGCACGATACTAACATATTAACTATGGCTTGATAGTGCCATGGTAACGACAACACACACAAAGTGACACCAGTAAATCTGGTTTGAATAAATACTCCATTGATGTTTATTTGCGGTTGGCTAGGGCAGAAGACAAAAAAGAAATTCCTCAAGCCTGTGGCTGTATGCTTGCAGCATCGTTTGCTGCACAACACTTGTTTACATGTGGATCAAACAGGCATTGTTTACCTATGTCAGCAATGAGGACAACTTTGTTGTTTGCAGTGAGATGCTGCTGGTGTACCGGTCGAAGTATGTGCCCCTGTGTCTCTTCCGATGCGGGTTCGAGGCTTTCTGTCAGCAACTCTGGCTTGACGGCGAAAATGTAGCACCATCCTTCTCCGTTCAACGTCACCACATAATTCTACAAGCAGATAATACACTAAATACAGAACTAGTCCAGCGGGAACTGTTTTACTAAGATAAAGTTCTAGTAAAGAAAATTCACCATCGAACAAAAACCGTTGTTAAACTATATGAATTTTTCAATATGCAAATATTCATTGGATAATTTGTTTTAGCCAGTTACTGTTCCTAGAAGTATTGCTAGAAAGAATACATATTTGTTTCCACTACTTATGCTACCTTCTCTACATTTCACACAAGATTTTTCTCCAACATGCAATATTAAAAAAAATATTTCTGAAACAAGTAAACTACATTTTCAATAAACAAACAAACAAACTAAACTACATGACGTTTAATGGTATACTTTTCTGAGTTGTCTTACCATGTTGTGGTTGCATACATTGCCAATCTCCAAGCAAGTAATCTGCAGAAGTAAACAGACAAAAAGATGAGTATTCGACATGTAAACATTAACCCAGGAATTGATGTCCTAATTCAGAAGAGACAGGAGGAGGGGGGAGGGAGGTAGGGAGGGAGGGAGGGAGGGAGGGAGGGAGGGAGGGAGGGAGGGAGGGAGGGAGGGAGGGAGGGAGGGAGGGGAGGGAGGGAGGGAGGGAGGGAGGGAGGGAGGGAGGGAGGGAGGGAGGGAGGGAGGGAGGGAGGGAGGAGGGAGGGAGGGAGGGAGGGAGGGAGGGAGGGAGGGAGGGAGGGAGGGAGGGAGGGAGGGAGGGAGGGAGGGAGGGAGGGAGGGAGGGAGATACTTAAATATCATGGATAGACTGAACGACATAGTAGTTAAATTAAAATAAAGTAAAGACTACTACATATTACACTGTAATGACATCAGGGAATTACAAGTAAGCAGTTACAATATATACACTACCTCTGCTATTTCAGTGTTTGACATACTGATAATAAATATGCTGACATAGTACACTGTGCAATATCGTCAACGTTATCTAGTAATGCATTGTGAAAAATAAAATATCTACTACCATTCCCAAATCGGATGCCTTCCAAAGAGCCTGACTGTTCTTGGTACCCTGGTAGATGAACATGTCTCCATTGACCGTCCCTACCACCAGCTCATTGCACTAGAACAAAACATAAACACTGAATGAACAAAGATGCATAGGTGAACACATATGCTTTTTGTAATACAGTTATGAATATATACTTAAAAAAGAAAGTTCTTCGATCATTGATTTTTATGTCCCACCAAGTTGGTACTAAAAATTAAAATGTGAATCTCAATCTGTTTGATGAATCAGAGATTGTCAGTTTTTGTGACTGCTTATGCAAATATGAAATTGTGGCAAGCAAATAAGTAAAGGCATATGCTTTCGTTCGCATTGTGATTGGACGGCCAATTTATGAGTGTTTGTTTGACTGCTGTGCTACATCAAATGATCAAACCCATGTTAGCTGCAGTATTCCTTGTTAGTGCTTGCCTAAATTATATTTTATGCTGTGTTGATGCCTCAAAGGATGTAATAGTAAACATTTTCAATTTCAAGCGAAAGCACGGTTGTAATTACCACAATAACACTACACTGGTTTTTGGGAAGGTACATTAAAAACAATATTGATTCCTCATATCAGGATGCTTTAGGTAAAAGTGATCTTCAAATGTCACCTGGGCCAACCCATACTGGGGATTCCAAAAGGGTATCACTATATAAACCTGGATATTGCCTGTCAGCATTCACCATATACATTTCCTATAAAGTGCAGAAGTCTTGGGGTTTTACAACTCTACTGTATATAATACCACTGATATCATTCCTCCTGGACTATGCAAAAGAACACAGTTTGACAACTTCTGACAAACTGATATTTAAGCAATGAAACAATTTTTTTTTTATTAAATTGTTATTTTGCTATACAAAGTGTTTTCAACTATTACACATCATTTCAGATACAGAAGGGGCAGATACAAATGTAAAAACATATTTAGCATTCTTTGCTTTCCAGTTAGCACTTGAATTATGACAACATTTAGATTACGTAAACATTGTCGATTAAATTGTGATCAATTGTTTTACTTAAAAGTTAAATGCCATAAATTATTTGCAGTGTCCACTGGGTAAGCATTTCCCTAGCTGGTTGAAGCATAAGTTTGTGACATTAGGGTCAGTAGGATTAATCTAGTTTGGGCCATTTAATTAAAAACGATTACCTAAAATACCAGTATCTTTTCATAATGTAAGAGAATTCTATTATGGAGGGCTTGTGACTTTATATAGCATATCAAGATTTTAGGCAAATGTCTTTACTTTTAGGCCGCCTAATAATATTTAGCCAATCTTATATAGGCAGACTATAGTATATATGACACTGTCATACGTGCCATAAGCATTTGTCAGTGTATCACACTACAGCAGTACAGCCTAAACTACACTGTCTACACTCTACAGACAACCAGACCCTCATCTAGCCTTCAGCCTCGACTGAGGGCCAGGCGTCATCCACTCACTGACTCAGTCTCAGTCAGTCTCAGTAAGTGACATACATTCAGAAGTTAATTTACTGGTTTAATTGTAGCCTTAGCACCTTGTCATTGTCAACATCCCCTATCGCCATCGCTTTACTAAAGATATTTCCATGATACTCAAATTCTAGGTGTTCAACAAAAGATATAGTCCTCATATTCCTAACATAAGTACGACGTCGATCACACTTTCATCACACTTCAATCCCAGGTCACGATTTCCGGCATCACAATTTCATCCAATCAGAACTGAGCATCATCAACAGTGCGGAACGCTGTCAACATCCACAGGTATCGTCCGTTTGCCTGTGATGGTTTCGGGAAGATTTTTACTTTCAGCTGCAGGTAATCAACAAACATATGCCATCATACTTTTTGTGGGTTTATGCAATTTTGGAAGATGTATGAATTTAGGCTCTCGGGATTGAGACTTTCTTTCCAAAGACGAGCGGCTAGTATGTCGACCACTGCCTGCACCGTCACACTCACATGCAGTCACAGTGTCTGTTAGACTGTATATGGGTGGCCGGGCTCCAGTCCCGTGCTGGTCAGTGTATGTTCGTATAACCGGAATTAGCTAGCGTAAGGTTTACATTATAAATGTGCTTATATATGCAGACTGCAAATGTAAGATTAACTCAAATAAGGCGTGAATAAAAGTGCATGTTGATAAAAGTAACCACAAACAAGTCTTCATACAAGTGTCAAGTCTACAATACTTAGCTACATCATAGTGCATGCACAACATGACCTTGATGGAAGATGTTCACAGTGTCCATCAAAGCTGATGTTCCAAAAAGCGACCGGTGTCACGAGACGGCAAAGTGAAAAACTTCAAGCCCAGAGTGCAACAGGCTACAGACACCACTTCTTCTCGGCCCGGATTGTCAGACGTAACAGTTCAGGCCGGGACAATAAACCAACTTAAGTCCAACCTCTGAAGAGATTGGAAAGGTCACCCAGACCTGTATAATTTTTTTCCTTCAAATTAATCAACGTTGACTATGTAAATGGGATAAAAACATGAAAACAAAATACATTAACAGAGAAACTGCACCATCAGAAAATATACGTTTAGATGGCCTCAATGCTCAATTTTGGGCAACTATTGACCGGTTGTGAGGTAAGAAGAAGTAGAAACATTTGTGGTCTCTGAGATCTAGGATAATGCAATATCTAAACTCTTGGACGCTGTTGTTAAAAGTATCCAGTTCTTAATTATGTGTACAGACTGTTCAAACTGAAAACACATTGAACCTTGAGGGAGAAAATTCCAAAGTGAAATCCTGAAGTCGAATAGTACTGGATAGTACTAATAGAATCTGAAGTGAATCTCAGTTTCAAAGAGTAAAACATATGAGAGCATTTATTTGCAGGATTATCAAGATGCCCGGGAAGTTGAAGGTGAAGATAGTGGCAGCCCAAGACTTGCCCGTCATGGATCGGGCGAGTGAACTGACAGACGCTTTTGTTGAGGTAACATTTTGACTGTCTGTGGGTGCACACTCTAAAGCACCATGCAATTTAAGTATAATTTGATTTTATGTTATATTAAAGGAATTAAATTACATATCATTAGTAATTATATATGTAACTTAGCTGTGTGTATGGAGCTGTGATGACCTGATTGTTCAAGTCTTGACAAATATTGCTGTGGCTTGGTCACCTTTCTGGCCACAAAACAAATGCGACCAGCTACATCAGATGGCCACAATTAAGTATATTTTTGCATATTGATTATCATGTCTAATCTTCGGTGAAACAGAAGTATTTTACATCACCGATATAGAAACATGTCATATCATATATTACCTATGAAATATATTGATTGGTCATATTGAGGCTTATGTTTACTTATGTGGAATTTGTTGCAGATAAAGTTTGGAAATACCACCTATAAGACCGATGTCTACCGCAAGTCTTTGAATCCACAATGGAATTCTGAGTGGTTTAGATTTGAGGTGGGTTTAAAAAAAAAATATGCAGTCCAATGCAGCGTTTCCCCTGCTGTATCAATATCACAAATTTAGTGAGCCACATCACTGCTTTTTTTACTCAATGTGCCAAATATTTGCAGAAATAGTGATCTGGTTTTTTATTCAAAAATATGACAGTGAATTAATAATTGTAAATTAATTATTATTCTCCTTCTCTTTGAGTGTTCAGCTTCTTCTCACAGAGACACATGAGTGGTTTACAGGATATTTAAACTATTCTGCATCAACACCAACGTTACCATCAATTATACGTGGATGTGTTTGTAGACTGGTGTTAGGCTGTGTTTCAAGTGGATGTGTTTGTAGTCTGGTGTTAGGTTTTTTTTTTCAGGTGGATGTGTTTGTAGACTGGTGTTAGGCTGTGTTTCAGGTGGATGTGTTTGTAGAATGGTGTTTGGTTGTGTTTCAGGTGGATGTGTTTGTAGACTGGTGTTTGGTTGTATTTCAGGCAGATGTGTTTGTAGACTGGTGTTTGGTTGTGTTTCAGGTGGATGTGTTTGTAGAC
The DNA here is from genome assembly GCA_025642075.2 of Ridgeia piscesae. Taxonomy (NCBI): domain Eukaryota; kingdom Metazoa; phylum Annelida; class Polychaeta; order Sabellida; family Siboglinidae; genus Ridgeia; species Ridgeia piscesae. The sequence goes on along the minus strand of JAODUO010000748.1, from coordinate 115,085 downwards.
TGGTGTTTGGTTGTGTTTCAGGTGGATGTGTTTGTAGACTGGTGTTTGGTTGTGTTTCAGGTGGATGTGTTTGTAGACTGGTGTTTGGTTGTGTTTCATGTGGATGTGTTTGTAGACTGGTGTTTGGTTGTGTTTCAGGTGGATGTGTTTGTAGACTGGTGTTTGGTTGTGTTTCATGCGGATGTGTTTGTAGACTGGTGTTTGGTTGTGTTTCAGGTGGATGTGTTTGTAGACTGGTGTTTGGTTGTGTTTCAGGTGGATGTGTTTGTAGACTGGTGTTTGGTTGTGTTTCATGTGGATGTGTTTGTATACTGGTGTTTGGTTGTGTTTCATGTGGATGTGTTTGTAGACTGGTGTTTGGTGGTGTTTCATGTGGATGTGTTTGTAGACTGGTGTTTGGTTGTGTTTCAGGTGGATGTGTTTGCAGACTGGTGTTTGGTTGTGTTTCAGGTGGATGTGTTTGTAGACTGGTGTTTGGTTGTGTTTCAGGTGGATGTGTTTGTAGACTAGTGTTAGGTTGTGTTTCAGGTGGATGTGTTTGTAGACTGGTGTTTGGTTGTGTTTCAGGTGGATGTGTTTGTAGACTGGTGTTTGGTTGTGTTTCAGGTGGATGTGTTTGTAGACTAGTGTTAGGTTGTGTTTCAGGTGGATGTGTTTGTAGACTGGTGTTAGGTTGTGTTTCAGGAGGATGTGTTTGTAGACTGGTGTTTGGTTGTGTTTCAGGTGGATGTGTTTGTAGACTGGTGTTTGGTTGTGTTTCAGGTGGATGTGTTTGTAGACTGGTGTTTGGTTGTGTTTCAGGTGGATGTGTTTGTAGACTGGTGTTTGGTTGTGTTTCAGGTGGATGTGTTTGTAGACTAGTGTTTGGTTGTGTTTCAGGTGGATGTGTTTGTAGACTAGTGTTAGGTTGTGTTTCAGGAGGATGTGTTTGTAGACTGGTGTTTGGTTGTGTTTCATGTGGATGTGTTTGTAGACTAGTGTTAGGTTGTGTTTCAGGTGGATGTGTTTGTAGACTGGTGTTTGGTTGTGTTTCAGGTGGATGTGTTTGTAGACTGGTGTTAGGTTGTGTTTCAGGAGGATGTGTTTGTAGACTGGTGTTTGGTTGTGTTTCAGGTGGATGTGTTTGTAGACTGGTGTTTGGTTGTGTTTCAGGAGGATGTGTTTGTAGACTAGTGTTAGGTTGTGTTTCAGGTGGATGTGTTTGTAGACTAGTGTTAGGTTGTGTTTCAGGTGGATGTGTTTGTAGACTGGTGTTAGGTTGTGTTTCAGGTGGATGTGTTTGTAGACTGGTGTTTGGTTGTGTTTCAGGTGGATGTGTTTGTAGACTGGTGTTTGGTTGTGTTTCAGGTGGATGTGTTTGTAGACTAGTGTTAGGTTGTGTTTCAGGTGGATGTGTTTGTAGACTGGTGTTTGGTTGTGTTTCAGGTGGATGTGTTTGTAGACTAGTGTTAGGTTGTGTTTCAGGTGGATGTGTTTGTAGACTGGTGTTTGGTTGTGTTTCAGGTGGATGTGTTTGTAGACTAGTGTTAGGTTGTGTTTCAGGTGGATGTGTTTGTAGACTGGTGTTTGGTTGTGTTTCAGGTGGATGTGTTTGTAGACTAGTGTTAGGTTGTGTTTCATGTGGATGTGTTTGTATACTGGTGTTTGGTTGTGTTTCAGGTGGATGTGTTTGTATACTGGTGTTTGGTTGTGTTTCATGTGGATGTGTTTGTAGACTAGTGTTAGGTTGTGTTTCAGGTGGATGTGTTTGTAGACTGGTGTTAGGTTGTGTTTCATGTGGATGTGTTTGTAGACTAGTGTTTGCTTGTGTTTCAGGTGGATGTGTTTGTAGACTAGTGTTAGGTTGTGTTTCAGGTGGATGTGTTTGTAGACTGGTGTTTGCTTGTGTTTCAGGTGGATGTGTTTGTAGACTGGTGTTTGGTTGTGTTTCTGGTGGATGTGTTTGTAGACTGGTGTTTGCTTGTGTTTCAGGTGGATGTGTTTGTAGACTAGTGTTAGGTTGTGTTTCAGGTGGATGTGTTTGTAGACTGGTGTTTGGTTGTGTTTCAGGTGGATGTGTTTGTAGACTAGTGTTAGGTTGTGTTTCATGTGGATGTGTTTGTAGACTGGTGTTTGGTTGTGTTTTAGGTGGATGTGTTTGTAGACTAGTGTTAGGTTGTGTTTCAGGTGGATGTGTTTGTAGACTGGTGTTTGGTTGTGTTTTAGGTGGATGTGTTTGTAGACTAGTGTTAGGTTGTGTTTCAGGTGGATGTGTTTGTAGACTGGTGTTAGGTTGTGTTTCATGTGGATGTGTTTGTAGACTAGTGTTTGCTTGTGTTTCAGGTGGATGTGTTTGTAGACTAGTGTTAGGTTGTGTTTCATGTGGATGTGTTTGTAGACTGGTGTTTGGTTGTGTTTTAGGTGGATGTGTTTGCAGACTGGTGTTTGGTTGTGTTTCAGGTGGATGTGTTTGTAGACTGGTGTTTGGTTGTGTTTCAGGTGGATGTGTTTGTAGACTAGTGTTAGGTTGTGTTTCAGGTGGATGTGTTTGTAGACTGGTGTTAGGTTGTGTTTCAGGTGGATGTGTTTGTAGACTGGTGTTTGGTTGTGTTTCAGGTGGATGTGTTTGTAGACTAGTGTTAGGTTGTGTTTTAGGTGGATGTGTTTGCAGACTGGTGTTTGGTTGTGTTTCAGGTGGATGTGTTTGTAGACTGGTGTTTGGTTGTGTTTCAGGTGGATGTGTTTGTAGACTAGTGTTAGGTTGTGTTTCAGGTGGATGTGTTTGTAGACTGGTGTTTGGTTGTGTTTCAGGTGGATGTGTTTGTAGACTAGTGTTAGGTTGTGTTTCAGGTGGATGTGTTTGTAGACTGGTGTTTGGTTGTGTTTCAGGTGGATGTGTTTGTAGACTAGTGTTAGGTTGTGTTTCAGGTGGATGTGTTTGTAGACTGGTGTTTGGTTGTGTTTCAGGTGGATGTGTTTGTAGACTAGTGTTAGGTTGTGTTTCAGGTGGATGTGTTTGTAGACTGGTGTTTGGTTGTGTTTCAGGTGGATGTGTTTGTAGACTAGTGTTAGGTTGTGTTTCAGGTGGATGTGTTTGTAGACTGGTGTTTGGTTGTGTTTCAGGTGGATGTGTTTGTAGACTGGTGTTAGGTTGTGTTTCAGGTGGATGTGTTTGTAGACTGGTGTTTGGTTGTGTTTCAGGTGGATGATGAGGATCTCCAGGATGAACCACTGCAGATCAGGTAGAAACCAGACAATGACTCACGCGTTTGTGTCAATATATTCTCAGTTGATTCTGTAAATATAGCTACTTCCTTGTGCACATTGCTCGATGGAAGTGTTAATATTAATGCTATAATTTATTATATTGTTAGTGAGTGTGTGTGTGTGCATATATTACGTAATACATATTTGCATGTGTACATCACTACATGCACGTGTTCCTGGGTACGTGCATAATTAGTAGCACACAGGCTCAGTGGCTAGAACTGTGGAGGTCGGACTCTCGACTAAGATAACCCAGGTTTGAATCCTCTGGTGTCAAACCTTGGGCAAGTTTTCTCACTCTTTGCTCCATTTCATTTGGCTGTTTGAATTAATACCTGGGTATAGACAGTGGTGGATTTTTTTTACAAATAATCAGCATGGCTGGATCCAAGAGAAGTCAAGATGGTGTGTAATTGAACAGGTTTGCCAGGGGCTGAAGTGGACGGCACTTTGAGCAATCATGAGAATTAAATACTGCGTTATATACTAACTTAGTTATCTTTATAAGAATACCGGGGTAATAGATGTACACAATTACTGCACACGTATGTGATTTATACATATGTGTTTAGTGTGCACTTGAATGTGTGTTCATGTGCATTGTACCCGTCTGTGTTGCTGCGTGTGCCTGCGTGTGTGTAAGAGTAGTCTGTGGGTGTTTCTTCCTCGACACTCTGTGACTTGTTTCCCACGTGTCACTCTCAATGTCTCCACCAGGGTGCTTGATCATGACACATACAGCGCCCATGACGCCATCGGCAAAGTTTACATTGATCTTGATCCTTTACTGTCAAAGGAAAACACTTCTGTCTTCAGTGGCTGGTTCCCGATATACGACACCATGCACGGTGAGACGATACTCACATATGTTTATTGCTGTGTACTAGTACAAGTTAACATTGTATTTTATCCACATCGTTTCATATAATAAGTATTGATGCAAAGGTTTTTTATTAAAATGCTATACCGGTACTCTAAATGTAATTGTTATCTGAAGTGTGCCATTTTGTTTGGCAAGTCTGCATCACAGTAGTTTGTACATTGTTTCTTTTATAGGTATACGTGGAAATTTAAACATCATTGTCAAGGTCGACTTGTTCACTGACTTCAACAAGTTCCGTCAGTCTTCCTGTGGAGTGAAGTTCTTCTGCAGTGAGTTATTTTAAAACATTTATACATGTATTTTGTACAAAGACAACATTCCAGCCATACAGTATGATGTGCCAGTCAGTTATAACATCTTCTTTTTTAAATTGGGTTGTAGATAATTTGGAAGATATTTTTGGCAAAGAATCAAGCTGTAGAAAAGTTGCAATTAGAGAAGTTGATATTGTGTAACAAATTTATATATTATTTCCTTCTCATATAACCCAGTTAACATTTATTCTGAGTGATGGCTAGTATTGACTATGAATGCAGCTTATAGTTACTGTGCAAGTAGACTGACTAGCATTCTTAATGCAGTGTCCATGTTGGTCGTTGTCATAGCAACCCCTATCAGCTGATACATTGCTGTATCTCACGATGCAGTGTTATTTCGTGAACCCCGACATTGTGATGAGGCACAACTGTATTGATGTGAAAGTAAAGCAAATTGTTCCATTTTCCTGAAAGTTTTGACATGATCTCAACTACTTTAATAGAAAATTTAATATTGTGATCACAGTTTGAAAACTTAAGCACAATATGGCAAGTAGTTTAACTTCAACAACATAAACAAACATTAATAAATTCACAATTGACATTTTATCTTTAAATGTAATTTCACATCAGCGTTTTGTTAAATATGATGTTGCAGAGTTAAAGATAATAAAAAAATTAACATTACAGCAATGAAGAAAATGAATGTCAGCTTAATGCAGAAGAACAATACACATTTGATATTACAGCACTGGACCAGTTTAAAGTGTGTTACAAAGTATTTACGGGGTTTTATTTAATGTCAGCCTCCAGGGTGCCAGAAGGTCACTTAGTGCAAGCAATACTTGGATTTGTGGAGGAACTGGTCGTCAATGATGATCCGGAATATCAATGGATTGACAAGATCCGGTCAATGCGAGCGTCCAATGAGGCACGTCAGGTGCAGTTCAGTAAACTCTCAGGTATGTGTACAGTCCCGCACAGGTGGAGCCTGCATGTAGCAAAGGTAAAGGTAAAGTAAAGGTAAGTTTTTATATAACACAGTATCCAATCCTCAGGATTGCTCAAATCTCTTTACACTTTACTTCCCTGGCAGACCTGTTCAATCAAACACCATCTCAACTTCTCTGGGAAGCTTCCCGCTATATGCTGCCATTAATGCACGAAGACTGCTCGTACATATATCCACCACTGTCAATAGCCAGGTACTCATTTATACAGCTGAGTGAACTGGAGCAATGTAGAGTGAAAAAACTTGCCCAAGGTTTTAACACCGCAGCACAGGATTAGCACCCAGGTCCTCTTAGTCTTAGTCTAGCCGAAGCTCTACCCCTGATCCACTGTGCTCTACAGTCTTATGCTAAATTAAATAAATACAGATTCTCTGCCCAGTCTTCTTGAAAGACAAATTTGTAATCTAGATTCTATAAATGAATATTTTTACAAACCTGTCGAAATAGTATTTCTCCAATGTGATGTGAAATTGTTCTGTTTATTAATATGTGATAGACAATATTGTGTAATCCGGAGTCAGAGTAATGGTCCGTAATACGCCAAGCAATGCATGGTGAATTTGCAGAAGCCCTGGGGTGGGGGTGGGGCCTCTGACTAGAGGCCTGATGGGGTATAACATTGCCCCCACCTTTGCTGTTTTGACATTGTTATTTGATAATTGTTTTCCTAAGCTTTGAGCATCATTGTATAGACAGTTCGCATCTATGCATATGTGTTGTATATTCCTGTTGAAAATCTTGCTGCTAAACTGTTACATTATCATGATTTTATATTTTATTAGTACAATTATTAAGTAACCTTTATCGACAATTAGTCTTTGTGTGTTCTGTGGCAAACTAGCTCAGGGTTCTGCCAGTACGTATTATATTATTCACATTCGACATCCGCAGGGTATAAATATCCGTCTGAGGGTAATTTTCTCTCTCGTGGAACAGGGTAGTGCTGGTGAAGTCAGTCTCAGTCCCCTGGCATATTGTATGGTCCCCCATTGTCAAAACCATCATGTATAGGTGTTGTGCATTACTCCATTGCTGTTCGAGTTGAGATGATTTGGGTTTGTGTGAGTTGTGGCTGATGTTGCCTGTGATGTGCAGGAAATAAAAATAAGTTAATAGAATGTTAGGTTAATTAATGATTAAGTTAGGTTAATATGTAGGTTACTATTATGACTAATAATGATGATATCATGCACTATCATATTTAGACTTTTCCCACACTGTCAAATTAATAAAAATTAAATTTATCCCTCTGAAATAACCTGTTTTTTTGCTTGTAGGTCAGCTGCAGCGTAAGATTGGATTGAAAGTTCTGGAACTAGGGGGTAATTCAGTGATAGGGTAAATATCTGCTTTCATTCATTCCACAGGATCAGAAGTGGCATTCTTTAGTAATTGTGTTCTGTATGTTAAGATTGCTAGAGCACTGGGCAGTTGTTGGGTCAGTTAATTGTTTATGTTTTCTTCCTGTAACAATAGTTGGTGTTGGTAACTTCATATGAACATATTAGCATGATGCATTTTTGTGTGTGTTTTACTCGTAATAACAACACGTTTTTGCACATTAGGAACTTAGATGTGATTTTATGACACCATAATGTGTGTATATGTATATGTATAATATATATATATATATATATATATATATATATATACCATATAATATATAATATACAGTGTAATTTTATATATCATCATCATTGTGCAGCCATAGTGTCCCGTGGTTGGGCGAAGGCCTCAAGCATGCTGTATTTTATATATACTATATATATATATATATATATATATATATATATATATATATATATATATATATATATATTATTTTATATATATATATATAATATATATATATATATTATATACACACACACATTATATATATATATATATTTTATATATATATATATCATACACACATGTATGTATGTATATATATATATATATATATATATATATATATATATATATAAATTATATAACACACATAATGTTACACATTAATAATAATTTAAAAAAAGACAGTTTACATACATTTATTAATATATACATCTGTCTGTTGCAGCTACCAACAGTACTTTGATCTGGAGGGAGAGTCTGGCATTGTTGTAAGAGCCATTGGCACTGCAGTGAGGTTAGCCAGGCTGTTCCAGCCACTGCCTTCACCCCCTCTAGCATCACCAGGCCAAGAGTGGTATGTTTCTTACTAGAAAAAACTTTCTTAAAAGAAAAAACCAAATTGGCACGTGACATTTCAAAATTAAATGTATATCTTGCATTATAGTCCAGGTATAGATACTGACAGTTATTGAGCATAGAAATAAAATTATTTTCTCATTTATGTTAAGAAGTTACTCTAAATAATCACAGAAATAAAATATATGCAGTTTGGAAGGATTGCTTTTGAAAGTGAGGGATTTTATTTAACTTTGCTTCTATGCATGGGTTGTGTTTCTAAATGCATGCTTCTGCCTGGGTGTGTTGTTCTGGTGACTTGAAGAAACATTTTGCTATGCTACTGTTCTAAAACATGTGTAAGACTGTAAGTAATTGATGGTTATTTTGTGTAAATTATAGGCTCACTCTTCAAATGTTGGTAATTAAGACTCGCAGCTCATAAAACAACTTACTTATAATAGAATCATAAATGTAACCAAAATATAATCCGTACTCAACAGGCTCCTTGGACATATTTTTTTTGTAATTCAATGTAATTCAATGTAATTTTACTCAATAAAACAGGCAATTTTGGACACGTGAATCTGGAAGAAGATGTACTCACAAGGTTAAGAAATTAGGATATTAATATGCAGCTGGTGCAGTTCTTGTCCTTGTGTGTGCCTGTCAGTTAAGTGCATGTTTTGATAGTTTAAATTTGCATATGGCTGCATGTGTGCACATGAATGCTTGTCTGCATATGTGTGGTATTCCTGTAACACAAATATTTATTTGTTTTGGATACACACCTGTGACATATGTAATTAACAAATTTTTCCCGACAGCTGCCTTGCCAAACTTTTATGTGACAGTGTTTGAGTAAATCGATTTTACCAACTCGCGTCATATTACTAATTTTGAACCAACACAGTTAACTTATGGTTTGTGTGATGATTTAACCACTAAAATGAAATAAAAAGCGTAGTGAATATTTGGTAGTTTTATTTTTACCTTAAAATAGTCTGAAACTTGAGAAGCAGAAAGATTGAACTTTTGACCTTGGGCTGCAGTAGTTCACCCTTCAGTTGCACTCAAACCAACAAACCAACCACCCGTTGAAGCCCTGCTTTGGTGTAGCAGATGCATTCAAACTGTAAATGTTTTTTATTATTCAACTGCTTTTTCATTGCTGCACCTGACTTCTGCTGGGCTTCGTTTATGCATGCCAAACCATTATAATGTAATATATTGAAAAACAAACAATTTATGATTTGATTGTAATTGTTTTTATTGTTCTTCTGCTTTTTTGTCGCAGCATCTTTTGTTTTCCTTGCGCCATCGAACTACTGCTTGGCTTACATTGTGCATGGATGTCATGCTCCGTTTTCTTAATTGCATCTTTTACTTAGGCTTATGGTACATTGACTGACTTGTATTTTGTTAGTTTCTTTTCATTACTTCTTAACAAACACTTTTATGACAGTGGATGTTTCACCTGTACAGCTGCACATTTGCTCAGACATTTAACTCTTGTGTAAGCTTACACTGCTTCTAATGTGTAATTTCAATTTTAGTTATCTCGTTTTCCTCTGTTGTTATTATTGATTTATCCATATTTTATGCATCATTTATACTATATTTTTGCTCCCATTTTAATGACAGAGAAGAACATTACTCAAATATAGTTTTTTATTTTATTTTGTCTATTAGTAAATTAGATATTTGATCTGTTTCTGTATTTATGTTTCTCAAACATTCTGCGTCAGTTCTGTTCTCGTTTCAGTTTGTCAGCACCGGACCAGGGCGTCCGTTCCCGCACCTCTAGTGGATGTCTTACTGCCCCCTCAGCGTGCACCCCCCCTGTCTCACCCCTGTCTGGCTCTGTCTGTCGATACCCTCTGACGTCACGTCTCTCCTCCCACAGGGCGTCAGTGCCCTGCATCGCCGTGACAACCGCGACGCCATCCCCTTCATGCCACTCTCCGTTTGTTGGTTCTAGTTTTGTCTTGCCAGAAGACGGCATTGTCGCAAACAGCTCGCCGACGACGACAGCGGTACACTGCACGAAGCTGTCGTCAAGTCCGATCAAGACAGCCATGCCGCTTGTGCGCCGGTCGTCGGACTCCGACATCGATCTGCCACCGAAAGGTAGTTTGTCTTTTTTGCATTATCAGTCTGTGTGACGGTACCAATTATGACGGTACCAGGTGTGATGGTACCAAGGGTGACGGTACCAATCGGGATGGTACCAAGTGTGACTGTACCAAGTGTGACGGTCCCAAGTGCGACGGTACCAAGTGCGACGGTATCAAGCGTGACAGTACCAAGTGTGACAGTACCAAGTGTGACTGTACCAAGGGTGATGGTACCAAGTGTGACGGTACCAAGTAGTTAGAGGTAGAGCTGTATGCCGTCTGGCTCCACATGTTACATGGTACGTACCGTATATTTTATGTGATATGTGGTATGCTACACGTTTTTTTTTAAAGGACCGGTTTTTTTTCTTCTGCATATCCAAATGCACAAGAAATGTCTGGGTGTGTAACAGTGGCGCCACACTGTGGCTCGGACAGCGCCATTGATTGACTGGTATCATCTGCTTGTGCTATGCGCTTTTTGGATGGAAGGGATCGACTGGATGTGTGGGTGTCTTTTTGTTCAATCTTTATGAATTTTACATGGTTGTTGAAAAGTAAAAAATAATGTCTATTGCTGATGTAAGATACCATATGGAATAGTGGTTTGATTTAAAAAAACATTTTAAAAGCAGTACTTGTTCAACGGTATGGTGGTATATAGTACACACTCAGGCCAGGGTGCAAAAGTTCACAAAGTCACAATGTCTTGGATGGACAAATGGTGGTTTGGACATCATCACGTTCCACTGCAGGAATATATGATGACTATGGTACGACTTATTGAAGTATTTATGCCATTATTAATACAGTGTATCAGTATAGTGGGGTAGTATTTTAGTAACCACGTCAGAGCAGTTGAATTCAACATCTATTTGCTGTATCACGCATCGTGTGTCAGTCTAAATCTCAAGTTCCAAGTTGTTGGGATCAATAGCGGTTTCAAAAAACATTAACTAGCAAAACCTTTTTGCAAACTTTTGCGACTACCCATTAGGCATTTTCACAAAACATAAAACTAGAGTACAGATGATGAATGTGTGGTAGAGATAATAGGTCATAAAATCATCATGTATTTTTTGGTATTAAATGTTACACTGTACACAAAGTCACACATTTTGCATCCATTGCTTATTTTGTTTACATAATATGAATGAATGAATCTCTTTATTACAGAAATAAACATTCCCTTTACAAGAGTGTGTGCATTATATAGATACGCACAGGTAATACACAAGGCATTGTATATTAAATCATACAAGCACCAGTTGTTTACCTTTACCTGTCTGTACTATAACCACCATGAACCATAATGTTTATTGACCCCAAGTAGTTGCAAGATTTGTTGTTACATACATTTTGTTAGTACCTTTATACAAGCATAGATACACACACATATTATTTCAGGTTCACACACTAGTATTAGCCAATATGGTAGACTGACAAACATACAAACGTGTCTACTTATAGTAATCATTGTTGTACCCAAAAAATCACAATCATAACTTTTACAAACTGGGGTCGGTGGCTCCTATTAAGACAATAATGTCATTGTCATAGGAGCCACCATAATGTCATGGTGAAAAGTAATAATCTTTTTACAAAGTGTCTATCTCATGTTTATTTGGAAGTGTTTGTTTCAAGTGAGAAAGTGTGTGGTAGTGTGGAGGTGTGGTAATCGTAATGAACATAAAATATATTGTATTATTATATAATCATCATCTATTGGACGATATACAAACACATAAGTAAACATAAATGGAGTAAAGCTTTACATTTTTGTGTGTGATTTAACCAATGCATGGATGTTTTCATCTATTTTGTAGGTGGCAGTTTATCAGGAAGCAGTGGCAGTGGCAATGCACCAATCAAACCTCCAATGCTCAGAGCAGCAGTCCCGCAGCAACAGAGTATAGAGATGCTGGTTGGTTGAATTGATCATATTTTACAATGCCTTGTTTAATGTTATTGTACATATCTCAGGATAGTTCTTTTCCAATCAATGGTTTTCATTTTTCATATCCAAATTCAAGATCCTAAATTTCTTTTTATCTATAGAGGCTTTCGTCTGAACATTTCACGTTGACTTCTTTAGTACTAATGATGGATGACATCATCGTACACATGGGGGAGCATAATCGACAAATAAACGAAGCCATCTGGATTAGAAAGACAAAGACACCAGTGAACAGAGATGAGGGCAGTTACCAGCTACCCCACGTTACGATGACGTCATTCGTCACTAGTACTGAAGAAGTCATCATGAAATATTAAGATGAAGGCATCTACAGGTAAAAAGAAATTTAAGATTTTGAATTTGGATATGAAAAATGAAAACCATTGCTTGCTTAATGTTTAGTATAATTACTATTGGTTGATTATGACTTATGGTGACATGAAATAAAACATTATGGAAATAAAAGTATACAGACTTTAATTGCCAATTAAATATATGCAGCAAAGGTGACGCGGCTGATGTTTGGTTGAAGGAGTACCCGTTCTTCACCTTTGACCTTTTCCCGGCGGGGTTTGTTGTTCACCTGGGAGGGGTCGTGTCAGCCAGATCGGTCAAACTGCTTGACCGCATTCACAATCCGGGTAAGTGATTATGTTCATCAGCAGCATTTGTAGTAATTCAGTGTATAATTAATCTATGATCTATATATATATATACATACATATACACAGAATATATATATATATATATAATATATATATATGTATGTATATATATACATATACATAATTTACATATATGCAGTATATATTTATATATATATATATATATAGTAAATATATATATTGTATATGTATGTATATATAATATACATGACATATACATAATTTACATATATCATATATATATATATATATATATATATATATTAATATATATATATATATATATATATAAAAATATGTGTATGCATTGTAGTCTTAAATTGAATTGGCTTGAATAAGACATATCAAACAGCTTTAAAAGTGGTATTTATTCAGAGAAACATGTTGACTTTAATTTCATTAGACAAGACCACCCCACCCATGATGTTATAACTCGTTAACAGAATCAGTAACATTTCAGATGAGCCAGAGACTAGAGACACCTGGTGGATGGAACTAAGAACGGAGATTCGGTCGCATGCTCGAGCCATGGGCTGCCATGCTGTGGTTGGATACAGGGAGCGGACAACTATCTGTGACGAGATCATTGTCCTGTCAGCGTGCGGAACTGCTGCAGCTGTTAATCTCCAGATGGCGCCACCGAAGACATCAACCCTCCTGACGGCATCGCTCGATCGGACAATGTTCGACAAAGAGCAGCTGACAGTGAAGAAGGAAAAACACAAACTGTTTGTTGATATTAATCTAGCCAACCAGGCATCTAGGAGTCATTTCACAACAGCGACGGCAGATGGGTATGTATTTGACTTTGTAGTGGGAACCTACAGAACTAATAAACCAGGTGGCACTGTTACGCAACTCGTACCTCATACTGTCAACCGCCAGCATCCCATTACCTCATTACGGTGCATTCATTCATTGTATCTAGAATTTATGAACACACGTTGTAGGTATGTCTTATGTTAATAACAGTTGGGGTCTAAAAGAATTCAAAGATGAACTGAAAAAAGAGGTAAACAGTGCGTGAAAAGAGCACGATTACGTTACAGGCCCGAGTTGCATGTCAGACCCCTCAAGTAATGTAGGTTCCCCATTAAATAATGACCATGTCACATTAAAATATTTTAATTCATCTCTGCATATAATTGTAGGGCCTAATGCTTTGAAATATATATTTTAGTTACTTTTATCTATTAACAGCTATGTTTAATGTATGTTGGTGGTACAATGTTGCAAAATGAAGCCATTCCACAGTTTCTTGGTTGAAATATGATTTTTTGACAGGAAACGTTTTGTATAAGTCCATGTTTGGTATTTGTCATTGATTGTCCAAGCTATGTGATTCCTCTCTTGAGATTCGTTGTGCATTTTTAATGGTACTTGGTAATAAACTGTCAGATTTTAACATATTTTACATTTGTCAGTGTGTAAGGCATGCTGATCATGTACATCAAAGATAAGAAATTAAACTAGCATCAAATCAAACGACTTCAAACAAAACAAAATTTACAGCATCTTGTAGGATCAAAATTGCTTTCTCTAACTGTTATGAAGTCATTTTATGTTTGAAGCAAATATGTAATGAAACAGTATTCAGTACTGCTGCATACCTCAGAGAATTAAGATGTCTGTTATATGTAGACCATCCCCACAAAATAGCATCAACTACAAATGCACAGCACAGACAAAGCTGATGTACTTCAGGCAATCAGACTTTTGATAGAAGAAACCAGGGTTTTAATCCTGGTGTTGATTGCTTGTGCATTCGGTACTGGTTCCAACCACTGTCAGAACTTGGGCAATTTCTTGTTACCTGTGTCTTGGAAGAAACACTGTCATAGGTCCCCTCTGTCTAGTGTCTAATGTCCACACCAGGGGGAGTATAAAATCTCACACCGGGAAATGGAAAACTTTTGTTGATTCACTGAGCTGCGACCTAATTCTCTAAACTCTTATTTAGAGAGTTGGCTAAGCGTGGTCCAAACTGATGGGCAACCAATAAACATAATTCAATATATGCAACGTCATTGTTCTGTATTGATCATACAGTCATGTCTCATTTTTTTATCTTCAATAATCCGGTTGTTTTGCAATCCACGCGTTTCGTTTGGGAACCGTCTTGTAAAATAATGTATCCTGCTAATCCGCACATCTCGTTTACCCGACCAAAAACGTAGGGAACCAAAATGTGCAGATAAACAAGATGTGATACAGCCTGTTAACATAACTTGATGAAGCTTCACAGACCACAGACCAGTCCCAGTTAATAGTCAGTGGAAAATAGAAGAAGGCGAAAACATTCTGGACTCTTGATAAGACTGGGGCTTCCTAGACCACATGCCATTTGAAGTGTGGAGGTTTTGATCTCTTGATAAGACTGGGGCTTCCTAGACCACATGCCATTTGAAGTGTGGAGGTTTTGATCTCTTGATAAGACTGGGGCTTCCTAGACCACATGCCATTTGAAGTGTGGAGGTTTTGATCTCTTGATAAGACTGGGGCTTCCTAGACCACATGCCATTTGAAGTGTGGAGGTTTTGATCTCTTGATAAGACTGGGGCTTCCTAGACCACATGCCATTTGAAGTGTGGAGGTTTTGATGACAACTGGTGGTTAAATCTGGTTAAACTGTTGTCTCTTTGCAGTGTGAACATCGAGGACGCGAGGCCGCGCATCAACTGTCGTCTCAGTCACATCCCCTACAAGGAAAATTCCCTTCCATTCCCTGTACAACTCTCCAAGTGTGCTATTTGCCAGTAAGTGGCATCACTAGCTTAAAGAAAACGTCATAAGTAACTTTCATGTTTGTGGCGTATGAATAAAACTGGTAGTAGTTGTAATTTAGACGACGATCTTTTTGTGAGAAAAATAATATAATCTATTTTGTTTGCTTTGGCGCCAGTTCCATGCTTATTTGTGGCACTTTACAATATATTGTACAGAATAATAAAAAGCTACAATACTAAGATAGCCTTTTAAAATAAATACTTGGTTTACTGATGGTACAGTTGCTTGTAACCAATGGACATTGCTGCTTGCTTCAGGAGGAGCAAGGTGCCAGACATCTTGTTCACAACCATTGAGAGACCACCAGAACTGCCAGTCATAGGCAAAGGCTGCTTCATCCAGGCCAGGTAAACCACGAGTGACAGAACGTAGCAGTGATTCAATGAATGAGTAAACAGTTGAATCAGTGACGTGTTCCTGTTCAGTGTTGTGACAAAGACAAATCATCAAATTTGAAGAAAAAAATTGTGTAAATTGCAGCTGCAACATTATAATAATAAGGTAGTCGGTTCAAATCCATTTATATCAATTGTCGGTTCAAATCCATTGATAGCAATTGTCGGTTCAAATCCATTGACATCAATTGCTTTTATACATTTTCTTAGGGTATGCCCAAAATCATTTGCCTACTATGATCATATTTTCTGTAAAATTATTAGAAACATTTGTATCACCTAATATAGCAATAGAATTGTTTCTATAGCATTAATAGTACAAGTATGTACAGACTCTGTTGCTGAAATACCATCCGTCAGTAGCACTGAAGTAATGTCGGTAGCAGCAGAGTCTCTTCCTGGCAAGTTCTCATGGCTGATAAAGGGCAGCCAAGCGTGACTAGCAGTGATCCAAACTGATGACAACCAGTAAACATGATTCAGTATGCGCAGTGTCATTGTCTATATCGATTATACAGCTACATTCTGTTTATCCCGTCTTCACAAATCTAATTGTTTTGCAATCTACACATTTCTATCATAATTAAACTCATTTATATTCAAAAAATTGTTCAATTTTCTCAGATTATTGTCAGCAACAGTAACAAACTACTTATTTTATATATCCATGTTTAGTAGTATAGACTTGGTGATGTCTGACAATACATTTAATATGATCTTGACAATTCTTTTGTTGTAAAACTACCAATGTGTATATATGTATAGTAATTATGGTTATTGGTGGAAGACGGCTTTTAGCCAAGTGACATCCATGCAATGCAACACGCTGACAATTAAATTTATACTTTAGATTTGTTCTTGTACATGTTGCGTTGTGAAATAAAAGTTACTTATTAGTTATTTACTTACTTATATTTGGGAATCGTCTGAAATACCATGTATAATAAGGTGTCTCGCTCATCCGCACATTTCGTTTACCCGACCAAAATTCTTGAGAACAAAATGTGCAGATAAATAAGATGTGACTGAACCTTTTAACATCACTTGTGGATGAAACCTCATTTACCCTTTGTGTCTTCATTTAGACTTTGTCGTCCAAAGAAAGAAACACACGGAGAGACGAATGCGAAGGAAATAAGTGATGTATGTTAACAATAAGTTATAACCATTGGTCGCTTTACACAATGAATTACTCAGTTATACAAATGTTATACACTGTATATTTAACAGTAAAAATTACATACTATTTGGGTTTCCTGTATGCAAGAATGGAACATTATAGTGCAACAAATTTGAGATATTTGTAAGTGAGTTACATGTTAGCTAATTTTCGTGTGAGCAAATTTGAGAGAAAGTTTGTAATTTGCATATTTTAGAGACCAGGATTACACCATTTTTATTTTTCAATAGAATTTGTCTAATGAAATTGGAAAGCAGTTATGAATACTACACAGATAGCCATGTTTGTTTGTTTGTTTGTTTGTTTGTTTGTTTGTTTGTTTGTTTGTTTGTTTGTTTGTTTGTTTGTTTGTTTGTTTGTTTGTTTGTTTGTTTGTTTGTTTGTTTGTTTGTTTGTTTGTTTGTTTGTTTGTTTGTTTGTTTGTTTGTTTGTTTGTTTGTTTGTTTGTTTGTTTGTTTGTTTGTTTGTTTGTTTGTTTGTTTGAATTGCTGGCAACAAAATAAAAAATATTACCATAAGTTTGGATTACAAGTTATCTTAATGCTGATTTTGTATTCTGTGTTACAGGCCCTGCCATTTATGGAATATGAGCTTCATAGTCAGTTGATCAGCAAACTGAAGGTAAGTGAGGTCAGGGGTCATTCACCAATCTCTTCAGATGTGTCCACATTTTCAAGGTTACAACATTTGTTATTAAATATATTGAAACAGAAAGGTTATATATCTGAATTTATGCCCATTGTTTTTATTGTTATATGAGGTCCCTGTAAGACATTTCGACAACAATGACAAAACCAACTTTGAAAGTTTTGTCATTTTGGCAACACATACGGTAATTGATGCCGCAAATTCGAAGCCACCGAATATTCATATTTGATTTGTTATTCAATTTGTATTCAAAATTTTGAGGATATTCCACTCGAGATTTGATTTGAGTGAAATTCCAGATTCATCTTAAAACTTTTTAATAATAACAATATATATATATATATATATATATATATATATATATACATATATATAATAAATATATATATATATATATATATATATATATATATATATATATATATATATATTATATATATATATATATTACGATGGGATGACTCTGGAATTTCACTCGAATCAAATCTCGAATGGAATATCCTCAAACGTTCGAATATATATATATCTATTTATTATCATATATTGCTGTTTCTCTAAATTACAACTTCTTGCAAACTCAAGATCTGTGATGTTGTGTCATGTGTTGCAGCTGAAAGGCATGAACTCACTGTTTGGACTGCAGGTTCACATCACCGTTGGAGAGTGCATGATAGTGGCAGTTGCAGTAAGTGCCGGCAACTGTCAGTGTAGACTCTAGAATAAATGCTATTGAAAAATAATTGTAAGAATTATGTGATGGTCTTCATGTTTAATCAGCGAAGTGAAATCACTGACTTAATGGAGTGTAGCTTAGAAATCATTCAGTCAAGTCGATCAACCAACCAACCAGCCTAATAATTAATCATTCAGAAGTTTAATATGTGTATTTTGAAAGTTTCTGTAAGACAGTTGTCTTTTTTCTTTTGAAATTTGCATGCATGTGATATATATATATATAATATATATATATATATATATATATATATATATATATATATATTTACAAATACGACTACATTTATTTCAGGTAAAAACCCATATACAATTGGTACATACATTAGCATATCTAAGTAGCCTATAAAAGATCAAATATGTTAAAAATGAATAGATAAAAAATAAATAAGGTTATAAGTTAGATAAATGTAAAATTGTAGAAAAACAGATAAAATAATGAGCAATATACAGGATGTGATTGTATAATAAATATGCAATTAATTCATGTAAATAAACACCGTTTGAAAAGTAAATTATATAAACAACTTACTGACTTTAAAAATATATATAATAATAAATAAATAATAATAAAGTGATGACTATCTTACAGATTTACTGTGTACAACGAATTGGCCCAGCTAATCCACATTGAGCCATTTACTATTTCAAAGCAATTGTACATAACCCTAATCAAGCCATTATTTATGTAAAAAATGCATTTATATATATATATATATATATATATATATATATTATATAAACTAGAAAACATAACATATATGAATTAGAAGATTTTCATGTCCTTTGTAATATTACTGGTATAGCATAGTGTGATTACACATACCTCGTATATACATGTATTAAAGTGGTTCTATTCCATTATCCGATGAACATCACAAAGTAGTCTAACTGTACTGTAATGTTAAATAATTTCACCTATGGTGCTGAGAGCAACCATGTTTTTTGGGTAAGCAAAATATAAAAGTTGTTTGTGTAAGAGTGAGTCACCTGTTTTCTTTCAGCTGTCAAAATTATGTATTAGCACAGCAATCGTTTTCTTAAAAACACTAGTTTCTTGTTGCGTATTGATGTTTGCAAGGATTGTTTAAGTTTCTACATGTTTTCCTTGTGTACAAGTGTCTTTACATTCACTGCTCCACTGGTGTGTCCCTGACGTCTCCTTCAGTCACATGGTTGATGTTTCAGACAGCCACAGCGGTGTACCTGGCCTCCCTCCCCCCTCCTCCCCTGCCTAAGGTACTCGCAAAGGTAAACCAACAGCTTTCTTTTCTTTGTCAGCTTACATCTGGTATCAATTTACATATCTTGTCTGGATCAGTTTAGCATGTCGTCAGCATCAGTTTACGCATGTAGTCAGTATCAGTTTACACATGTCATCAGTATCAGTTTACGCATGTCGTCATTATATCAGTTTATGCATGTCATCAGTATCAGTTTACACATGTCATCAGTATCAGTTTACACATGTCGTCATTATATCAGTTTATGCATGTCATCAGTATCAGTTTACACATGTCATCAGTATCAGTTTACACATGTCATCAGTATCAGTTTACACATGTCATCAGTATCAGTTTACACGTCATCAGTATCAGTTTACACCTGTCATCAGTATCAGTTTACACATGTCATCAGTATCAGTTTACACATGTCATCAGTATCAGTTTACACATGCCATCAGTATCAGTTTACACATGTCATCAGTATCAGTTTACACATCATCAGTATCAGTTTACACCTGTCATCAGTATCAGTTTACACATGTCGTCAGTATCAGTTTACATATGTCATCAGTATCAGTTTACACATGTCGTCAGTATCAGTTTACACATGTCATCAGTATCAGTTTACACATGTCATCAGTATCAGTTTACACATGTCATCAGTATGGAAGTGTCAGAATCTGGTGTCATCTTCCACCTTCCAATGGCTTGCCGTGTAGTCATTATATCAGTTTACGCATGTCGTCATTATATCAGTTTACGAATGTTGTCAGTATCAGTTTACATATGTCGTCAGTATCAGTTTCCACATGTTGTCAGTATCAGTTTCCACATGTCATCAGTATCAGTTTCCACATCTCATTAGTATCAGTTTACACATGTCATTAGTATCAGTTTACGCATGTCGTCATTCTATCAGTTTACGCATGTCATCAGTATAAGTTTACACATGTCGTCATTATATCAGTTTACACATGTCATCAGTATCAGTTTACACATGTCGTCATTATATCAGTTTACGCATGTCGTCATTATATCAGTTTACGCATGTCGTCAGTATCAGTTTACACATGTCGTCAGTATCAGTTTACACATGTCGTCATTATATCAGTTTACATATGTCGTCAGTATCAGTTTACACATGTCATCAGTATCAGTTTACACCTGTCATCAGTATCAGTTTACACATGTCATCAGTATCAGTTTACGCATGTCGTCATTATATCAGTTTACGCATGTCATCAGTATCAGTTTACACCTGTCATCAGTATCAGTTTACACATGTCATCGGTATCAGGAAGTGTCAGAAGCTGCTGTCATCTTCCACCTTCCAGTGGCTCTCCGTGTAGTCAGCATATTCAGGCTCTGGTGTCTTAAGCATGCACTCAACTCATCAAAAGTGAGTTCTTAGGAGTGCTCAAAGTTTTTGTCATAGACTTGTTCATTCAAGCAACATTTTGAGTTCTCTGGGAAGCATTCACCCATACTGCATTTCATGTGCAAATATTACTCATACATAGATATTCAGCGGTGTTTATAGCCAGGTACTCATTCATGCAGTTGAATGAGCTGGAGAAATGTCTATTTTTTAAATGTCATGGTTTACAAATTACAACAAAAACATTCAAAGCCAGAACCACAAGACGGAAACTCTAATGCTCTAACCTACATATCATTTCCATTTACACATGTACCACTGCATCACTGTCACCAAAGTACTTGTCATCAATGCTATTGCCAGTGCATGCCTGCTGTGATTGTTGTCATGTGTTGACAGGATGACAAGAGTGACGTGTCAAACAATCACTTACTGAAGTTGAACAAGCGGATCACAGAAGTGGTCGCCAAGAACAAAGAACGCTATGGTATCCACCCTCCTGTAAGAACAGTTTCCTACATTTGGTAGTGAAATATGTGAACAGTTTACATCATACAAACGTCGTGCTACTTAAAAGCACCTCTTCAATTTAGTTTCAAATTACAAACACATTTATTTAAGTAAAAATTGGTAAAACAAATAGATGATATGTGCATATCATTATGACATATTCAAACCTAAATCTGAATAAGTTAGGTAAAGTAAATATGTCTTTAAAAGGACGGTTTTGCCCAGAATTGACAGAGCAGTAATTGGCTTGGTAGCCATTTGAACAAGTTGCAGGCAGAATGTTTCAAAATGCGAACATTGTTCCAAGCTTAATAAACTAACAATGCACAAATTGCCAGGCAGTAAACCTTCAACATAGATGTTGTAGACATAAGATCATAATAGTTATGAAATGAAAAAATTAAAACCTAGGAGCTTTAAGTAATTCTTAGAACTCACAACATATGCACGTTTACATATAAAAATCTATAATTAGTTGTTAGTTATCAACAGACTGTGTAGTCATAATTATGACTTGTCATCCTGTAGCAACAGACTGTGTTGTCATATATATGACTTGTCATCCTGTAGCAACAGACTGTGTTGTCATAATTATGACTTGTCATCCTGTAGCAACAGACTGTGTAGTCATAATTATGACTTGTCATCCTGTAGCAACAGACTGTGTTGTCATAATTATGACTTGTCATCCTGTAGCAACAGACTGTGTTGTCATAATTATGACTTGTCACCCTGTAGCAACAGACTGTGTTGTCATAATTATGACTTGTCACCCTGTAGCAACAGACTGTTGTCGTTACATCTGCTTGTCGCCCTGCAGGAGCAACTGAGTATGTTGTTTGAGTCGAGTCCTCGCGGCCAGCAGACGGATGACAGCGACGAAGAACCCGTCAGCGAACTTGAACTCTCAGCAGGAAACAAAGATACATTTGTGCTTGAGGTGACAGATCACATACATAATTATGCTTTTAAAATCAATTTGATTGCCAGTGTATTATATTCTGTGTATAGTTTAACCTAGTTTGTCAATTCCAAAGTGAGGCTGGTCCTTGATGTTGGTCTGTACTTGTTTCTTCTCTTCTGTTGTTGATGTTATTTCTCTGTCTTCTCCTCTCACTCATCTCTTGTTCTCATTTTCTGCCCCAGCTATGATCCTACCATAAATGCTTAATTTTCTAATGATTTGACATGCAACAGTGAATTAAGTCTCCTATTTCAGACATGAGCCTAAAGTAGTCATCTAGATCATGTCCATTTTATGGTATTAGCGGAAAAGCACATGTTTTATGTTCCGAAACTCTTTTTGTCAGGTTGATGATGCAGAAGACGTGGAGTTGGTGTCGACTCTGATTGACCCACTCCCTCCAGTCGGGTTTGACGTTTGTAACACGGAGATGATGCCTGGCGTGCCCCATGTCGTCTGTAACCTGCAGGTGATGGTTGATCTGTCGTCACATGACTTGCAGTTGTGTCTTTTATATGATGCTACAACTATAGTTGAGCTGTGTGTGTGTGCGTGTGTGTGTGTGTGTGTGTGTGTGTGTGTGTGTGTGTGTGTGTGTGTGTGTGTGTGTGTGTGTGCGTGTGTGTGTGCATGAGTGTGTGTGCTTGAGTGTGTGTGTGTGTGTGTGTGTGTGTGTGTGTGTGTGTGTGTGTGTGTGTGTGTGTGTGTGTGTGTGTGCGTGCGTGTGTGCATGAGTGTGTGTGCTTGAGTGTGTGTGGTTGTGTGTGTGCGTGTATGCGTGCGTGTGTGAGTGTGTGCATGAGTGTGTGTGTGTGTGTGTGTGTGTGTGTGTATGTATGTGTGCGTGTGTGCGTTTGCGTGCGTGTGCGTGCGTGTGCGTGCGTGTGTGTTTGTGTGTGTGTGTGTGTGTGTGTGTGTGCGTGTGTGCGTGCGTGTGTGCGTGTGCGTGTGTGCGTGTGTGTGTGTGCATGAGTGTGTGCATGAGGGGTGTGTGTGTGTGTGTGTGTGTGTGTG
This sequence comes from Ridgeia piscesae, assembly GCA_025642075.2. Taxonomy (NCBI): domain Eukaryota; kingdom Metazoa; phylum Annelida; class Polychaeta; order Sabellida; family Siboglinidae; genus Ridgeia; species Ridgeia piscesae. The sequence goes on along the minus strand of JAODUO010000748.1, from coordinate 91,941 downwards.
TGTGTGTGTGTGTGTGTGTGTGTGTGTGTGTGTGTGTGTGTGTGTGTGTGTGTGTGTGTGTGTGTGAGTATGTGTGTGTGTGAGTATGTGTGTGTGTGAGTATGTGTGTGTGTGTGCGTGAGTGTGTGCATGAGTGTGTGTGTGTGTGTGTGGGTCTGGATGTCTGTGGATGTGTGTATATACATTTGTATGTATGTGTATATGTATAATGTGTGTGTGTATATATGTATGTATGTCTGTCTGTCTGTATGTGTATGTATGTGTGTGTATGTATGTGTGTGTGTATACACATGTGTAAATATGTATGTATGTATACATGCATGCATGTATGTTTGTGTGTCTGTATGTATGTGTCTATGTATGTGAGTATGTATGTATGTGTCTGTATGTATGTGAGTATATATGTATGTGTGTGTATACATATGAGTACACCTCAGGCGCCATGCATGGTTGAGTAAAGCTTTTGTGTTTTAGAAATTCCATGTCAGTGAACAACAACACACATAATGGGAAATACTTCTGAAGTGACATCACTTCCAGAATTTGTTTATGTAGATAATTTCAGTTGCTATATGGAGCAGTTTGATTTTCCATGTTCTCATAATTGTTAGATACTACATCATTACATAATTTTATCTTGTATTATTTTCCATTTAAACTCTGTGGGTGAAACACAGAAATGAGAAAAATAGTTGTATCAAGTTTTCCTCTGAAACCATTCCGAAGTGTGTGATCTGTTGTAGATGTTTAGTCAGGTGTGGCGAGGACGGCTTGGCTCTGTCAGCAATCGCTCCTTCTCCCAAGTCTGTGACAACATCATCAGAGTAAGTGAACATCCCGGAGTGGGGGCACACTGCTGCTGATTACTTGTCAATGCAAACATTTTAGAAGACATTTTGTCTAATGTTTACAAAACGTGGACTAGTGAGTTGATACTGGGAGGTTGACTGCAGTGTTGTTGATGCAATGACTGTGATTACCATACTGATGTTAGGACTGTTGACTGCAACATTCGTTGGTCATACAACTTTTGCTGACCAAAATACTGTCTTAACTGCAACTTTCGTATGTAATGTCATTATCCAGTCCTTAAACTGACTCAAAGCTCTTTACAATACCCGATGACAGACCTGGGGTTGCAACACCATCACAACTTCTCTGGGAAGCATTCAGCCATGTCGCGATTACTCCATGAATACTATTTGTATGCAAATATCCACCACTATATATAGCCAGGTATACATTTATAGAGCTAAATTAACAGAGTGGCGTGGAATGACAGAACTGATCTGAGGTTGCTCCACTTGTTAGCAGTACTGTTTCTTAGCAGGTTGGCATGGTTCCAGTGGTTTATGATGTATTGTGTTTTGTCACAGAGTCTCTTCTTCAAGCTGCGAGCCATGACTCCCTGCTGTCTGAACCACCTCAGCTTTGATGTGGACCTGCCTGAGAATGATGAGATACAGGTAAGGACAGGTGATGTATATTTAAGGACAGGTGAAGTACATGTTAGGAAAGGTGAAATACAGGTAAGGACAGGTGAAGTACACATAAGGACAGGTGATGTACATATAAGGACAGGTGATGTATATATAAGGACAGGTGAAGTACAGGTTAGGACAGGTGAAGTACAGGTTAGGAAAGGGGAAGTACACATAAGGACAGGTGAAGTACAGGTAAGGACAGGTGAAATACACGTAAGGACAGGTGATATATAGGTGAGATACAGGTGATATACAGAGAGAAACAGGTGAGTTGGGTAAAAACAGGCAAGATGCAGGTGAGATTCAGGTAAGGACAGGTGATATTTGGATACAGACAGGTAAGATTCAGTTAGCGCTGGGTGAGATTCAGCTAGGAACAGGTAAGAGTCATGTAAGGATGGGTGAAGAGTCCCGCTGACCTTGGAACCACCTCTACTACGCTGTAGGAAATGACAGCAGAAATTAAACGGTCAACAGAAATGAGTAGTTCAAATGTTTGTAGTGATGGTAACTTCTGTGTTTAGGTTATACCAAAGATGGCGCTACAGATATTACAGTTGTCACGCAGAAATTGTGGAATATATATATGTTTGTCTCTGATCCATGCACTGATGACCACAGCAGAAGGCCACTCACTGACCCCCAACAGTTCCACTGACCACCATATGGACACAGTTGAATGAATCCATTTACCTAAAAAACAGACGTGCAATGATAGCATGTTTTTTATGCCACCAGGTGTCTCTGACTGGCATGTGTCTCGGGGTGGGGGAGCCACCAATCACTGTTCCTTCCACTGTTCCAATCACCGGACACCAGCAGGACACACATCGACAGGGTAGGTTTGCAGGTGGATGGGGTTAATTACTCAGAAAAAAATGTGCTGGTAGAAAAGTAAATATACATAACAAGCATCCAGTCCTCACAACTGCTCAAGGCACTTTACACTTTACACTTTACACTTTCCTCCCCTGGCAGACCTGTTCAATCAAATACCATCTCAACTTCTCTGGGAAGCATCCAGCTACATTCCGATTAATGCACGAAGACTTTTCGTACACAAATATCAACCACTGTCTATAGCCAGGTACCCATTCTTACAGCTGAATGAATTGGAGCAATGTAGAGTGAAAAACATTGCCCAAGATTTAACGCCACAGCACAGGATTCTAACCCAAGCTGCGTACAGGTGTGATATGAACCAAGACTGACAACTGTGTACATTGTTTCCACAGGTGAGGAGTTACTGTTTCACATGGAGCTGCACACTGACAGTGCTGCACCGGGCCACACAAAGGATCAGTTGACACCACAACAGTTTTCTCGGAGTACGTTTACGTGCCTTTTATTGCTTTTATAGCTTTGAAATGTGTTTTTTGTACCAAAATTGACCATAGAAATATTATTGAATAGCATATGTTAAATGTGATATGCTTGTATTATTTGATATAAAGCCAAACACAAATCAACTTAAGAAATTTTCATATGAGTCATGTGTGAATAGTCTAAGTGGTAATTATAATAAAATACGGTTGGTTAAGGAATCGTCCTAGGAACTGGGACTGAACATGTGATTTGTGAACCAGTGAGGCTGTGAGCAGCTGTGTAATAGACACATGGAGCTAGTTTTTGATCAGTCTTATGATTGGGCCTACCGGTAGACAGGAACCAACTTATTAAATAAACATTAAACAAAACTAAATAACTTGTACTAATGAGCTAATAGTGTTGATGTTGATATTGATATGATTTAAAGCACCACGAACAATACCAGATTTGGCACTACACGATTGTATATCAAATAAAAAATATAACATCTTATTATTAAAAAAAATTCATAAAATGTGTATGAAACAAGATACGTGAAACAAATGGATTATGAATGGATGTTTAAGTGTACGGTGGTTTGATGTAAGGTACTCACTAAGTGATGGCTGCTTGCTGTAGGTGTCTCAGTAGCAGGTGATAAACTGCAGCCACAAGAAACACCGTTTCACGTAAGTACAACTTGAACAATCTGAATTCAAACCATTAGGTAGTGGTAATAGTTATTAGAGTCCCACTATAAAATACAAAACACATTCAGAGCGTATACGAGGAGCACTAAAAAATACTTACGAGACTTATAAAAATGCAAAATGTACAAATAAAAACAGTAATAATTTATTTAAAATAAACAAGCTATCATTCTGTTTTGTTGTGTAATGTTGTAGGTAATAGTTTGTTGAGTTGTTCGCAGTTCTACTCATTATAATGTTCTCATTACTCACTAAATATACACATTTGTCTTGATCAGTCATGTATGGAGAAGCCGGATCATTGCTTTGGGTGTGTTACAAAATAGACAAAACTTTGGTGCAGTAGATGTTTACAGTTACATTTTCTTATTGCATCTGTGTATCGTGTATAAGTGTTAATTTTATTTTAAAAGTAAAAAGTATTTATTTTTAATCTGTGTCTTCTGACTGATCCAGTTTATTTCGTTCAATCTCTAAAATTATCAAATGTGTAGTTCCTCATTTGCTAACAGGGTGTTTTTATTTCAGAATGAACAGCGATACTGCACTGGTGTGTTGCTCACTCCACTGTCCAGCATCCCTGGTGGTCACATTCAGAACTATCTAGGACATTTCAACTTTTTCATAATCCGAGAGAGTACGTCAGTGAGAGAGGTGGGTATGTCTGTGAGAGATGTGAGTACGTCAGTGAGGTGAATACGTCAGTGAGAGAGGTGAGTACGTCAGTGAGAGAGGTGAGTACGTCAGTGAGAGAGGTTAGTATGTCAGTGAGAGAGGTGAGTACGTCAGTGAGAGAGGTGAGTACGTCAGTGAGAGAGGTGAGTACGTCAGTGAGAGAGGTGGGTATGTCAGTGAGAGAGGTGAGTACGTCAGTGAGAGAGGTGAGTACGTCAGTGAGAGAGGTGAGTACGTCAGTGAGAGAGGTGAGTACGTCAGTGAGAGAGGTTAGTACGTCAGTGAGAGAGGTGAGTACGTCAGTGAGAGAGGTGAGTACGTCAGTGAGAGAGGTGAGTATGTCAGTAAGAGAGGTGAGTACGTCAGGGAGAGAGGTGAGTACGTCTGCGAGAGAGGTGAGTATGTCTGTGAGAGAAGTGAGTATGTCAGTTAGAGAGGTGAGTACATCTGTGAGAGAGGTGAGTACATCTGCGAGAGAGGTGAGTATGTCTGCGAGAGAGGTGAATATGTCAGTGAGAGAGGTGAGTATGTCTGTGAGAGAGGTGATTACGTCTGCGAGAGAGGTGAGTATGTCTGCAAGAAAGGTGAGTACGTCAGTGAGATAGGTGAGTACATCACTGACAGAAGTAAGTTTGTGAGAGAGGTGAGTACGTCTGCGAGAGAGGTGAGCATGTGAGCGAGGGGGGTGAGCACGTCATTAAGGGGGGTGACTGTGTCAGCAAGGGGGGAGCATATCACCGAATTGTCAGTTGCAGTGTTACGTCTTTGTTACAGTATGTTACCTGTCGTTGTTACAGACTGCTACCTGTCGTTGTTACAGGCTGCTACCTGTCTTTGCTAGACTGCTACCTGTCGTTGTTACAGACTGCTACCTGTCTTTGCTAGACTGCTAACTGTCGTTGTTACAGACTGCTACCTGTCTTTGCTAGACTGCTAACTGTCGTTGTTACAGACTGCTACCTGTCTTTGCTAGACTGCTAACTGTCATTGTTACAGACTGCTACCTGTCTTTGCTAGACTGCTAACTGTCGTTGTTACAGACTGCTACCTGTCTTTGCTAGACTGCTACCTGTCATTGTTACAGACTGCTACCTGTCTTTGCTAGACTGTTAACTGTCGTTGTTACAGACTGCTACCTGTCTTTGCTAGACTGCTACCTGTCGTTGTTACAGACTGCTACCTGTCTTTGCTAGACTGCTACCTGTCATTGTTACAGACTGCTACCTGTCTTTGCTAGACTGCTACCTGTCGTTGTTACAGACTGCTACCTGTCTTTGCTAGACTGCTAACTGTCGTTGTTACAGACTGCTACCTGTCTTTGCTAGACTGCTACCTGTCGTTGTTACAGACTGCTACTTGTCGTTGTTACAGACTGCTACTTGTCGTTGTTACAGGAGGGAGGACTCAATGGGTTCATGCACTGCTTCCTGGCGGAGGTGATGGCCATCTGCCGCGCCCACGTGGCGGCCCTGGGTGGGAACGCTCTGGTGGCGTACCAGATGACAGAGTGTATCCTGGACGAGAGTCTGCATAAGAACCAGGTGTTTCTTCTTGCTAGTCTTATATATAGGAAATATATTATTTTAGAGACGAGATTTCTTTTCTCCTATTTTTTAGACCAATTCCTTTTGGTTATTTAATTATAAAATGTACTTTATTAGTCCCAAAAATGGGAATTGAGAGTCACCGGTCATAAAAATGTGTGTAAACACCAAATAAACAATATAAAGGAGGAAGGCCTAAGAGCAACGTATAATAAACTGTGACGCAACATTAGACCTAAACAGAATACAGAAATACCTACAATCTCAGCTCATCTGTCTTCCATTCACACTCTAAATATTACAGATTTATTGTATAAACAAACTGTAGAGGGAACAAAAGAACGCTGAAATGTATCAGTGGAGCGCTCTGGGTCTACCAGGTAGTAGGCAGCCACCAACAGTTTTCTGCTGATCTGACAAGGAGCTGTAGAAGGAATGTGTGCAGTCATGCATGACAACATTATAATTAAAGGTGTATGCATGGTTTGCATCTATGACCTCTCTGAAGAAAAATTACTTTTATGTTTTTATTTTGAGTGAGAAACATTTAGATGATAAAACATTGCTAATCACAGAAAAGATAGCTGGGGCTAACAGCCAATTACTCGAACTGCACTTTGATATTGGCCCTTGCTCACACAATAAAAACTAGCAAAATTTTATTTATTCTGCAAACTTCAAATATATGATATACATTTGTGCTGGCAATAAATAAAATAAATAAAACTGGTACCAGGCTGCTGAATAGTAATATTCCTGGCTGGCGAGGATAATTCAATAGGTAACTAGAAACTGGTTCCAGTGTCAAAGTCGAGGTTGTGAGATGTCATTAACTTCTGTTGCTGTTTCAGAGTCAGTGTCTTGTCAACGTGTGTGGTGACGTTGTCCATGTCATCTATGACGCAGGCCTGTCACAGGCCCCAAGCAGTGATGCGGTCGACAGCAATCTCCACCCAGCAGTGCACATCGCAGAGGACATGAAGGGACGCAGACGTGTCAGTCCACTCAGGGTCTTGTGTCACCTGACAGGAACAAGTTGACATGACACAAGTTGACATGAAAAGACACAGTGTCTGTCCGCTCAGGGTCTTGTGTCACCTGACGTGAACAAGTTGACACGACACAAGTTGACACAACATGACGTTGGAGTGTCAGTCCGTTCAGGGTCTTGTTCATCTCTGACAGGTACAAGATGACACGACACAAGTTGACATGAAACGACATAGGGTGTCTGTTCGCTTAGGGTCTTGTGTCAACTGACGGGAACAAGTTGACATGACACAAGTTGACACAACATGACGTTGGAGTGTCAGTCCATTCAGGGTATTGTGTCACCTGACAGGAATGAGTTGACATGACACAAGTTGACATGTAATGACACAGGTTGTCAGTCTGCTCAGGGTCTTGTGTCATCTCACAGGAACAAGTTGACACAATAATGCAAGGTGACGGTCCCCTCAGGTTTGTGTCATCTCACCAGAACAACTTGATATGACACAGTGACGTGATACAATACAGGAGTAATAATCTCTTCAGGGTGTCACAGTATGACACAGAGGTGACACTCCATTCAAGGAGATAGTGTTAGGAAAGTACAAGGGCTGGCTACGTACAAGTGCAAATGTTAATTAATGAACACTAGGTTTAATTGATGTGGTTTATGATGCTGTCAAGGATAACAAATATTATTTCCATAAATGACTCCACATTGTTAAGCAATACACTTCTTTAATAACAACATTATTAAGCTTAAGCTACATCACCAAATGTAAATGTTGTGACAGAATTGAAATTTCAATGTTATTTTACATGTATGTTGAATTTGTCGTCGACAGGAGCGATTTCTTTTGAGTCATCACCTCATGTGCATATGTTTATTTTATCGCACAAGGACATACAATAATACACTCTATGGTTGCAGTTGTACATTTTATTCCGGAATACACTATTGCTATAGATAACATTAGTTACATTGTGGCTGCACTAAGTATTAACGATAATGTATAACATGTGCCAATAATTGTTATTCAGTGTTACTTTGGTACAATGAAATCTGATGACACAATACATGATCTAATGTAATGACTAACTTAATTTCAAGGGTTGTACTGAACAAAGGTGTTTTCATGTAAATAATCCAAACATGTAAATAAATGGCTTGTTGCATTGCATTCTTTCAATCAAATGTAACTGTGTTAAAAAGATGTACCTAATGTACACAATGTTTTTAAAACTTCCTATGGCTAAAGGTATAAACAAACTACATTAAAACTTAGCATCCAACACTCTGCAGTGTTAACGTTTTGACACGGCAAGACTGAAAGTATTGGTTGAACATGGCATAGAATCTTCAAGAAGTTACACTAACCCCTGACAAACTTTCTTCCAAGTGAAAGCACACACCCGGTGTCAGTCATGGGCCCTTTGCCTAAGTAACACATAACACTGGTTACAGGCATGCCACTTGCCAAGTGAAATACAACACTGGTGTCAGGCATGCCACTTGCAAGTGAAACACAACACTGGTGTCAGGCTGCCACTTGCCAAGTGAAACACAACACTGGTGTCAGGCATGCCACTTGCCAAGTGAAACACAACACTGGTGTCAGGCATGCACTTGACAAGTGAAACACAACACTGGTGTCAGGCATGCCACTTGCCAAGTGAAACACAACACTGGTGTCAGGCATGCCACTTGCCAAGTGAAACACAACACTGGTATCAGGCATGCCACTTGCCAAGTGAAACACAACACTGGTGTCAGGCATGCCACTTGCCAAGTGAAAACACAACACTGGTGTCAGGTCATGCCACTTGCCAAGTGAAACACAAGACTGGTGTCAGGCATGCCACTTGCCAAGTGAAACACAACACTGGTGTCAGGCTTGTCACTTGCCAAGTGAAACACAACACTGGTGTCAGGCATGCCACTTGCCAAGTGAAACACAACACTGGTGTCAGGCATGCCACTTGCCAAGTGAAACACAACACTGGTGTCAGTCTGCACTTGCCAAGTAAACAACACTGGTGTCAGGCATGCCACTTGCCAAGTGAAACACAAACTGGTGTCAGGCATGCCACTTGCCAAGTGAAACACAACACTGGTGTCAGGCATGCCACTTGCCAAGTGAAACAACACTGGTGTCAGGCATGCCACTTGCCAAGTGAAACAACACTGGTGTCAGGCATGCCACTTGCCAAGTGAAACACACACTGGTGTCAGTCATGCCACTTGCCAAGTGAAACACAACACTGGTGTCAGGCATGCCACTTGCCAAGTGAAACACAACACTGGTGTCAGGCATGCCACTTGCCAAGTGAAACAAACTGGTGTCAGTCATGCCACTTGCCAAGTGAAACACAAGACTGGTAACAGGCATGCCACTTGCCAAGTGAACACAACACTTGTGCCAGGCATGGCATTTACCGAGGTGCACTGGTGCTGTTGTTATTGGAAACAGGGGTGCATTGACTTGGCAATCATGTAATGTAAGTTTTGTAACTGCAATAACATCTTGCATTTTGAAAACCAGACAGTTTTTTAATACAGGTATATTGCTAAAACACAAAATATTGAGAAATTAAATGAAAGTTTCACATGGACTGATGTTGACTGCGCCCTTAACATTGATGAAGTCTTGATTTGTTGTTCTTGTCCAGCAATCGGTAATACTTAAGGTTTCTAAGTCGCACAGGAAGTGCGTAATCTTCCACTGGTGTGTCCGCTACTAACACAGCTGGTTGTGGACCCGTTGATGTGTCTTTGATGGGTGTGTTCATGAACAGCCACAAGGGTTTAGTTGTCCTTCGAGTCCTCCCCTTGTCAAGACTGCGAGGACACTCTCGGTTCAGTATGGGAGTATTAACACTGTTGTCACAGGTTGGTTCCTCGGTCGCGTTGTCATCGACAACACTATCCAATGATCTCAACAGGGAGGTTGCCTGCTCTAGCAGATGCATATTTGTTTCAGTAGAGAAAAGTCTCCTAGTTGACTGGCGAGCTTTTGGTCGCCGTTGCGTTTCACACACTGGAGAACTGCATGCATTTGAATGTCCATCAAAAGTAGCAACGTGGATTCCGCCAAGTCTGCATCTGTCAGCACTGCAGGCAACTTCTGCACTGACATCAGCTGGAATCTGACAACTGATATCAATTAGGCTGGGTGTTGTCACACTGTTACAATTACCTACATCAGGTAGTCTTCTGTCTGGACATTTACCAAACCCACTCGATCTGCTGCGTGTTACTCTTCTGTCTACGGGAGTGTGAAATAGCCCGCTGTCTGCACCAACCCTAGCGTCAATGTCGTCATCGGATTTTTCACAATTCACAGTTGGTGAATGCTCAGCGCCAACAAATTTGAGTTTCGTGAACTTTTGGGTTATCTTTCCGCCTTGGGCTTGAGGCTGCATCGAGGAGTTCTCCTTCCCTGTTGACCGTCCCAGTCGAGGGTTGAGGGTGTTTCCCCCTCGTGCCCTTGTATGTCTTCTTCTCTTCCGTTGCGACAGAGGTTGGCGGAACTGTGGCGACACCTGGAATAAAACAACCCGATGAGTGACGATGACACCGTTGATTTGGTATTCAGTTCATGGAATTCAAGCAGTTGCAGCCTGGATGAAGGGCATTTGTCTAGTGCTAGTGCTGTGTATAGTGCTTTATAAATGTATTAAATATGATTATAACAACTGTTTATTCAAAACTAAGGCAACTTTATCATCCCTGTACTGCTACAAGTGATTATAGCTGGCTTCAGGAAGATAAGTTACACTTACAAACAGAATCAATCTTCCATTTATTATTTGGCATACCACAGGAAATACTAAAGGCCTACACTGGCACATTTACAAATGCAAGTTGTTCTCCTCTTTCCCCATATATCAAGGGTGAATTGGCTTTGGTCCTAATCATCGAGTTCTTGCTGCCATTCATTATTTTCCTTGTACTGCCCTCTACAACCCGTCTTGCCTCCCTCTGTTGTTTGATCTTCTTCAAATGATCTTTTAAATCTCTCCTTACATAATCATTATTTTAAACCATAACTTTCAATTCAAGCTGGTAATTTCTATTCACATCGACTCATGACGAAGGCAGCCAATGGTGGATGAAACATCATGATGCAATGTGTGTAGAAATTACCAGTTGTGTAGTCAAAAATATTGCTTGAATATATTTCCAACTTGATGAAAATGTTCACGAATATCTCAACATTTATGGCTTGATGTGTAGGACACTATTCAGTTAATTTACGCAATTCACATTTAGCAGCTCAACATTCTATAAAATCAAATGGTTGACAACCTTCAACATGTCTTCTATATATTAGTACACCACACATCCTGCCGTGTCCTACCCACCCATGGGAAGTTAATGCCGTCCTCAATGGGAACCACATCGGCTGTAGGGGGGTCATCACTGCAGAACACCGGGGAGGGGATGTTTGGGGAGCCACCTGCTGGGCTCTCCATGAACTCCAGTGCTGCTTTACTTGTGGCATTCTTCTTTCGTCGCCGACGAGCCATGTTAGTTGTTACGTCACTGAAATAAGTCATCAATGCAAATGATCATAGGCAGTCTGAATTCAGTGCAGAAATGGTCAGTTTTGTATAATTTCATTTATTAATTAATTTTAATTAATTAATATTATTATTTCCCCCCAAACACTGTCTCAAGTGAATCACTAAACTCATTTCAGAATAATTTGGTCCAACATTTTAACAATTAAGTCAGACGACCCACCATGCGCACTGGCGTGATGTGTCCCTAGGACATTTTGCCAGTTACAGATACAGATTAAAATGTTCGTTTCCATGCAGTGAATGCATTATTTATCTACTTTTTTGTTTTAGTTGTTTTTACAAGCTTAATGTATCTATAATGTTGTCTCAAACTCTAAGAAATAAACTTATAGATACCAGTATGCAATTATGACTATAAGCATTAAGCATTTATGAGGTCTGTCTGGTATTTCTGGTGGGATCATATAATGTTCCAGCCCATGTCATGTTCGGCCCAGTCCGATAGATGATTTGGCCCAGGATGGCCAGTTTGGCCCACTCGAAGGATAATTTGGCCCATGCACTTGATAAAAATGCAAGGGTGCCACTGGATGTCTGATGTTTTGGTCCACGGGAGAATGGGCAGCAAAAATCTAAGGACACGATTCAGCCTGGGCTGTTTGTGGAGTTACTAATCAAAATATTACAATATTATGAATATAGTTGGCCGGTAAGTTAGTGAATAGTCTAAGTGACTAGCTACTAAAAATTATATTAAATATTATTATTCGAGAAAATTGCAATCCGTTATAATCGCCTAATTATAATAATGTAATGACGTGTTTTGTCAAACAAATACTGACTAATTTTTTGCTGTATGCCCTACTAACTAAGCTACTTTCCAATTCCAAAAATCGATGTATTATCACCCATCGAATGTTGTATATTAATCGTAGAACTAGATAAGATATATATTGTCGCGCTGAAACAAAGAGCATATAGGATTAGCTATCTGATGATGATATGTGCATACTGTTTACTGATACGAACATGTTGGAAAACAACTTGCAAACATGTTGGTTCACGTTTACAATTTTCAAAGTGATAGCAACAACCGGTTGTTTTGCTTTCTAACGTTCATTTTGATTGGTCAACTCTCTAATTGCTCAGGCAATGAAATGTCAGATTATAAAATGACTGCGAGAATCTGACACCGTATAGTCTCGCGGGGTTTCAGTGCGTGATGTGATTGGAGGAACGCTCTAGCGGTTTCAAATTTTGAAAATGGAGGAAGCACCTGTCGTCAAGCATATCAAAAGTTGTCGACACAATTTTCTTCAACAGTGATAAACATATTACCAATATAGTTTGCTTCTTTTCTGGGTACGTTGAAGCAGGTATCGCATGGTGTGGACACAATAGCTTGTTAAACTTAGCGTACTACAAAGATAAAAGTTGAAGAAAAGTTTGTGATTTGGGTGAACGCCCGCTCGCGGCACAGTGACCCGTCTAGACTTGCTCGTTCTGATTAGTGGGCGCTGTAAACTTTCTAGTTACAAATACAATTCTACTCCAACTCTTGCGTGCCAACAGCAAGTCAATTATTTGACAAACATAAACATTCATAATCGTCATGTTCCTTTTATATCTATCAAAAGGTGATCTCTGTAAATGTTCTCAAAATAAATAAGTTGTGAAATGAGCCCGAATGAGGCGACTAAAGTTTTTATATGATAAGCACATTTCATATTTATAATAAAATGAAATATCACTACTATCCACTATTAAGAAAGATTCTTCTTCAATACAACATATAATTTTTGTTACTCATCTCAATACTATCACATAATCATCTAGTATAGACACCATATGACATACAAATTAACTTACAATGAAAAGCATCAAACATTTCAAAAAATGGTGTGCATATTATGTTACCAGATGGTGACACTATGATGAATGACCCTGGCACTACCTCAGTTCATCAACACCCATGCAGTGACACTATCATCATTGTGAACATTCCTCAGCTCGCCGGTGAAGACCACCCATCTCCTGTGCAACTACAACCACCAGATCTTTCTGAAGCTGTCACATCCAATCAGCAGTTAACAACCTTTGCTTCCATACAGCAGCAGATCTCAGAAACTGGTGCAAATACTGTGCAATATGCCAAAGGAAAACCAGTGCTCTGTCAGCAAAACAAAGTGACAAATCGACTTGTCCGATGTAGTAACATGAACGTTGACCGGGCTGCACTTGCACTGGGGGAGAGGTCACCTGCAGAGGAGCTCTCGATGGATGTCACCCAGATAACTAGTCCAGCTGATGGTTATTTCTCTCGTGAGAATATCCTAAGAGCTCAGCAACTCTCCTTGGGATTGCTACATGCATCATCCAGAAGTGAGAGTGTCTCGCTTCCATTGAACCGGGCAAGACAACAAGTTAACGCGTTAAGTACTCCACCCCCTTCCCTCCCGCAGATGAAACTGGATTTCTCTGAGGATGACGGAAATAGCAACTTAGATGCAAGCGATGTCTGCTACTTCAGTCGCAATGCAGCAGTACACGAGACTAGTCCAGTGGTTACTACCAACAGGACGGTTGTTCCGTCATCACAGAAGCCTGCCGTCTTAACCAGTAAACAGTCAGAAACTATTATCATGAATGGCAGAGCTTCAATGCCAGGCCACTGCTTAGGTTTGTATTCCAATATAGTATTGATGTATGTGAGACCTCTTGGTCATATTTTGTGGCATTAATATAGAGCTATGACATTTTGATTTGCCGTTTAATAGATGATCTCTACACAGTTCCTCTTAACGTCACCTTAAATGTGCAATTTCTTCTGAACAAAAAGAACAGACAATCCTGATCGTTTAATAGGTTGATTAGTGTAACCATTATCGATAAAAAAATGTTCAGTGTAAGTTGCTCATAACATGTTGTTTACTTGACCGTTGGTGACGTGTCAGTGTTGTATACTTGACAGTTGGTGACGTGTCAGTGTTGTATACTTGACAGTTGGTGACGTGCCAGTGTTGTATACTTGACAGTTGGTGACGTGCCAGTGTTGTATACTTGACAGTTGGTGACGTGTCAGTGTTGTATACTTGACAGTTGGTGACGTGCCAGTGTTGTATACTTGACAGTTGGTGACGTGTCAGTGTTGTATACTTGACAGTTGGTGACGTGCCAGTGTTGTATACTTGACAGTTGGTGACGTGCCAGTGTTGTATACTTGACAGTTGGTGACGTGTCAGTGTTGTATACTTGACAGTTGGTGACGTGTCAGTGTTGTATACTTGACAGTTGGTGACGTGCCAGTGTTGTATACTTGACAGTTGGTGACATGTCAGTGTTGTATACTTGACAGTTGGTGACATGTCAGTGTTGTATACTTGACAGTTGGTGACGTGTCAGTGTTGTATACTTGACAGTTGGTGACGTGTCAGTGTTGTATACTTGACAGTTGGTGACGTGTCAGTGTTGTATACTTGACAGTTGGTGACGTGTCAGTGTTGTATACTTGACAGTTGGTGACGTGCCAGGTGCAGATGTGTATTCTTGGGCAGGGTGCTTTTGAAACTGTGTCAGTTGTTGTAAAATCCCCCTTGACAGTTGGTGATGTGTCAGTGTTGTATACTTGATAGTTGGTGACGTGTCAGTGTTGTATACTTGACAGTTGGTGACATGTCAGTGTTGTATACTTGACAGTTGGTGACGTGTCAGTGTTGTATACTTGACAGTTGGTGACGTGCCAGGTCAAGCAGATGGTCGTATTCTAGTGGGCATGGGTGCCTCTTCTGCCAGAACTGTAGTCAGCCCTTGCTGCATCCCAAGAGAGAGTCCCACCTCTCGTACCAGACAGATTTGTGTTGTTGCTGCAGGTGCCCACCCCCAGGTGAGAAACCAAATTTTTTAAGAACAAATTCATTTTACTGTGATATTTATTCAGATGAAGCAAATATATTGTGATTGAAGGCACGTAGGTGGAAAAGATGATCCTGTTGATAAAGTTTACTAAAATAAAAATAAACATTATTACAAATCTTTCTAAAGCTAAGGCTCGTCCGTTTTTTGCATGTCATTCACCTACTCTATCGTAACTTAGTCGCAGATGAAGGCTAGGTTAGGATTTGGTTGTAATAGGGTTATGGTAAACTATGCAAATCTTGCCCCGGAAACAACCCCATACATGACTAAATTACATGCAGTGCAAAACTTTGTAACGTGGAAGCACGGCAGGCAAACACTGCCAACTATTCCAGAGTTATTTCAAATTAATTATATAGACACTGCGTCTACACTGTGCCTTACCCTGGATTAAGGCGTAGCCAGTGTTAAACTAACCCAGGTTAAAAGTAGCACTTATGGACAGATCCCAAGATAAAACTACTGTAGATGCAACTATAAGCAGAATGATCATCACTCACGCAAGATTGTAATTAGTTGACTGATCGGAAGCATGAATCGATTAGGTAGTACCTCAGAAAACTTCGCTCTTTTAACATTGATATCACCATTTTGTCCATGTTTTATAAATCTTGTATCCAGAGTGTTTTGACATTTTCTTTTATGTGTTGGTTTGGGAACGTCAGTCAAAAAGACAAGAATAAGTTGCAACGCATTGTAAACATTAGTAGCAAAATAACCGGCTTCAAACAATCCTCTGTCACTGCTTTGAAGGAAAAGCAGGTACTGCGTAAAGCCAACAAAATCATTAATGACAATACACATATTCGACATAACGAGTATATCCTTCTGCCTTCGTCCAGAAGGTTCAGAACTATCATATATAAACCAAATAGGAAGCGTGATTCATTCATTCCAAGGCCTGTACAACTTCTCAAAGACAAGCACCTCTGACGTTATGTGTGCATGTTGTATTTTGTTTCTTTTATTTTTTTTATTTGTGAAAGGACGACCACAATTATAACTATAATTTTAAATTATATTATAAATTAGTCTTTTATTTTATTATGATTAATGTTTAGATACTGTATTAATAATGAATTTATCTGTATTTTTATACTTCTCTACTCCTGTATTTTATATTTGTTATGACGAACGCTGCAAAATGAATTTCCCAGTCCGGGGCAATAAAGTTTTATTGTATTGTTTTGTATCAACTCTTGGTAGAAATTGATTAACTGGATTAATACTAATGTTTCAGTTAAGAGAGGTGGTGAACAGATACCAGCGGCCCCAGTACTCCTACCTCCACCTCATACAGATGGCCATCTCCAGCACCCCGGAGAAACAGATGACTCTCAAGCAGATCTATCGCTGGATTGAGGATAACTTCCTCTACTACAGCTACACTCCCAATCAGGGCTGGAAGGTAAATGGTCCAGGTTTCAGTGATGAGGCATTTAAAAAGCTTCAGTTGTTAACACATTAAAGACTATTTGAAATTAATTTGTCGCTTTCTTTTTTATGCTTAAAATGAATGCTCTTGTAAAAATGTAAGGTAAAAATAAAAGTTCTTAGCACAGTATCAAGTCCAGACACCACCTCGATGTTTTTTGAAGGATTCAGCTATTTAATGGTCAAGACTTTTCATATACAAACGTTCACCACTGTGTATAGCCAGGTACTCATTCCTACATTTATCTAGGGCAATAGAATGAATGAACTTGAGAACAAGATTCAAATTGGTAGATAAAAATTTAAACGTGGGTTCTATCAATTTAGCGTTTTATGTTCTATCGACTGCTCCACAATGTATCAAATATAAAATCTATTGATTGTGAACTCATATCCCCAAATCTGTTAAAAACATGATAATTTGCATGTTACAAAACAACAAGCCAGTTAGATGTTGGTGATGTCTCCAAAAGGAAGGGCTGCTTAGTATATGTAGGACACTTGCACTATGTACAGGTGTCAGGTGTGGGGGTTGTTTTAAGAAAAAGGTAAATTCGAATGTAGCACGCTATCTAACCCTCAGGATTACTCAAAGCGCTTTACACATTTTAGGTTGTACCTGAAATTTAAGTTGCAGAATTCTAGAATTTTGATCTTCGTTTTCAGAACTCAATTCGGCACAACCTCTCTCTGTATGACATCTTTGTGCGCAAGAAGCCAAGTGAAGACAGCAAAAAGCGCACGTCGTATTGGACACTCAGCTCAGACGTGTCACTGAAGTCTGCGAAGGCCAACAGGCAGCAAGCAAACGGTGAAACACCTCAGAGCAGTGGTGTTTCTGTGCCTGCAGGTGCGTTATAGTGACACCTCTCGATTTAAGACCACCAAAATAGTCACAGAGTTGGGATGCATTGGCCAGAACTGTAAACGTAGGCAGTTATTGCTGTTTTGTAAAAATATTATTAAGAACGGTCTTATGGTAAACATAAAATTGCTTTAGAAGTCATTGTTATGTGTTGTTGTGACGTGTACATCAGAAGTGGTCATGTGTTCAGATGCAAAGGCAATACACGTACCACATTAGTTGTGCCTGTGGCAGGGCTAACTGTATTTGGGATGACAACAACACGCAACTAAACCCTACACATTCTGTTTATGGTTACAATAATTTTCTCAAATAAAATAAGTGTTACGTTGTTATGGCAACACAGCAGAGAAATAGGGTTGCTGAGTTTGTGTTTCATTTGTTTTCAGGTATAGTTCCATTGCAGACAATTACCACAGCTGGTTCAACTGCTGGTGTTCATTTGTCACCTGCTGTGAACCCTGTCACTCCAGGTGGAAGCTTTGGCACATCAAGGCAAAAGAAAGGTAGTGCATCTGTGGCCAGTACTCGTAGCAACAATATTTTGATATTTTCCCCAATTAAATTTACACTTATCA
This sequence comes from Ridgeia piscesae, assembly GCA_025642075.2. Lineage (NCBI taxonomy): Eukaryota > Metazoa > Annelida > Polychaeta > Sabellida > Siboglinidae > Ridgeia > Ridgeia piscesae. The sequence continues at coordinate 73,911 of JAODUO010000748.1, read as the reverse complement.
TAAAAAAGGAATACTTTAATGTCGGTTGTAGGGAAAAATAAACTGAGAGGCACTCAAAAATATATCATAATTACTACCAGACATGTAAAACTATAATCGTCATCAAAAGTTGAATAACAACTTTTTAATAGAATCCTTTTTAAATATGTTTAACTTAATCATTTCAGTACTACAGCCCTCAGATGCTATGATCACTGAATACTGCATTCCTAGTCACTCGAATTGAAAATCGACTGCATCACTTGGTAGTAACTTGTATTAAATATGTATTCAATTAACCATATTTAATTTATTCCATAATTCTCCTGAGCCTTTGCTACTTTAATTAGCAATTTAATCAATAACAATTTACTGGTGAAAATGTGTAGCAATTGCAGTTAACATCTATGGCAAGGTAATGTATGTAAATTAAAAAAATGAGTTCAAAATAAGACTGAGAATGTTGTCCTTGTTGTGCAGGTCCCGTGCCACTACTGCCCAAAGTGTCACCCATGCAGGCATATGCCCTGATCCCTATCCAAGGGACAGTCATGTCTCCCCAACCCTTCCTGCTGCCCTCGTGGTCTGTTGGCTCCCCTCACCTCATATCCACGGCACCTGGAACACCCACAGTACAGCGGCTACCTGCTGAAACAGGTCAGTGTGACAGATCAAGTATACTGTATGTAGTCAGCGTTATGTACACTCAAAAAACAATTTGTGTCTAACTGTAATAATACGATGGTGTGGTGTAGTGTACTATTTAGAGCATTGGACTCCAATCAATAAATTCTGGGTTTGGATCTCCTCGCTGCAGTTTTCATGTTGAAACAAGTTTGTTCACGCCTAGTTGCTCTAGTTCACTCAACAGTATGAGTGAATACGCGACTAAGCACTGGTAGATATTTGTGTATTCAATTTCCCCATGATTTATTTACAGCATGACTTAATTAAAGGGAAACAAAAGTCAATGCTTTGGTGATATGGGCCTAATAGAGTTAACAAAAAGTAACAACTGTTCATATTTTTACTGTCAGCGGTTTACCAGAAAACAAATTTAGAACGCATAGCCATCAAAAGTCTATGGAATACGCCATTTTAGAAACAAGATGACAACAGTGTCGAATTGATCAGTGTGAACTGTGCACACTATCTTTTACTTTCTGACCTAACCATGAAAACGACCACCAACAACCGCCAAACTTCTCACATATCTTACATACATATACATACATTTTGTTACAAAAAAATTCACTTGCATTCCTCTAACGAAGAAAATTCACAAAACAAACTCGACATCGTTGGCAGTGGCTACATGCAGCTCCGCGGTTACTGTAAAATCGCTATATAAGTTAGCTTTACACAAAATACTGTTAGATGGTGTGTTTGTGCATGTGAATATTTATAAACTTTACTTAATGCATTCGCATGCATGAAATAGTTTAATTAATTATAAATAATATAATAATAATTAATTATTATCATCACTCTTATCTTCAGGAAATTAAAAGTGTTATTACAATATAATAATAATAATATTTTATTTCATATAAATATATATTGTTTGTGGCGCTTCACAACATACTTCTATTAAAAATTTATGTAGTAAGAAGAATACTACCTACAGGTAATATTTAAAAATAAATAATATTTTTTTATAAAGTATTAATGTTATTTAAATTTAGATATGTATAAAACAATTTTACGGTAACCACGGAGCTGCATGTAGCCGCTGCCGACGATGTCGAGTTGCCGTCGAGATTTGCGTGTTTGTCTTGTTTTCTTCATTAGTGAAATGCAAGTGAATTTATTTTGTAACATAATTTATTGGTGTTTATGTTTAGGCTGTTGGTGGTCGTTTTCATGGTTAGGTCAATCCGGCCCAGTCACCTGACATCCGCACTGTGTCTGTGACTGTAAATTCCAATGAATCCACTCGACCACTGTTTCAATTCTAGTCCAAAAAGAAGGCTCACTGATACCGTCTTTCACTGTATTATTGCTACAAGCGTATGAGGAACAGTGTCACTGTGTCGCTTATTGCTGTCGTTGTATATCGATGTAAGCCCCTTTAGACCTCAAGTCGGTCGTAGCCGGCCGTACATATTAGCATCCGAGTTTGATCTATTCCAGAGGCGCTCTCTGGAGGATACTTTTGAAACACATTTAACTTGAAGGGTTAACATATCGGCAATGCATTGTGGGTAGTTATGGCTACCAGTGCTATTCAAGTTTACGGAGTTTCGTGCATTTTTTCCTGCCCTATTTTTTGAGTTAGCAAAATGGCGTCGGCTGGTCCGATTAATTTGACTGCAGAAGAAGTCTTCCAAAGTGTTTGCTATTCAAGCCGTTTCACGCATCGAATATGTGACTTTAGTCGATGATTCATTTCGAAGATCGTTGTTGTTGTCGGGGAAGTTCATCGGTCGAGCTCATTTTGTAAACACACTACGTCTATGTGAGACGAGTCCCATACTCGGTGTCCTATATTCTTGCACAAAGACAGTATGCTCAACTAGGATATAATTCAATGATCGGGTAGTTGTATTATAATTATTGTAGTATTTATAAATGGTGTAACATGCGGGACTGTTCTGTTGTTTATTTGCTGAGGTTTCGACCGAGGCTGGCCGGGGTGGTAGCGGAAACATTTGGCCGCTGTACTGTGACTGGGCACTAGCTTCTCATGTTGTCGAGTATGCCTCCATTATATTCGAATATATGCAACATTACTATATAAGGTATTATAATAATATTGGTACCAATGTGTAGGTAATTACACTGTCTTTCAAATAAACACAACTTGTAGCAGTAAGAAATGAAGCCTTAAAAAGTTACGTTACGTAATATATCATGTTATAGTAAAACATTGATATACTGGCACACCTGTTGTATTATGGTCAACTTTTTTAATTAATGAGAAAGCATATCTACATCCTTTAAAATAATGTTAACTTGCAATAATGGAAATTCAATAATAAAAGATCTACGCCCCAAAAACGGACACCCCTGTCATTTTTCATAATCTGACCTACTTTTCTGAGGAACCAGGGGCTTTACACAAAAAATGGCTGAGGTCTAAAGGGTTAATGAACTGCTTGGCTCTCCTATGTCCTGACAGCTGAACCAGCAGTCGACACTGTGACATATTAATTTTCCAAAGCGCAAATAGAAACTGGGTTTTGATTGGTTGCATCGACCAAGATGGTCCTGTTCATGGTGTCTGGTTTTGTTAGATTTTTCCACTTTAAGACCACTTTCTGAGTAAACCACTGAAAATTGTTATTGTACAAGCGTAGGTGCAAATGGTTAGTTTGTGTTCACTCTTTTTGGTGCATAACATCAAACGTTGCTCCCCAAGTAGTGAAACTGGTGTTTAGTTGGACAGGTCTGTCAGGGAGAAAAATGTAACATACTTTGGATAGTTTTATTGACAGGAGGCTGGGCTACGTGTGTTATATGAACATACCTTTACAATCAAGGTATGCATGGTAATGTTAAAAGTGTCCGTTTAGACAACACATTTCAGGCACCAAACCAAACTTTCAGAGCTTGTCTACGACACGTAGAAATAAGTCCACTGCTTACATTGTTCAGCTACATAAATAATCACTAATTAAAAATTGGTACTGCGGACTGAAACACTTACATTAATTAGCTACATAAATAATGATTAATAAAAAAACTGGTAGTGGTACTGCGGACTGAATTTTCGGTCACAAATATGGTTTGTACAGTATATTCTTTGACAGAATCGTATATGCATTATCCATTCTGCTTACTACAAATGGTTGTGTTGTTCTGTTCTAGGCGTGCCATCCAGTTTGCACCAGTCTCTGACCAGTCTCAAGAGGAACCTTGACCCATGTGGCGAACCCTGCAAAAAACAAGTAAAGATTGCACCTAAGTTGGACAAATGTGCCACGACACATTCCGTGCTTACATTAGATGTTTCTAGCGCCTCACGTACAGCATTTACTCCACATCTGAATCGAACTGGACCGACACCTCGTGCTTCATCGTCATCGAACAGTCACCATAAATCACTGAGGCTACGTTCGGTGTCCGCGACAGAATTGACTCCAAAGACAGTCGTAACTCGCTGTCACGTGACACCGAGGATAATGAGGCAGCGACGCGGTAGTATGTCGGGCGTTACATCAAATCAGTCGTCGTTTGACGACAGCGGGTTTGATCTGTTGGGTCAGAAGGCAGACACTTCTGGTTCTGGCAACTTGCCAAGACCGCGCATGTACAGGCGTAAATGTTCGCTCAAACACTCAGGTATGACGTATGAAAATCAAAATGACAATGTTGTCAGCAGAGAAATTACGCCAACGTGCCGAGGGGATCATCCTGTGCCTGACATAAACAGCCCTCTGTGTTCCGTCGGTGATGTCATATCGAAAACGCCGAACCGGAAGACATCGACACCGTTCAAGGAGAATGTGTGCAGCCCGTCGTGGATCTCACCCATCAAGGAACTTACCCCTTTCAGTGGTGTCAGTTCCCACTTTGACAGTGGCTGTTTCTTTACCCCTGACAGTGCCACAAGACCCTTGTCCTCCGGTTCTCTGGTGCCCTCTCGTGGGGTCATCACTGACTTATGCAGCAGTCCCAAGTTGCACCAAGGAACATTCTCCGTCGGGCTTGACGCGTCGCCCAAACTGGGGTCATTGCGGAGCCTGGGCATGCCTGGGCTCACTCCAATGAAGTCATCCACGGATACAGTCCTGGTTTGTTCGCCAAACAGCAGCTGGAGTGCGAGTCTAAATCACAGCTTCACACGCCTCTTTGACGATTGCCACTTGAATCCGATTATCGACGACGACATGAACATGGATTTCAGTTTCTCAACACTGTTATGACAAAGCAAATCCCGTTTTATTAGGAAAATATTTTAGTAGTTAAATTTATTACAGTCATTAATTTATCAAGAGGATAATAAATTGACTGAAGTTTTCAAGTTGTCAGTGAACTTGTTATAAAATATGCTAAACCAGCAATGAACACAAGTACAAAATCAGTGTTGCTTAACCTGAAACCTTCCATAAAATTGTGAGTTATGTTTACCAATGTCTGTATCTGCATCACTACAATGTAAAGGATGTTGTGAGACAGGGCAGTGACAGTAGCAATATAATGTTTTTGTTCTTGATATACAGAAACTCACAAACCAAACAGGCATGCACAATTACATGGTGTCATAAGATTACAATGTCTAGAAAAAAGTAACGTTATTTGTATGAGTTTACACTATGATTGCATGGTATGGAACCTGCTATTTTGAATGGCTTCCGAAACTGATACCTGACTGATTTAACTGATGCCAAGACATTTAAAACCCACCCACTTCTGATGTCCATAATAATATCCATCCTGTTCCAGCTAATCAGTACATGTTGTAAGATGCTGTTGGGATAGTTGATTTCCTCTAACGTGCCTTTGAAATATCTTTGCTGTGTAATGCATAGAGTTCTCAGACCCGTGTATAGACTCATTCAGTTATGTGACATCCCATAATGGAATATATCCATTCTGACTTACTCTACTAAACATGCATCAAATATTTAATATATGTGCTTCCAGTTGAAATAATTGTTTCTTAAAAATAATAATTTCAGTGATGATGCTTTAATTTGATCTCCATTGTTGTGTGATGAAATTTGCTCAAGAATTTTGATATTATGTGTATAGCAGTTGTAAAAACGACATGATTGATATCACATTGTAAACATTATTCTGTTATCAGGTTGAGGGTTAATGTAAAACGGTGTGCGTGTTTGTGGTTGTTTCATAGGGGTGGTGTCATATGTTTGCAAAGTCCAAAACTACTTCCAAAACAATAGCTGTTACTCACCACACTGGTTCTGATATCTCTGTAATAACGTTGGTGTTAATACTTGTTCACATGTGTCATTGTTTGCTTTGAGACTGCAAACTTATGCAACTTTTCTTTATTGAATGATTGTTGATAACAGAATTTTTTTACAGAAATTTGTTTTTAACAAACGTTCAGTATTATTAAAGACGTTTATAACTTTGGGCCTTGGGACATGAATATAGATGAATTGGAAAGATGACCCGTTTTATGCAGACCATATCCGGATCAGGGAAGCTGCATTTGAAACATATCACTGTGAGATATCTTCAAGATCTTACCTCAAGAATGGTCCATCATTGCCCAGATTGTTGACTATAAGTATAATGTATAAAACCGTTTGTGATAACAGTCTGTCTATAGAATGTCATTGTGACCTAAACATGGCTATAGTAGACATGTTGGGACATAATCACTGAAACATAAACGCGTCTAGTTTGTCAATGCCAGGCAATACTGTGGGGACATTGATAGACATTACACTTGACTTAGTCTCTGTGACGTATTCAACAGTGTTGTTTGCTGCACAGTAATAATAGTTGAATTTGCAGAGTGACTGATGACTATGATAATGTTTGATTTGGGTGTTGTTTATGTAAAGTTTAGCACAAAGATGATATAGCTCTCACCTGACTTAACTAATTGATCAATGCATTACAAATCCACAATAGTGTCAAATATGTGATTACTAGCATAGTCTGCAATAATAATAATAATAATAACTTTATTTTGACACCATCAAATCCGGGACTGCTGTCCCGTTCACGGGTGTGTACATACATGTAAATTTGCGTATACTGATTAAAATAATGGTGACAGTGATAATAAATATCCAATCAGTAGTGTTGTTTTACTTGTTATGTCAGTGCTAGTGTATTACATTATTAAGCAGTATATTTGTACATTATTCATAGTTTTTGTTATTATACAAATTATACATATACTGTGTGTACGAGGCATGCTTGTTGTTGCACCAGACGACAGTATAATAGCATGTATTATAGCATGACAATTATAAGAATGTGATTCACACTGGTAGTTGTGTTGTTGTTTGTTACGTTACAGCTTCCTCACTGCTGCGTATCATTGGTGGGTTTAAGAGGAGACCCGGGGACACTTGTGTAAACTGTTACAATGTGCCCTTGTTTAGGTTAGAAGAAGTTATGACAATGTGGCGTAGAATATTTTACAGCAGCATCCTCCTTCCCACACCCTAGCCCTATCTTCCGATGTCATCACTCATCAGTGAGGCTGAAGCAGCAATGAAGCTGGAGAGTTACTGCAATGGAAAATGTTCAACCCCACCCCATCTTCGGACTCTGGGTCAACCACCAAATGTATTATGGACGTTTTTGGGCCCTCATAGACTACTTTCTCTGGATCTGCATCTGCACATGCTTACCATATATGATATATCCCGATAACATGGTGTTATGATTCTGACTAATGTAACAGTCAGAGTTGCTTCAAGATCCTCTAATCAATTACTGTGTAATTAGCCCCAAAAAAACATTCGTCCATCAGACACTCTTAACTAAATTCAAGACTGTCCTTAAAACTTGCTTGTTTAAACTGGCTTACTTCCACTGAGGAACTATTGTGTATGATACGAACCTATATTTTATATTATGAATTAATTTATTAACTTATTATATATATATATTATGTAATAATTCAAATGTTTTGCTCTACCATAATTGTTTACATACTTTTAATATGTTAGAATTATTGTTCTTAATTTCTAATTAATATACATAATCCTTTTAATGTAAATATAATATCATAATTATTTACATATATATATTATGATTGCATCTACTTTTACAATGTTTCTATGCGCCTATGAATGGGCTAGTCCTGAAGATTATGGACTTTATCAATGCTGGTTATAATAATAAAATAACTAGAATCCGTTGTAGAAACACACTTGTGAGAGCAATTTTTAGCTATGTATATTGCATGGTTCAACCACGTTGGGAAATTTCATGGATTTAATTGTCAACCCCATTTGGCCCCACGGCATGATTTGAGGTGGATTATAGCACATTTTGTGACATTTTACTTAAATTAGGAGTGCATATTATAAACATGTTTCTCATCTAAATGGGCAAACAATTTTTTTTAAAGTTAAATTGGGGAGATTCTCTTTGTAAAAAAAATATGGCAACTTATTAGATATCACCCTGGTCCTCTGTTAGTCCTATCTGTGAATCTGGTTGTACACATGCACACACAAAGCAACGCATACACATTAATGTATTCAACACATCATATTTTATATTTGTATGTAAATATATATATATATATATATATATATATATATATATATTAAATAGCAGGGTGATGATATAATTAGTTGTACTTTTGTTCATTTGCTGCAAACAGATGTTTTCATCCACTTTTCAAGACATTTCATGAAATTGCCACCTGCCTCCACTCACTTCGAAATATTCAGAAAGTACTTTTGGTCTGTTTAAAAGCAATTTTGCGGGCAGTATATCTTCAACACATTTATTCAAATGCTAACAGGCTTTGCTTGCATCATTGAAACGCATAGGTATTGCATAATATACAGCTATAGCCATGCAGTCGTTATTTCATACCCCATTAATTCCTAGTCCAGTCAAAATTATATTAATTAAAAACATGAGTCTGTGTTCTCATTGCGAATTAAAAAGCTATGATCACATAACTTGACGTGTTTTTTCATTCAATTAATGAAATAACATTGACGTGTAAGAGTAACACATCTCTCGCATTTGAATTTCAGTGATCCTTTTGGGTGTGATCGATTCAATTCATTGTACATATTTCAATGCGACGCTTTTGTCATAACCGGAATTAGTGCCAGAACAATGTATTATTAATATCGATTTCTGTTGCATGCTCCTTACTTAAACTATTTAATCCTTTCTTACCTTTATTTGTAACTAAAAAAAAAGTATATGGCGAAGATAGCAGTTAGAGGCTATTCGCCTATTTATATGAACAGTAGGGATATTATCGTGTATGTTCGTTTAATATGCATGTAACCGGGCCCAATCACTGAAGGCGTTGGTTAGCAGCATTGCATGGCGGTCTAGAGAGTGAGGATTTTGGGTAAGTTTTCCCAGTGTTCCTCACATTTGATAGCTGCGATTTGTGGGATGTTGTATGCTAATTGTTCCATGACTTTTTGAGTTGAAACGGGCCGTTCTTTAGTAATATTTTACAGTAGAAACCAGATGCAAACTTAGGAGATAACCGATTGTCGTTGCCAAGACCTGTTCGCAATATGGAGGCTAATATGACGTTCACAAAATAAAAATTTCCTTCGCCGAACTGTCTAAAAGTGAAACACTCGGAAGCACGACATGATACGCAACTCGCCGACTTCATGCACAGCAAGCGGGCGGATTGCGTTAGACAACATGTCCATCCGCTGCGAGATTTAACAACAGAACTTGCAACTATTTAGTCGACGTGAATTGTAAATGTGTAATGCGTTGCCTGTATTGTTCGCTGTGCATTACAGTGCGATAATGAATTCAATAATTCGCGTTGTAATAACCGACACGTCATTTCGAATCACAATCAAATAACACTCATGCTGTTTATATTTTGTGTTTGTCTTGCTTAGAGTTAGACTTAGGCTGATTCAAACAACTTTAGACACACTTTTTATAACATTGTGTATGCTACTAGACTAGTAAGTAGGCTTTTCTTTCTTTTTCTTCGACTTGGGCAGCCACCTTTCATTGAGCAGATCATCATCAAGTCTGCTCGGATGTTATGCTGCATTTTGAGGGCTGTTCTACTTACTAAAATGTTTGTGTGATGAGCTAGGTGTCTTAAGAAATATATTTATAAATATAAACAATGAATAAAGAATATTAAATCACCCTCAAATGTAGTGAAACGGTTTCTTGGTTCATGATACAATGTGTATTTAGTAAATTATTTACCTCTCAAGAAACTTCTTGAGGTGAGAGGTAAATAATTTATTAAATAAAGATTAAATACGATAAATAAATAGTTCTAAAATTAAAACAAATAAGTTAGTATTTTCAAAACAATTATGCATAAAAACACTGTAAAAAGCCACGAGTCGTAACAAGGAATATATGAGAAGTGGATGATGTGTCAACTACAATGCACTAGGAATATCCGGCCAGACCAATCCGACTGCCAAAGTGGTCACCAGGGTTAATCCCCGACCGACACAGCTCTAACCCTTCACATGCTCATTTTTCTAGTTTCAAATGAGGAAAGAGCAGGAACTGTTGTGATTTTTCAAAGAAGCTGAAATTGGTATTGTTCTTTGGAATTCAGAATGTCTTCTGTTTATATGATAGGCTGTTAGGTGAGATGGGATGTCATAGGTGTGTTCATGGGTGTAATTGTTATTCACCAGCTATGCCCACTCGGCCGATTCGTTTATTCAAGAAACTGCTACAGACACTTGTTATGCCAGGCATCTTTGAATTGTGATTTTTTTACATTTTAGAGATCTAAAATGCAGGATTCTTTTCTAGTAGCATTTGTTACAAATATTTTTTGCATATATTTTATTTAATTTTTTCACTGCAAATAATGTGTTAGTGCAGTTATTCTTCTTTTTCTTACGGTTACCTCATCACTCTTTTCTAGCCACATGTTTGTGACTATAGAGTATTGTTGAGATTGGTTTTCAGAGTTGTCCACTACTGTCTACAGGTTACACATTTACCCACTGTATGGGATCTTTTACTTCCCCTGGCAAAGACATCAAATAGAAGGGACCACTGGCTTTTAATGTCTTACACGCAGGCAATGTGAGGTGAAATTTTTTTTACTTTCGAAACGGCAGTTGGGATTGAACCACTGTCCCAAGCACTCTACCTTGCGATCACCGCTCTTCACATTATTTATCAATTAACTAACATAATTATAATATTTTTATCTTGCAATTGAATATATTATAATCTTATAATTGTGTTATATACATGTATATGCATACTTTTTTACTACTGATGAAATGATACATAATACAATTACCAGGGTATGTGTCATCTTTGAGTAATTTCTGTCAATGCTACAGAACTGATTTCTACTTTCGAATTTTAGTGTATAAATGATATAAATAATGTTATAATATATGCAGGCTGTAAAATAATGCTGGTCTGATCGTCCAGGACGAATAGTTTTAGAGCTCAAACTAGTATGGTTTTAGATGAACAGTCCCTTCGGACTAGCTATATGTTGCTTTCAATGCATCAACTTCATCCGACCCTGTCAATCTTTGCGCATCCACTTCGTGGAACCTTTAACCGTCCTTTTGACTTCGTCTGACCCTGTCCGTCCTTCCGCATCGACTTTGTCCGACCCTGTCCGTCCTTCCGCATCGACCTCGTCTGACCCTGTCCGTCCTTCTGCATCGACTTTGTCCGACCCTGTCCGTCCTTCCGCATCCACTTCGTCCGACCCTGTCCGTCCTTCCGCATTGACTTTGTCCGACCCTGTCCGTCCATCCGCATTGACTTTGTCTGACCCTGTCCGTCCATCCGCATTGACTTTGTCCGACCCTGTCCGTCCTTCCGCATCCACTTCGTCCGTCCTTCCGCATTGACTTTGTCCGACCCTATCTGTCCATCCGCATTGACTTTGTCCGACCCTGTCCGTCCGTCTGCATTGACTTTGTCCGCACCTGTCCGTCCGTCTGCATTGACTTTGTCCGCACCTGTCCGTCCAACCGCATTGACTTTGTCCGACCCTGTCCGTCCATCCGCATTGACTTTGTCCGACCATGTCCGTCCATCCGCATTGAATTTGTCCGACCCTGTCCGCCCATCCGCATTGATTTTATCCGACCCTGTCCATCCATCCGCATTGATTTTGTCCAACCCTGTCCGTCCATCCGCATTGACTTTGTCCGACCCTGTCCGTCCATCCGCATTGATTTTGTCCGACCATGTCCGTCCATCCGCATTGATTTTGTCCAACCCTGTCCGTCCATCCGCATTGACTTTGTCCGACCCTGTCCGTCCATCCGCATTGATTTTGTCCGACCATGTCCGTCCATCCGCATTGATTTTGTCCGACCATGTCCGTCCATCCGCATTGATTTTGTCCGACCATGTCCGTCCATCCGCATTGATTTTGTCCGACCCTGTCCGTCCCTCCGCATCCACTTCGTCCGACCCTGTCCGTCCCACCACATTGACATCGTCCGACCCTGTCCGTTCTTCTGCATCGACTTCATCCGACCTTGACCGTCCTTCCGCATCGACTTCGTCCGACCTTGTCCGTCCTTCCGCATCGATTTCATCCGGACTTTTCCGTCCTTCCGCATCGATTTCGTCCGACCTTGTCCGTCCTTCCGCATCGATTTCGTCCGACCTTGTCCGTCCTTCCGCATCGACTTTGTCTGACCTTGTTCGTCCTTCTGCATCGACTTCGTCCGACCTTATCCGTCCTTCCGCATCCACTTCATCCGACCCTGTCTGTCCTTGCCGCGTCGACTTCGTCCGACCTTGCGCATAGATAGATACATATAATTATTATGTTTAATGTGGCTATATCTATGGACTAGTAAAACTATTCAGGACTAGTGTATAAATGAACTAACTGGTGTTTTTATTTTATGTATAAAATTTATCGTTATGATAAAAAAATTATATATCCTAGAGATAGTTGGTAATTTATGTATTTTAGAGATTTTATTTTATTTACATACATTTTAGAAATATGCTAGTTGACATTTTAAAATACAGGTATATTTTTTAACTTGGAAAATACCTTTGAACTGTTAGGCTGAACAGGGCACTGTAGGAATTCATTCATTCATTCATTCATTCATTCATTCATTCATTCATTCATTCATTCATTCATTCATTCATTCATTCATTCATTCATTCATTCATTCATTCATTCATTCATTCATTCATTCATTCATTCATTCATTCATTCATTCATTCATTCATTCATTCATTCATTCATTCATTCATTCATTCATGATTCATTGATTCATTCATTCATTCATTCATTCATTCATTCATGATTCATTGATTCATTGATTCATTGATTGATTCATTGATTCATTGAATGATTGGTCGATCGATCGATCGATCGATCGATCGATCGATCGATCGATCGATCGATTGATCTGGCTATGTGTATGTTAAAATACTAAATAAATTAAAAAAAAAAAAAAATGGGTAATTTAGTGTAACTAGTTTGTAGACCTTCCCCAAGGCAGGGTTGGGTCTAAATATACATTTTGGGATCAAATACATGTACAACTTGCCAAATCAAATATGTTGCTTTTCCAGATTTCAATTCAAATAAATTTTCCAGTTCAAATACATAGCAATCTTTGATTTAAATATGATTCAAATACATATTTTATATATTTGGTTGTATTTCTAAATATGAAAAAAAACCAGACAAAATATCAAATACATGCACTTTTTTATTTTACTACACATTGGAGGAAACCTAGCTTTTTGTCTTATCCCAGGATGGTTACACAGCAGGTGACAGCAGGATTCTTTGAAGCACATTCCCAGTCAAAATGTGCTTATATGGCTATGGATGGTGATAAGCCTCACTGGTTTCCAATTCATTGGAGGCACAAGACTCGAATGGCTAAACAAATTCCTGACTGGAAGAACAATGAAAGTCGTACTCGATGGTAAAATGTCAAGAGAAATACCCGTTGATTCTGGCATCCCACAAGGCACAGTCCTCGGCCCTTTGCTCTTCCTGTGTCACATAAATGACTTACCAACATCCGTCAAATCTCAAGTCCGCCTGTTTGCATATATAGGAAAATACAGACATTCATACTCCAGAATGACTTAACACAACTTAGGTGGTGGGCAAATACCTGGGGGATGAATTTTTAATACAATCAAATGTCATACCCGAAGCATAAAAAACAAAACATGTTTCTTCTATAGCTTAAACAATGAAACCCTGGATATGTAACTACCAACCCTTACCTTGGCATCACCATATCTAATGGCACTCTCACATTTCTACAATAACCAATAAAGCAATTAGCACACTTGGCTTCCTAAGATGGAATTTACGCAGATGTCCAATAAACAGCGAACGGACGACATACATTGCCCTTGTGCACGGAGCCATAGTGTGGGATCCATACCATCGGGGACATAGACAAATTAGAAAAAATCCAACACCGTGCAGCTCGTTTCATCACTGGAGACTACCGCTCTAGACACCAAGGATCTGTCACAACCATGCTCACCAACCTTAACCTCAGCACATTAGAACACAGATGACGGGACCAAAGAAAAAAATGATGTACCAAACTGTTATGAGATCTATCCTAGCCCTCCGCACTGATACATTCTTCCGGCCCCAAAAACAAACAAAAGACACATTCAGCCTAAGGACTTCCCAGACCATGTACCCTCAAATTTTGTACAACTAACAACCAACAACACCAGATGTTTCATAGTACCTACAACTCACACAGGGCAATTTAGGAATTAATTTTTTTAAACAATAATTAACTGGCCAGAACCAACTTAATGAGTCGCAGATTCAGATTCATTGATGCTAATATTTGACCAGCAATCCAGTCACTTCTTGTCACTGAAGGCCAACTGACTCGGTGCTCCCTGCCCAGTGCCCACTATTGGCCCTACTACAGGTGTGAACAATATTCTATCTTAACTCTTGAGCCAGTCACAATGTGTGAGGCAATGCATTGCCTTTTGTTGGTAAAAATATATGTGTATTTGGTTGTATTTGCGAATATTGTACTTTCAAATACAAACCAAAATTAATATCAAATACAAATACATGCATTTTTGTGATTTCCAATACAGATGCAACAAATTTATGTTTACAAATTTACATACATATATTTGGACCCAAACCTTAAACATGGCTGAATACCAAATCTTCACAGTAATTGCTTGTGCCAATTGTGTGAACATAGAAATGGAATTTGGCAAACCCAAACATAAAACATTGCTCTAGTTGACTCAGCTGTAGGAATAAGCACCTGGCTGTAGACACTGGTGGTTATTTGTTTACGAGTGATCTTTTTGCATTAATTTCACCTAGTCATGGCATGTCGTACAAACCAAAAATTTTGGCAGATTTATGATGTGGCCAATTGGTCTTGACTCTTGATTTTCCTAAATGATTGGGGCAGTGTTACTATTATAATTTATAAGCTATTTTAGCAGTGAACCTATGTTTAATTTCCGTAAAGTTTCCAAGGCATGTGATGTCAGACATTTACAAGAACATTGCAGCAAATGGCCATGTAATTGCCACCAAGTTGGCGGCAGATAATTGTAGTTAGCGAGAGTTTAAAATAGAGGTCTAGGTACAGGTCTGCAGTATATATTAAAATGTTCATTCTCTGTATTTGATGGCTTAATTTTATATTCGCCATCAGAATTGCCGATGCAAAATAGAAAATGGACAGTCTGGAGGCTGGCGTAGAAGAGAAGACAGCAGATGGCGTCACTGTAGTGACACAGGCAGACCAGGAGGTGCCGCTTGAGTTGTTGCTAGAGAACGAGGTAAAAGAATGAATAGTTGACGTTGTTTATAACAAAAATGAATATATATATACAGGCTGTATATATATATATAAATATATATATATATATATATGTTGTGTGTGTATATTTAAAATATTCATGTTGCACCAGTAATTTATGAGCACTACCACCTATGCTGTTGATTTCATATTCACTGACATGATTACATAAGGCTATATTCAAAGACAAATGTTACTAATTAATGACTGAACAATATAACAACAGCCATTATGTTAGCCACTAATTTGTTGCCCTCGAGATGATATATCACAACAATTAAATCACCTGCTTGCAATTCCCAAATCCCAGTAAAACTTTACGATTTAATATTAAGCTTCCCAAAATTGCCATGCGCTATTGTCCCTTTCCCAAACCATGCTGAACAAAATTGGAAACAAATAAACCCTTTAGCATGCCTACAACATTTTAACCCAATGTATGCAAAGTTGTAGACAGGTGAATATCAGTAATTTCAAAACGGGTCCATCTCCACACGTTTCTGATTTTTACAGTTTGACCGAGTTGTATCATTCTTACAAGCCATCTATAATCTGAACTTGTATTCTCTGTCATAGAGCGGTACCAATGACACCACAACGTGTGTCGTCACCCTGGAGCCTGACGCGTCACCAGACTGCCAGACGGACGGACTCGAGGGTGAGATGGTGGTGAGCGAGGACATGACAGAGGAAATTAGAGAGCTCCAGGAGGGACAGGGTATACTGCCCGATGAGGTGCATGTGTCTGTGACAAGGGAGATGGAGGAGGGAGGTGGAGGGGAGGACATTGGCTTCTCTGAGGCACAGTTGGTGCAGACAGTGTCCGCCGACAACGGGACACAGATGGTGCAAGCCATCACACTGGCTGATGGCAGCACCGCCTACATACAGCACCCCATGAAGGGTGAGCACTGAGGAGCAGTAGTTCTATTACTACTAATAATAGTAATACTAACAATAAAAATAATTAAAATATGTAGTTCGAAGGAAAGCTAGTATTTACATAACCATAACAGATGCAGCCGAATTGGGGTAATACAGCCATCTATCGATTGATGGGCTGGCGGGCGGGCTTTCTGGCTGGCCAGCAATTTTTGTTCACTCTGACTTGGATTTAACTATTTTCAATGGCCAAGCCAAATAAGGTCACTCTTGGAGAGACCAAGATGGATTGTAGAAGAAGAAAAGTATAGGTCAGTATTCGACGTATCCTACAACAACATGTAATATGTAACAGATTATATGATAGTACAAAACTGTAACTGAATATTATAACATAAATAAATACACAATTAGATCTTATATTTGTGAAGTTAATTGACTTAATTGCAGTGCATTACAATATAATCATCATAACAAATTATCATTATGCAGGTTGATAAAAGCAGTGTGGAAATTGAAAGACAGTAGTCAGTTGTGTCTAGGTTGCAAATGCATGGAATATATTTTGTGCAGAAATTTATCACTGTTCAGTATATTGTGATGCACATTTATAAAATGATAGGCGAGATTAAAAAAAAAGTTGATTTTAAATATGTTTTCTAAGATGGTGTTTCAAAGCAATTTCCTTTATTCTGTATTGAATTTTGTCAGAGATGTTAGATCTGATGACGCTGTAGCTGGAGACACCTGTCATGTTGTGGGCATTGTGCACATACACTTTTGACTGCTACAAGTTCTACTGATGTTGCTGTAGTGAATGACGTGTCGGTGTCAGCGAAACTACTGGAGGGACAAGCCATACAGCTGGAGGACGGCACTACTGCATTCGTTCAGGCCCCACCTAAAGGTGAAGTGTCTTGTGTGAATGATTGACTCACAGTTTCACTTACTAGTTTTAAAATAAAAATGACAGATTATACCAATTAATTGCAGCTTATGTCTAATAGTGTGGGAAACAAATACTTTGTTGGCACATATGACATGCAGCTGTTTTTCTAGGGAAATGTTTTATACAAGTAAAGGACATATATTAATATTGTTTTCTTTTGTCTTATTTGACCTGTGGGGAATGGTGTTTTCACTACAGATGGGATCCAGGCAGTGCAGCTGGAGGACGGGTCAACGGCCTACATCTCAACAAACATCTACAGTGATCAGAATAATGTCAACGCTGCCTCGTTGAGCATGGAGACATTTGCACAGCAGGTAGGACTGGATGACATTGTTAACTGTGGTGTTGCAACCTTCTAATTAGGTGACATTATTTATTTATCTGGTAATCACAGTAGTTGATGTAATGATTGTGAACTATTCATAATAAATTCAGTTACCATACATCCTCTGTTGCATACTGTTACAATAACATTCATAACTCTGCAAATACTTATCATAAAAATATGAATGATGCATAATTTTACTGCCAAATGAACTCTTTGTTATAATAAAATTATACTATCTCTATTACCGGGTATGTCAGATAATCATGGTGATATTATCAGCTGAACATCATCAAACAAATACGAAAACACAAACGCACTATCCTGCTCACAAATAATGACTGAATAGACAGATTTCCTACTTCATGCAAGACAAATGTAGCCATACATCTTAGCTGCCAAATAACATAAAATTAATTTTTATGATTTTTTTTCAACATCGAGGTATCCCGTTTTAAGCCAGCCAATCGGTACTACATTTGCCTCCGGCGCAAACCTGCGGGGCGAGCGGTGAAATGTTGCGATGACAAATGGTCGATTTTTCTGACTAAAAAGCATCTAAACTAGTGTAATAGTCAAATTCTTGAATACTGTCAGTTGTTTTGTCGAAACATAGATGCGGTAACCTTAGATAATCCATATTGTTTAACCCATTAGGCCCTAGGATTTTATTAAAACATGCCCTGTTGTTCCCAGGATTTATGGCATTTTTGGAGCGATTTTACTTCTATGTGTTAAAAAATCTGTAGAATTTTTTTTATTCAATATTGATAATTACAAGTTGTGTTTATTTTGAAGAGTACTAATTTCTCCACATGCCTATACACATATACATATGATTTAGTGATAAAATGTTGACACTTGACCACAATTTCAAAAGAAAATAATAAATGTGTTAAAAAAATTAAAAGTTATTCTACTTAGCAACTGACATTAGAAATTGAACCTCTGCTACTACTATTCAACCCAGTGAATAAAATGCAGCTATATGTGTTAGCTTTACAACAGTGAAAACATTAAAACATTATGATGGTTATTTTTCAAGTTACACTATATTTTCATAATTTTGTCAGGCAAAATATTTTCAAAATGGCCGACATTGTGTTATAGAGGCATGTATTGAAATATCTCTGTAATAAAGCCATTGAATCAATCAAATTAGTTGCAACAGTGTTTATTGACAAACAAAACATTGTGTCTGTTCATTGTTGTATTGTTTAATTTATATTTGTGTTGTTTTGAGTTGTTTGAAATGGCATACACTGTAGTGTATATGTGTTTTGTGTGAAATACTGGTCGAAGAAAACAGAATTCTTGTTTGTCTTCTTCTTTTCTTCTTCCTGTAATAAAAAAGTCAAAATAAATAAACATGAAATGAGAGAAATGTAATTATAAACAATTATGAAATATGAACAATATGACAACATAATAAAACATGAGGTTAGAAGTAACATCAACAGAACAGAAGTGCAACACATCCAGACAAAAACTGCCAGGTACACATATACTCGAACTGCCTCTGACGCTGACAGCTGTCAGAATTTGACAAAAGTTGTATTCAACATAGCCATAGAAATGTATAATTATTAGTTATTCATACAAGTCACTGCATGGTTGAAATATGTCATACATCCAGATAATGTCAACAACAGTATATAACATGAGTGTAAAAATAACACAAGTGATGGAATCGATGTACATCGAACGGTCATAGTCCAGCTCAGTCGATGCCGAAGCGATGACATTGACAGCCAACTTTTACTTTTTTAGCGACATGATGGAAGCAATAATTCTTACAGAAAAAACTACTTACATGTTCCTCAATTTCCACATCCGATCCCCCTTCCATTTCACCATCATCGCTGTCACTATCCCACACCATTTGTGCAACATCAGTTGCCAAAAACATGACGACAACGGCAAAGTTGGACGAAAAAGCACTCAAAGAAAATGGATGTAAATAAAAAAATTCAATTTGGCAACCGATGCACGTGACAAGCTGGTGTTGTTGGAAACTGTATCCGCTAGGTTGTGTGAAAATTTGGGAGCGTTTAGTGCAGCAGTTAATTGCCAGGAATTTTTTGAATACAAGGTCCTGTGGGGGCGGCCGTTGTAGGACTGGGCAGAGCGGCCGTCTGCGGCCGTTGTAGGATCTAATCGGTTAATTTTGCTCCGGCGGGAAGATGATGCGATGTTTGTAAGCTTGGTTCTGATTCGCTGGACCAGCCCCACCCACATGTGTATTTTCCCCAGATTGGACAAGAACAGAGCTCTCTAATGGTGTCACGTATGCAGGGGTCGGGCCTTTATGAATGGATGCATAAATTCGTCACGGAAGGCATAGTAACCCATCAAAATTTGAGCATCAACTTTGTGACATGTTTTGTCCGCCCGCATGTACCTAGCTGCCATTCAATCTGCTCATGAATACATATATACCATCTTGAAAAATCTGTCAGCTATCCAATGATACCAAATGTTTGTGGGTCGGTTACTGATTATGCAAACTAAAAATATTTTAATGCAGGAAGGTGTCTTGGGTCGATTAATCGGCCATGACCGGTCGCAGGGTTAAAGTTATTTTGCAAATAGATTAGCACTTCTGCACGTGCAATACAAAAGCAGTGTCTGCAAACATGCTTTTTAAAGTTATTTAGTTTTTAGTCATTTGTGCTGAAGGTTTGATGGTCTTATTACACCAGTCTGCTTCTGCCGTACAATATAGCAATATAGTCTTAAGGACTTCAGGGCCCTTGGCAATTTTTTTTCAAAATATTGTGTCAACATTTTGACCACCAAGATATAATTTGTATATGTAGTTCCATTGTCTGGCAGCAGGTGGCAGGCATGATAGGTGTTCAGGCATCGTATCACGTTGGTGTGCCGAAGACGGAACCCGGGGGAACTGCGTCCACAGCCTCCGCATCGAATAATTTGGTGAGTAAACATTTAACGATACACCTTGGAAGTAATGTTATGTTAGGGTTAGATTTAGGGTCGCAACTCAGAAGTTGTGTTGGGGACTGGTTTGAATTTCACACACTTTCATTGCATTTCATTGCATTGGCCAAACTGATCATTAATCATTTGTATAACCAGTTTATGAACAACCAGTTTGATAAGTTTGTCCACTAGGTGGCAGTACAAATGTGACACACCTGTGGTGTAGACATAAATCTGTTTCATAAAAAAGAATGCACTGAACTGTTTTTGTTCGTGCTCGCTAAGTCAGTAGTTGTGACCCAGCAGGTGCATGTTAGCAAGGTACATATCTTATTTGCAATCATCATTGAAAGCAGTAGCTGTCATGTACACAAACTGTTTCTTCACAAAACACTTCAATTAATTACAACAAGTGTGTAATTCAAACACATTTTGGTCAATCAGTATGTCATATAGAAATTATTAGAAATAGCTTTTATTGTAATTTATGACACTTATCGTAAACGAATATGCATCGTCGCCATAACACAGACTGGAGTAAGCTGCACACAGTCTGTGTGGCAGCGTGGTGTGTGTTCAACAATGAACATGTGTGTGTGTTTTAGACGACTGTGATGTCTCAGAGCGCCGCCCGTGTGAGCAGTGAGAAGGCCCTCGCCATGGGAGACAAAGCCTACAAGTGTCTGTACGAGGGCTGTGGGCGCCTCTACACCACACAGCACCACCTGAAGGTAGGGCACACCACACCACACCACACCACACCACACCACACCACACCACACCACACCACACCACACCACACCACACCACATCACTTGACGGTAGGGAACACAACATACCTTACACTTGTACAAGCATATTTATCAGGTATATTTCTTAGACACATTTGACTGAAAAGGAAATGATGATGATAGTTACCATGACAACAACAATGTAATGTCGCAGTGGTGGCCTGTGGCGAGTAGAAAAGATTAATTTCTATGAGCAGCAAATGTTGGTGTTTTTTAATACCTTGCCAAATGATACACCACCAGGCACACAGCAACGTAAATGAAAACAGAAAGAGCTGCACTGCCTCCAAAGTCACTGTTAGTCTATAGTGAATATGTACACTAACAGGTGCACGAGCGGTCACACACGGGCGACCGTCCGTTCAAGTGTGACTTCAGCGGCTGTAACAAGGCGTTTGCAACTGGCTACGGTCTGAAGAGTCACACGCGCGTACACACTGGGGAGAAGCCGTACAAATGTCCAGAGGAATGCTGCGACAAGGCCTTCAAGACGTCTGGCGACCTGCAGAAACACGTACGCACACACACAGGTGGGTTACTATGTCTTCTCTACTTGTCCACCTTGTGTAGTTACATCCTTCCCCACCAGGGGCGCTGCTCATTAGAGCAGTCTCGACACGCCCGACAGATCACTGCGGTTAAGCTCAGCCAATAATGTTTGAGAAGTAGAAGTATTTATTTGAATACTGCTCAGCTGCTCAGTAGAAGGGTCATATAGGTAGTGTAGTGGGAGTTATTGGTCTTTGATATGGGATCCACTGTCCTCAGTGGTATTCATATTGATTCAGATGTTGTTCATACTGACAGGGTGAGTTTAGTAGAGCTACCATCCTTGCCTTGCGAGGATGCATAGTTGAGAGTAAATATT
The DNA here is from genome assembly GCA_025642075.2 of Ridgeia piscesae. Taxonomy (NCBI): domain Eukaryota; kingdom Metazoa; phylum Annelida; class Polychaeta; order Sabellida; family Siboglinidae; genus Ridgeia; species Ridgeia piscesae. Next base: position 51,746 of record JAODUO010000748.1, on the reverse strand, counting down.
TAAAACTGTGTTCACAGTTTGATTTTTTAAGAAACTGCGTGACAATCGCTTATTTCACATAATGTTACTGCTATTACAGTCCATCATTGGTGATGATTCAACTTTGACCTCTGATGGTGTTGACAGGTGAACGACCTTTCAAATGTCCCTTCGAGGGGTGCGACCGTTCATTCACAACGTCGAACATTCGCAAGGTGCACATCAGGACACACACGGGGGAGCGGCCGTACATCTGTCAGGAGGAGGGCTGTCACAAGGCCTTCGCCAGCGCCACCAACTACAAGAACCACATCCGAATACACACAGGTCAGTGACAAAGTCAACCGAAGCAAACATTTTACTAATTTTGACGTCTACAGTCATCTTTATGGTTATAATATTATTCATTTATCATCTAACATATGAAGGGCTAGTATGTCGTTATAAATAAAAAGCAGCCATGCCTGACACAGCCAGCAGGAGATTGTTAGTGCACACTGCACAGTTCATTTGCAGTCAAGTCTGTGGGTAGTTAGGAACCACCTAATTTCAGAAATATTTTCAACATTGGTCATCTCTACAATAAACACGAATAGCATTATTTACAAACAAAATGTTTTTTACAGTGTGAACAATTCATGATTTTGTTTGGATTTATAGCAAACACAATTTGGTAGTCCATTTACCTTCATTTTGTTCTTCATATTAACGAAATACAGACATTTTTAACAGACAGTCTTGGTTTAAATTGATAGCAATGTGGACATTAGTTACCACCACAGTGTCTTTGACCGTGCTGCAGTATCACCTGTTGGTGCTGACCGGACTGACCAGTTGATATTTGTCTGCAGGTGAGAAGCCATATGTATGTACAGTACACGGCTGTGGGAAGCGATTCACGGAATACTCTAGTCTCTACAAGCATCATGTTGTACACACACACGCCAAGCCGTATGTGTGCAACCACTGCGGGAAAAACTACCGCCAGACGTCAACGTTAGCCATGCACAAACGAACGGCCCACGGGGATGACACGGCTCTCGATGACGCCGACCAACAGTTTGTGTTTACCCAGGAGGCTGAACCTACCGATCAGAGTGAGTGCTGAAAACACAATTATTTTAGGTGGCTTTTTGATGTGTTCAACTGCTGTAAGAGTGTAGCACTTTGTGAGTCAGTATTTTAATACAGAGTATATGTTATTGTCGGTTTATGGGTTGTTGCAAAAACTATGTTCTTGTTGCTTTTCTATATGTTTTCCTAAGTCGGTAACTGAATCGCAGCTTTATCTAGAGACCCGTCTGACCATCTCTTGGTCAAGCTGATTCGGATGAGGTGAGATCTTTGCTGACATTGTACCATACTGTTTGTGTAACTAAATATTTTTTATTTGTTCTCTTAGTTATATTGTAAAAAATTAATTTTGCATCAGGGTTTTATGTGGAATCAAATGTTATCTGTCCAAACAGAAACGTGTACCTGAAAATGCGTATATTGAAGCCATTCAACACATGTATATGCATAGTATATCATAATCCATGCATACACAAGGGTGACATCCCAGGCTCCCAGCATAACTGACAACATCATTGAAATAAGCTGTTTTTGCATCTTAGATTTCCCCCATCCTATCACGATTTTGCACATACAAATGATGGGTGGACAGATTTCTAGATACAGCTGTCTCCTGCATACAACAAGCATGCACCCTCTCTCATCTTCCCAGTCTCATATTGGACCATGCATTTGCGCTGTGCATCTTCCACTGCGTAATTGTGTGAGGCGCTGTGGCATAGTGGTTAATGCCCACATTACTTACATTGACAGGTGACACAGACACGAGTGCCCCGCCCGCCAAGCAGGCCCGTCTACAGTTCCACTCCCAGACAGTCGACCCCAACCAAGGCACACTCATCATCAACACCGCCAGCGAGGCAACTCACCCGGTAAGTTACCACCCATGTTGCAACACGAACTAACAACATATCAGCTCGATAGCGTCTCACTACAATTGAGCTGGCATATGTGTGTGGGGTTTCATCTATAAGAGGGAGGGCAAAGTTGTGCTTTATTTCTACAGAACTATTCACTAGTTAAAATGAAGAGTTTGTACCAGATGATAGATGATTGTTTCCACATTACACGTTTTTTGTGTATGTTTACACTCGTAGCAACTGTAGGAAACACATAACATTATGAACAACTGTTTAAGTTGTGTAATTGTTAACTAGCGTTATGTAAAGATACGTCATGAAATTGTCATATGCGTTTTTAAATTGTTAACAATTATCGCTATTGGTTAGTCAAATGTAACAGTGTCATGATACATTACCTCCAAACAACAACCACCATAAAACGTATTTACAAACATCAATGATGCTTTTCCAATTCACATTGTTATAATATATATATTATAATATATATTATAATATATATTATAATATATGTATGCCAGACAACTCTCAGTGTTTGTACTTGACTAAGCCTGACGTACCTAACAATAGATCACGATGGTGCCGGTGCAGGGTGAGCCAGATGAGCAGATGTTGGCTGCACTACGGGTGGCGCAGGAGAGTGCTGGTGGTGCTGGCGGTGCTGGCAGTGCAGTGGCACAGGCGGCGCTCCACCAGCTGCAGTCTTCGCCAAATATCACACTGTCCGGCGAAATCGCTGGACAGCAGATCTTCGTTGTTACGGATCCGCAGCAAATTGAGGCACTACAGGTAATTGGTTAATACCAAGGATACATCATTTCTCATCATTGCTTACATAAATATTGATACTGTTTTTTTATTTTTCAAATGGAAATTTAGGTACATGATGCAGGGATTCAGATTTTATTTTTATTTTCTTTCCCCTATCGTACTTGGACTGATGTCTCCACATGCCTACATTTTTATAAAAATCTTAATTTTTTATAAGTATGGACTTATAGTTATTTTATTTATTGTTATGTTATAAATAAGCAGATCAAAAACTACAAAATTAATTTCATTGTGTAGCGCTGCATGCTGGTAAGTAACCATTTGTGAATGGAGATCTAGTAGTTTTGTGACGATAGTCATGAGCTCTTCATTGCATTCACAGTTAGATCGATGAGTTTCATTTAAAAGTTGCCAATTTAAAATTTTCATTTATAAGTTGCCAATTTGCATTAACTAAAATCAGTAGATGGTGCCACCTGATGTAATGTTTAGAACTAGATATTAATTTTTTAATACTCTTGTTTTTACTTCCCAAAATCATACATTTTACAACTATTGAGTGGGTGCATTTATTGCCTCCTATATCATGTAAGTGTTGTTGTCATGTTGCAGCAACTAGCACAGCAGCAACAGCAGCTGCAGCAGCAACAACATGACCTGATTCCATCAACGGTTGCCGAGCAGGAGGAAGCCATGTTAAGTAACGCCGATAGCAACCATATCACCTCGGCAACACATGTGATGACTACTACTGACGCTATTGTCGATGGTGACGATTGCCTTACAACGGAAGTAAACACTAGTTTAGCAACAAGCGTCGTTGACGCAGTGACATCAATAAATGACCATGGCGATGGACCAAGTACATTCACAACTGAATAGGCTGGAGGTTGTTTTGTTTTCAATGTGAAGTTAGAAATCTAGGCAGATCTCAGGTGAGTTACCTCATTTCTGACAATGTCATCCACCTGTGATTGAGTCTGCACTGTTACATTCACACCCATCAGTTGGCACCAACACCTCCCGTGACCAACACCTCCCGTGACCAAGAGTTCTCGCAGCTGTCGACAGAATGCAAAACAATACGTCAGCAAATTGGAACATCTTGACTCGTCTGGTTCTCGTTACCCGACTGCCTTAATCTCTTCATCTGTCTGCATGTGTAGTTTGGAGTTACTTGATCTACGTTCGTTCCCTCATTTGTCCAAATGTAGAAGTCTATAATAACTATTGTCGTAAAACTGTGTACAGAAATTTGATTATCAATATTGATTCTTGATATCTTGGTTGTAGTCAATTTGTGATTTCCTGTTTTAGTCAAATTACTTTTTATTATATGCAGTATTTTCAAAATATACTGTGTAATTGATAATCTGAAAGCAAACTAGCATTAATAACTTGAGTCATTGATTGCATTAGTGTTGTATTTACAATGTGTATATATTGATGACATATCAACTGTTGAATAATAATATCCATATGAAATATCTGTTATTGTATTTCTTCTCTGGTTTTTATTGCCAGTGCTACATTACCAAGGTTGTTTTAAATAGAAAATGTTCACTAATAAAGGTGAAAAATCAACTACGCTGTTCCTTGAGATAAGTAGACTATACTTATCAGACATTTGATACATAAATTACATTTTGACATTGATCATTTATAGGTATTTAGAAACAAAAAGTCAGACAGTTGGAGGAAATAATTTATGAAATCCTCATGTAGCTGTGTAATAGTTAGCCAATGACAATTGTACTTTCCTTTACTGTTGGTCAGTAATGTTTAGACAGTGGACACAAGGTTAGTAGGATCAGACTGAATAGCTGTTGGACATATCAAATTAATGGGATTACCTGGTAACCTGAAAGTTGTACTGTCAGTTTTTACCTGAAATAATCACATCCATATTCAAAACGGGGACAAGGACTGTCCATTCTTCTGTCTGAAATTAATTAGCAAAGTAATTTGTAATGGGAGGTTTTCTTTGCTGGATCTTATAAAAAATACTGAGCTTCAAGGGGTGTTTATATTAGTTAACAGCAATGCGAAAAAAGCTTTTGAAACTGGTGTTCTGTTTACCATTTGAACATGCTCCATAGTCACATCTTCTTGATTCTGAAAGAAATTGTTACAAGATCATTATAATCAAAACTTGATATGTAGTATACCTACCAATGTTGTTATTATAATCTTACGAACATAATATTAATTAATAATTGAAGAATTAGGACCAGACTACCTCCTTTAAGCTTTGGCAGTGGTTATCGTGTTAGTGGGATAAACCTTGGTGAAGGACATAATGGTAGGGTAGTGAGGATCGAGCATAAGTTGTGACAATGGTTACAATGTTAGTGGAGGTCATGATGCTTAAGCTTTATTGATCACGTTGATATCTCCACATTTTCCAAGAGAGCTGTGATGGTTATAGACGAAAGATTGTTTTGTCAATTTCTCATGATTTCTTATGAATGGTCACTGTTTACATTTTCAACATTATCTATGTGTTTATATTCATGATGAATATGTTGTTTTTGTAGTTTATGGAATGACTGAGTTGAATGATACACATTCTAACCATGTCAAATGCACTGTCTTGTGTGATTTTTTAGTCTGTCACTATCCCCTTGCATCCACTGTCATGAGAAAGAATTGTAAATCGTGTCACTTAGTTTCTTTAAATTTGATGCATTTATAATTTATCAGAGCACTTGGTTTCATGTATATGTCGTTATGGATGTTTGTTATTTGTACATTTTCACAGAACGACCTCGGAGACAAGAATATATCCTGACACTTTGTTATAAATGTTTCTTTTGGATGTTCAGAAGATGTGCGTGCATGTTCATGCTTGCACATGTTCTTTTAAAATGTGTTATATTATAAACAAAATATAATAATGCAGGATATATACGAGAGAAGAGGGGTGTGCAAAACCTTGTCTGCCCCCTGGAATTGTTGTGGGGTGGATGAACATGGTTTTCCCCCAGTAAATCCATAATTATGCCGAGATGGGTGCAAACATGTTTCAAGAATATGCACGCCTTTGAAAACATGGTAAAATGGGGGGTAATGTAGAATTTTGTAGGGGGGTAGATGTGTGGTTATGCCTCCTCAGTAAAACAGCAGTAAGCCAAATTTGTTGTCATAGCAACAACAATTTTTCAACAGCACATTCCGTCAGTTCTCAGCTCCCGAAAATTAATAAAAATATAAATTATCAGATTTGATTCCATTTTGTTCTTTAAGGATGAGTTCACAGAAATACTAAATGCAGTAGACACTCATTGGACCTAGCTCCTAATTAAGAAATGTCAGTTTTAGTAGTATCACAGTATGTCCTGTAATATAGCATATGACCATGTACATGTATATGTATGTAAATTAAAAAAATACTGGGTAGTATTAATAAATATAAAAATATATCTAATAATACAAACTGATTTAGACAACAGTGATTGCCCTTTGTTATTACCAACCCAGCTATTAATAGCATATTACGTTAATGGTTATGAAGTGTGTAATGGATGTGATTTGAAACTGCTGTGATATGATCATTTGTAGCTACATAAATCCTTGTAGGTCAGTCAGGGTGACATTGCCTGCATTATGTGGAAAATTAGTTTTCGTGTTGAACATAATAATGTTATTATTATTATAACACATATGTACACACACATAATTTTATATAGAAGTTTCTGCAAATTTATGATCGAGACTTAGTTTGGTGAGAAAATGTAGCTTTTTAGGTAAACACGCAGTCCAGTTACCAACATAATCTGGTAAATTTGCTTCTCCTTAATTGTTATTCAACCACATTTTATGTTCTACTGTTTGTGAACAGAAATCCTTTCAAAAAATAATTGTGTGTACAATCTAACGTCATGGTAACGTGATAAATGAAATATATAATTATAATGATTACATATATAATAATTTGCTTTTGTGTGTATATATATTTATATATACATAATTAAATAATATATACTAGTACTGGATGTTCAGGCCGTTGTAATAATGGTGTAATAACAAATACACGTGTACTAAAGCAATAAAAAAAGTCTCTCGCGAGACGGAGTCGAACCGCCGACCTAAGGATCACCGGAAGTTTCCACTACAGTCCTCCGCTCTACCAACTGAGCTATCGCGAGTGAGACGCTAAAGTGCCGCTCAAGTAGCCAGCCAATGTGCGGCTAACAGAGTTTACCCTTTTATAATGTAAATCTTTGTTTTAACATGGCAGTATTTACATGAGATGATTTAATACCATCGGAAATACCTCATTTTCGATTTGTGCGCGATATACGATCTCGCCTATCGAATTTGTAAGGCACAATAATGTTCGCGGACCAACACGGTTATGGTACGTACTTTTGATGCTCACCATGTGGCGCCACTGTTATTTGTGCGGTCTAAATATACGTCAGCACATCACAGAAACTTGGCACGTCAAGCCATTTTCTTCAGTTCTAAAAATCCACAGCATGCAGAGTTGGTGCTTTTCGTTGCTTCATTGGTTAACTGGCAACATGCGCTACATTATATTTACAGTAGACTAGTGAAAGCTGGTACTGACGTAAGCAGCTCCAGTGGCCCTGACGCGCGAAAATGACTGAAAACCAACGCCACGCGCAGGTTATATAAAAAAGGCACACAATTCTTGAGAAAAAAATGGGATTAGTTGTCATCGTTTCGATTTTGCTTTTAAAGTTTAAAACAATTAGCCGTATTCATTGTCATAAATAGTAATGAAATTCAGCAATCAAAGACGTGATCCGTGCATTTAAAAGTACATCAATAATAAATATTACAAAGCACACAATCTGCGTAAATTCATTCATTCAGAATTAATAAAAATATATATTATAAAGTCTAAAATATTGGTTAAAATCAGTATTATTTTAAAGAAGTTGCGCGGTTGATTTACTGATATTACTTGGTTCAATATTCAGAATATTTTCTGTCTTAATTTATTAGTGGCTTATCGCCTTATGCAAAATAAGGGGTCATGGCCCCCTTTACGTTTGATACTAATTATATTTTAATATAATCTATATACATGTATTATAATAGCTACTATCCACATTATGTTCACGGTATAATAATTTTATATAAATGTATAGTTAGTAGAACTGCAATAATATACTAACAAAGAAAATTTGAACGTATGATGAGAGATGTAATCTAAAAGAATTTTCTCTCGCGAGACGGAGTCGAACCGCCGACCTAAGGATCACCGAAAGTTTCCACTACAGTCCTCCGCTCTACCAACTGAGCTATCGCGAGTGAACTGCTTTCGGGACAATAAAATAGCAGGCCAACAGGCGGCCACTGGCGCCAGTCCAGCTATAAAACGTTGCGTATAAACAAGGTCACGTGCTCCGTCGAAGCAATGTTGCGTGTCTGGCGATGACGCATTACGTCATTGCAGTACGCGCGTTACCGCGGTTGTTTCCATGCACGCATTCTCATGATACTTGTAAGTACTAGTATTAATTAAATTAGTTAGTTCTGCTAATTAGTAAATTACAACAATGTTACTACAGGATGGCAAAACATTAAATAAACGTACACGTAGTCACACATTATATGGTTTCAATTATATCCCATATAATTATTAATACTGACCTGCATGATACGAACTAACGAAGCGTATTTATGGCTTCGTATCACGATAAATTATACTGGTCAGTTTGCTTGAAATTGAGTTCGAAATAAGTCATAATGTTTTAGTTTAGTATTAATTTAAGTCAAGATAAAATCAATAAAAATAATATAATTATGAAAATAATAATAGTTTATAAACATGCAATTACTTTTCATGCTATCTTGATATTATAGTTCAATTGTATTTTCCTAATATGTGCACGGACACGTTTCTTTACCTTATCATTAGCCTCAGCCATTGTTGTTTAAACACATTATTATAATCCAAATAAACTCCGTCCAAACATAATTAAAGAAATAGACTGGTGAAACAACAAGTAACTAAGGAGTAAGGTAATATATATTTTAAACATTACGGTTTCAGCAAAGCCACGTTATATCAGTTTGCTAGATGCTAGTTCCACTCACACAAACCTCAGCTAGGCTTACATAAATTTAAGCTGCAGTTGAATTGTTAACATACGCCATAACGTATTGTTATGACAATTGTCCATGTAAATTTATTACACAGATACAAATTTCATTGTTGAAAAAACACATAATTTATTACTGATAAATCAGCACGTCCTCATTCGCATAGATGAAAACATTGAACTCATGCAAGCAGCACGCATACAAACGAATGTGACATTTCTTAAAAAGCCACAAGAACAGCAACAAGTGACAGGTATTTGGTGATGCAATTTAGTTCAGCTGCACACACCCTGGGGGAGCCACTCAACTCATAACATTGACAGTAAACCATGTTTTGAATAGGATGTCGAAAATAGTGCTGATGGCTCCAAGATTTGTTAACTGCTCCTCTAAACAAGTAAAAATAGCATATTACTCTTATAGCAGGTTCAAATATACATTATTTATTTAGGGTATACTTTTGTCTAACTTGTACATAATATTATATAATATATATATCAGGTATATATATAAGTGTTGCCCCTGAGTAAAATGATAGGTGAAGTGGTAGGATGGGTTGAGCAGGCACTGAAGGCATGATGCGATGCCATGTGGATATGGGGGCATGACCACCCAGAACTATTTTTAAAACTACCTTCAAAATCATGCAAGGGTGTTTTACCTATTCCCTGGGATGTAGAGAAGAAACAAATGCACAACTACAAGGTAGCAGCATGTAAACATGTTTATAGCAAGAAATAACTATGAGGTGTAAATGTTGGTATATTTTGAACGAGGTGGCTTAGAAAACAGCGAGGTGGCCCACCTCGTTCATCATATAGCAAGGGAAACACTGTATATTATATATATCATGGTACACATACACGTTGTGTGCATATGTTTTAAGATGTCAAAATGTAGTTTTAATTTTCTGACAACTGCGGACAGTTGTGATTTGATAGTTGATACACTAAGCATGCAACTTGGGCAGAATACATACATATTATGAGGAATTTGTTTCAAGGATGGTTTACCAGCACCATGCTGACCCACAGGAACATAATACATTTCATTCCTCCACCTACTCACCACTGCAAACAGACCACTATTTACCAAATTCACGACTCCTCACTTTGCAAATCTTCCAGCTGGAACTCAGTCACTACTTGCGTCACCTTAATCTTCAGTAACCTCCTCTTCCGTTCGTCCTTGATCTCTTCAATCTGCAGTGCCAAATTTCTCGCCCACACTGCAGTCGGGGAAAGGTCCCTTTCCATATCCGCTTTCCTCCTTGCCTCTTCTTCTTTTCTTATTTTCTCAAGCTGCGCTTCGCTGTCGTACAAGTAGTCACTTAGGTGGTTCAGAAATGCCCCCCCTGAAGCATTGTCTGTTCTCGTGTTCCAATTTAACCCTGGCTGTATTGGAGCCCCTATACTGTTCCGCTTCACCCCCTGTTCTTCCACCTTCCACCCATCCCCCTGTGCTACAATGTTGTGACCAAGATGGTCTCCTGTACTATCAATACCGTTCAGGATGTCGTGCTTAATGTCGTGCTTGATGTCATTACACAGGAGACTGTCTATAATGGCTTGTGTTTGCTGCGTTTGTGTGGCATCCTCGCTGCCATGCATATGCTGAACTTCACGTGGATCCTGCATGCTTTCTGTGTCTGCCGAGTTGTTCAGCGAGTCATCCTACAACAGATGTACCTACACGTTATTTACAACTACCTAGGGGGTACTCTCATTTTCAAACAAAATTACTACATATCAAAAATTTTACCATGTGGGTGCTGGGATTTACGTTTTCTAGGATCCAGTGTATTGGTAGACAGGTGCATATTAACTCACATTCGAACTTCTGTGATTATGACCTAAAATAAAATACAAACATACCAATGACACCCATTTTGGAAGCATAACGGACAATTTATCGAGGATTTTGGAAGACATTCTTTGCTCCATATTTTTTTACCATCACCCGTCCAGTGATGTCTACCCATCCACTACAGGTTTCACCCGTCCAAACGGCGTCTGGAGGGGTCTCTACATAAAGCTATGCGTGGTGGGTAATACTGTGTATGTGTACATGCATACATGAGCATGCATGTTTCAACTTTCAAACTCTATGTTCCCTAGCTGAAACAATAGACAGAAAATGCACTGCTCAAAAAATATACACTGCTACCAAAACTCAATCAAATAGCTATTCCACTGTTTGATTGAGTTTTAGCTTTGGCTTAGTAAACATGTTAAAATTTTATTACAAGATATTGCAGAATTTCCAATAGTTCCACTGTTATTTCTGGCATATTAAAAAATTTATTTGCTTGACAAAATATGACATATTGGATTTTTTATTTGGATTATTGAAGACAGAATAAATGTTTATGTTTGTAAATGTGTATTAATTTCTATAGCACCATATTTATAGAGTAATATTCTATGGTGCTGCACAATATACAAGTCATGAGGCATGACTGCATTATGTTACATACCGTTCCATTGTCTTGTGTTCTGCGTTTGGATATTATGTATGGCCTCAGAAAGCCGAGGTGTGCAAGTATCCATTCCTGCCTTTTGGTCAGACGTTTTTTGACATTTCCATTTTTTGGTGGTTTCATGTGACGACAGTATTGAGTGCGCAAACTGTTCATCTTTCTGTTGATATCATCCACTGAAAATAAAACGAATCTGTTCAGTAAACTGGTAATGCCGTATATACATAGAGGTAGAACTTCGTAATTTATTTTACTAGATCTGCAAATATAAAACCATAATACAAACTTTAGTCGCAATAGAGTCATTTAAAATTAAAAAACACTGTGTTTTGCAACCCCAGTTAAATAACAATGCCCTGTTCATAAAGGAAACAAAGTAATTAATAAAAACAAATGATGAATTTTATATATGATCTGTATTCAAAAACTGCACAATTGAAAATGGATGCCAATTGTACCCAGTAACTGGAACCACTCTAACAGATACAGGGCAGCCTACCATTGCAACATTTCCATAACCATTCATGAAATTTACCTCAGATTTGTGTTAGTATTATGAAAACTGCTCCTGTATTATGGAAATAAAAATATCACATTCACAGTTAGAGATAATTGTACACATCAAAGCTAATCTTATCAATAATGGCCACCAGGGCTTTATGCAGGATAAAATTATTGCCAGTCACACGTGTTTTTGGTGGACACGTGGATGTTAACTGTTAAGCCAGTTTACACACTTTTAAATGTGTCTGATGACCTGAAATGGACTACAAACACACATGTGACACCATTTTCAAGGCATAACTAACAATATCTATGGTTTTGGAAGACCTTTTTTGCTCCTTCATTTTTTACCCATCCACCATATTTCTACCCGTCCATATTCGTTTTTACCCGTCCAAATGACGGGTGGACAGGTCTCTACATAAAGCTATGATGGCCACTGTCCAGAGAAGTTACTACTTACTACCCAGTGGTCATGCCTAAGAGAATGTCATCACTTATCAGTAAATGAAGCTGTTGCTGCTGTAACCAGTTGTTCACTGGCAACAATTTATCAATGTTTTAATTATTTGGGATTAAGTTACATACAGGCCTGTGAATGGGTTATGCTAGGCACACACCAGAGATGGAGTAATCGTACTCGTGTACTTGTACTCGAGTACTCGTACTTTTTGTGTAGTCGTACTCATACTCGAGTACGAAGGAAAGTAATCGTACTCGTACTCGAGTACATTACCAAAGTAATCGTACTCACGATTACTTCTCACGATTACATTTTTTTCATGTGAACAGTTGCAAGCAAATATATTAGACAGATAAAAATGGCAATATTAGAAGTAATCTAATAAATGTAATAATAATCAAGGTATTCATTTTTTATTACTGTTGAGCATTTCAGTTAAATAAATATACAGTCAGATTTCCCTAATTAATACCTTCTCTTCCCAGAGAAGCAACATCTCCTCACCCTCCTGCTTAGTATAAAGTACAAGTTATATTGTGAGAGTCCCTTGGAAGCACTGCAGGAGATAAGCATCCCCTAACATCTTGCTTTGTAATTTTAGAAGCCAGGCCACAGCCCCACCTGTACTGTTTGCTCTGTTGGTATGGTGTGAATGACTGGTCATATTTCCAACATGGAGAATTCTGACTGGGTCTGGGCGGTTAGCTGCTAAATCCCTGTCTATTATGTTTAAGTGCAAACTGTAAATCTGTCTAAATCCACAACCATTCTGTGTTTGTCCCATCCAGACATGGAGTCAAATACATTGAAATGTATTTAAATACAAATATTCTTGAGGGATTACAAATACTTTTTTAATATAAATGTATTTAAATATGAACACATTGAAAAGTATTTCAAATACTGGTTCATATATTTTTCAAATACTTTTCATTTTGTATTACTATGTAGGTAAAAGAAAAGCAACACATATTGAGACATCTAGTTTATAGGCATAATTAGTGTTTTGCTCATATGATGACAGGCAGACCAGTGCTAGGGAGTATTGTTATTGCTAACTGCATCACAGTGACAACTGACTGAAAGAGGTAAAGGCCAAAATATATTGTTTAGTATGTTACGCCAGGAGGTCCATAATAACATAACGCATATGTTGCCCTCAGAAGAGACACTGTTAATCAGTGCTACCATGTGGTGAGGAAGGCTCAACTTCAAAGTCAGCCAGGAAACCAGAATAACCTGGTGCCAAATTGAAGCCTGACTAAAGAACAAAATGGGATATTGACCTATGGCCACTGTTAGGTCCATCCTCTGGCTCTGAGCAAACACAAGTTGTGGTCACTGCAGGGCCAGGGGAAGCCTGCTGTTAAGTGTCTTCATCAGTAATTAGCACTGTTGGGTGAAGTTGCAGTGCATTAAGGTAATCAGTTTGGCAGGCATTACATGTGACAGTGAAAAAGAAATGTTGATACTGACAATGTATTTCAAAAAATATTTGAACAAGTCAAATACTTTAGGAAAGTATTTAAATACAAATACTTTTAATTCCTAAACATCAAATACAAATAAATTAAATTATTAATCCAGCATTAAATGATTCATCCAATACCTGAGAAAGTCGTCTAATTATTAATAACAATAACACCTGGATAGTGGATAGCAGTAATCAGTTAGAACATTAGTGACACAACAACAGAACAAGAATGACACCTAGGGATTCCATGAAAGTCGCCTTTATGTTAGAAACAGGATATTCATTAAAGTAATAATGAAAGTAATCATGCTTACATTCTAAAGTAATCGTACTCGTACTCGAGAATATTGTAAAGTAATCGTACTCGTACTCGAGTACATTTGTATTGTACTCACTCCATCTCTGGCACACACCAACCGACTAAGGTTGACAGTCGTCATAAAGAAGCAGTTGGTGCTAAACACCAATTAGTTCTGCCAACTAGTGCCAACTTCTGCCTTCACATACCTACCGACTAGCGCCAACCGTCAGCGCTAGGCATGATCCTCAAATCCACTATAAATATGCATTTCCCCCTATGGCGTTTAGTCGACAATTTATACAAAAGAATTCCGCATTTGTTCATAAAAAGCTGATGATTTTGGGGTTTGCTGTTGCCATAACAATTATGATATCACTGCCGCCGCCTCGTCGACTACGGAAACAATACAGGGATATCAGGAAGAGCCATGGGCGTACATAAAATGAATCGAAGAATTGCCTAAAAATACTAATTTTCACACTCATTTTATGGAATGGAGAACATTCCCAATGACCATAGATTTAACCATGTGATTCAGTTCACCTACAACAAACACTTGACATAAATTTGTAAAAGTTAGGCGAAACAGCAATGCGGTAAAAAATATGTATTACGTAGGAAGTCGGAGCTTTGCCGTCAGCCTTCACGACAAAATGGCTTGAGCATTTGGCCAGTGATCCAGCAAAGAAATGCATAGCGTCGAACTGTGTTTTATATAAAGAACCTATATTTATCCATTCTAATTAACAGTTATCTTGAAATTTAATCAGTCGCACCCGACAAAATCCTCAAAAACATAGTTCACCGCTAGCGCCACTTTGCAGATTTACAAGGCATTTAATTTATGCGCCCGATAGCGGCGCCACCAGTGATAGCGCTTTTCACAGGATCAAATGGAGAATCTTATCAGAAGTGGGAAACACTTGTTTTAAGAACAAGCAATAAAAATACTGTGTTGGGTCAACGGGAATAGGACAAAAATAATATCTTTCTAAAAACTTGGTTACCCGCCAGGTCAGCAAAAATGAAACCTTGTGGTCAGAGTTGGCTTAAAAAATAAATACGCCTGGCTTAGCTATGACGAGGTCTAAGTGAGCCATCTGACACATGTATGATTGCACTGTGATTTCTTATTGGCCAATTTACCGCTGACCGTCGAGCTATGAAAAAAAAACCTGCACACAGCCACACACCATTGGATATGCACCTGCGGCGCCAAGTTGTCACCAGATACCTCCTTATTTATCGCTGACTCCTGATTAATGAATGCCAGATCAGTGAAGTTTTGACTGGTATTTTTTTGTTATCAATGCAGTGGCAAATATACTTAAAATTATCTCTTAGTCATTGCATTGACGTATTGTACACATGTAATAAGATAATTACACCGATACCTGAATTATTGGTGGAGTGTTTCTAAAACAGGCTATATTTGCTATGTAATGGCCAACTTTGATTGTTCGCAATGGCAGCAAAGGGAAGAGGTTAGGGATGGGACGAATCTGGAATTTCATTCGAATTGAATATCCTCAAAATTTAAAATATGAATCGAATATTGAATCAAATATTGAATCGAATATAAATATTCAGTGGCTTCGAATTCAATTATAATACTGAACGATGTAAAGATATCTTGCTGTGACATGGCGTCATCCCGTAGATAAGTCCGTGCTGGAGTTATTGGCATCATGGCCATGCACAATTGATCTTTTTTGTTTAGTTTCTGACCGAACCATGAAAACGACTTCTTAAAGCCGCCAAACTTATCCTCACATATCTTATGTATATATATATATATACACACACTTGGTTACAAATAAAATAATTTACATTCCTATAAAGAATAAAATTAAGAAAACAAACTCGCGCAAAACTCCACACGATCTACAACTACTACGGCTACATGGAACTTGGCGCTTACAGTAACATCAGTAATTTATTGCAGGTGTTGTTAAATAAATGGTCTTCACAAATTCCGGTTTTATGCTAACCTTAAAGTAACTGTAACCCTACTAAGCCTAAGCTAACTTTAACCAATCCTAAACTTACCCGAAACCCTAACCTTAAACCGACATTGTTAACAAAAGACCCCTCGACACATTACCGATATTACCGCACGCTATGCATAGCCGCCATTGACAGCGATGACACTGCATTGCTGGCGAGTTTTACGGAAGTTTGTTTTGTTAGGTTTATTCATTTAAGTAATGATAGTGGTTTTATTTTGTAACCTAGTGTATGTATACATATACATATAAGACACATGAGGAGTGGTTTGTAGTCTTTTTCATAATTAAGACAAAGTCAGAAAGTAAAAGATTGCTTGGAACCAATTTTGTGGCAGAGGACACAAAGGAAAATATTCAAACGATATCTGTTTATATAGCTGCGAATTTTCGAATCGAATCAAATAGCAAGAAAACGTTCAAATATTTGAAATTTGGAATATTCATCCCCTCCTTAGAAGGTGCGCTCAAATGTTGTTCTACTTCCCAACTTATGTTCTTTCAACTGATAATATTATTCATGTACTGACAATAATTTTTTTAGATTTGAAACTAATCCTATTTTAGCTGTATTAGCAGGTGTAAATAAAACTTTACGACAACAATATTAAAACAATTGGATTACGACGTAGAAGATTATGTTATTGTTGACAGTTATGAAAGACCCCTACTTAAACAGAAATAATCATACGTGTAGTGCTTTATGTATTACAAATATCCAAAACAGTGATCAAAACATTCATCATGATTAATACATATCTGCAAACCTAACAAAATGTAAATGTATTCATGCAACTCTGATACTAATGTTTGGATGATGCTGAGTCTAAATATATAATATAGTGTGTGTGTTGTGTACAACAAAACTTCAAATGACGATGTAATGTTTGGAACATTTCCAGATAGATCAAATCAGACAAGTTGGATTATGGAAAAACATACGTCATATCACTCGAATGACATATTAGTATGTCAACATACGTGGCTTGTGATGTTCTTCACTTCTTCAAGTTACCCCTAAACTGGCAGTGCTCTACAAGTGTCAGAAATACCGAAATCTGGATGGCATATCATCATTCAGTCGATTTACTCTAACGGATTTACGTTAGAGAAACATTACATAATATTAAGGATAAGGCGGTGATGTAAAGATTACCGTCTTACAGTCGACGGTTACCGTCAAAAAAGAAAAAAATCCTGATCGTAATGGGAACCCATCGTAATTTCGTAAAAAAATCAGCATAATCATCACAACATTGATGTTGGCTGATTAATAGAAGAACAAATTGCTAGTTAAGACTTAGTAGTAGTTTACTTAGTCTTTGTGTTGAATATACGTAAATTGCACTCTTCACAAATAATTACAAACTTAGTCATCATGAATGACAGGGTGAAATATCACCATCTCGAAAACTACGGAAAATTAGTATGACTTGTTGAGCCCCTCAGCTCAGTGCTCATTCAGTTCTGATAATCATACTGTCACCGACATTCACCGTTCACAATCGAAGTTCTGTTATATTATTTGACGCGCTTAAAACATTAAAATACACCACTTACTAGATGTCCCAAAGTGCTCCGCCAATCTCGCGGTTGCAGCATGTCTCCTTTGGCGCTGTACCTGCCCCTTAGAAGTATCCGAAAACAAGAGTGGCTCTGAACGCCACATTTCTATTAGCTCTAATTCAGCCTCATTCGTATACCAGGACGCCATCTTGACGCTTTGAATGTCTTCGTTTAATTGAAGTCCGGAGAGTGGCGCCACTATTTGCCGCACATCAAAACCTCCTGGTTTTTTGCTCTGCCGATGTTACCACCAGGGCGGCCTTAACCCAGAATATACGCCGATTGGCTTCCAGGCAGGGGCGTCGATCCGGTTTTAAAAGTGGGGGTGAGCACCAAACACACGCACGCACGCACGCACGCACGCACACGCTCACGCACACGCACACGCACACACACGTGTGTCATTGTGTGTGTGTGTGTGTGTGTGCGTGCGTGCGTGGTGCGTGCGTGCGTCGTGCGTGTGTGTGTGTGTGCGTGCGTGTATAAATTGGTGCCACCACTATATATATATATATGCTCTAAATGTCAGTGTGTTGTAGGCTCAAACAATGTCAACATGTTGCAGGCTATATAAAAGTGTCAATGTTTTGCAGGCTGTAACAATGTCGGTGTGTTGCAGGCTGAACATTTTGTCAGTGTGTTGCAGGCTTAAACAGTGTCAACAACATGCATATTGAAGTTTACTGCAGGCCTATTTGTGTTTAGGTACTTTATTAAACTCGGAACAAAATTCACATTTTTAAAGATTCTGCATGCAACTCGTTCAAATGATAAACAAAACATCCAGTTTTAAAACAATAACCTTTGATATTTAACTTTCCCACGTTCCATGCAGACTTTACAAATTACTGCTTGGCCAATTCTGGGCAGAGGAGCTGGTACCTTCCCTTTAAATCAGAAATATTCATGTCAGTTAGTGTCAGTTAGGAATATTATTTTTATGAGTTATTTGAATCTTGGACAGAAATGACTCATATCACAGACTTGTACTCATATCATATGTTAAATAATAATTGTATTTTATTGCACTGTTTTCAACTGGCTATTGGTTGAGATATGGTTTGAATAATACAACCAAATTAAGTTATATTGCTAACACGGAGCCCTGAAGCAGTTGTGAATGAAGTTGGTTTTGAAAATGTCATAGTTATATGAGACTTTCCGAAAGTCAATGGTTGTGGAGTATTGCTGATACTGGCAAGCAAAGAGATGTTCTTGTTACGCTAATGCGTAACTCAACTGTCTTATAGGACATGCACAGGTAAACGTAAACATTCATTATCATATAACTGTATCATACAACTGTATAACATTCATGTGAAATAAGCGATTGTCACGCAGTTTCTTAAAAGTATTACTTTGCAAGTAGTAGTCATTTATCACAGAATGGATTACACTGTACAGTGTCTGTTAAATTTACATGTTAACTGAATTTGCAGATTCTCGATGGCTAAGTAAGGTTTCGCTGTTGCCCATGTGGTTAAACATGTGTTAGCTAATGTTGTAAATCAACTTTATGCGAGATCCAATGGGCTGTCTATATTCTGGTGGGCTATCTTTATTCTGGTGGACTGAACATTTTGGTGGGTAATTTTTATTATGGTGGGTTATCTTTGTTCTGGTGGACTATCTTTATTCTGATGACGTGTCTTGATTCTGCTGAACTGTCAGTATTTTCATGTGGGCTGTCTACTGAAATTATTTACAATTTTTGTCACTGGTTATTCTGAAGACGCATTTCTTTGGGTTGAGTTTCAGGCCCGAGTCGTTGATTATCCTTAGGACAGCATTGAGACGGGCGCCGTGTTCTTCCCTGTTACGACCATGAACCAGTATGTCGTCCATGATCATTTCAACCCCGTCCAGTCCTTCGAGTAGTGTCGACATTTTGCGTTGGAATATCTCGGGGGCGGAGAAAATTCCAAATGGCAGTCTGCAAAATGCATAACGTCCAAATGGTGTTATGAAGGTAGTCAACAATTGGCTGTCTTCGTCGATCGGGATTTGCCAAAACCCGCTTGCAGCGCCTAGAGTCGAGAACACTTTCGACTCGGCAAGTTTAGGCGCTATATCTTCCAGCGAAGGAAGATATGGTGTTCACGTCGAACTGCTGTATTCAGTTGCTTCAAGTCGATGCAGATACGCACAGCTCCGGTTTTCTTGATGACCGGAACCATCGCAGCGCACCAATCCGTTGGTTCTGTCACAGATCTGATCACTCCTGACTCTACCATGTTATTGAGTTCTGCTTTAACAGCGTCCATCAAAGGGAAAGGTATACGTCTCACAGTTGTTAAGCACAGTGGTTCAGCCCCTGCTTTCAGCTTTATTGTGACAGGTTCGGTCTTCATGAGGCCAATTCTAACATCATCATCACCCGATGCGTCAACTTGCTCCAGACGACACACGAGACCCATGTCTGCAGCGACGTCTCGTGACAGTAGGTTCGTCATTTTCTCCCCTTCAATGACGATCACGTTGAAGCGATAAACCGTGTTCCTATGCTTCGTGACTGCCATGAACTGACCCAACGCCTTTTGCTGTCCACCAACACTGTTCAGACGGACGGCTGTTTGTTCCAGTCTCAGTTTGTCTTTCATTGCCAACCATGTCTTCTTTGTTATTATCGTGACGTCAGCGCCGGTGTATATTTTGAAACGAAGTCGCACCCGCTTCGCTTTCAGAGTTACAAACCAAGCGTCTTTCTTCTCTGTGCAGTCAACCACACTGAGGAACGCAGTCGATTGACCAGTTTCAACCTGTGGTTTGGTTCGGTCACTTTCGATGTCACCGACAAACGGTCCTCTTCCGTCACTTTCGGCTTTGCCACGATATGGTTTTGTCCCTTCACGTTCGACTTCATACGCTTTATGGCATTCAAAATTCACAGTGTTATGTTTCGAGCGACAAACAGAAGCAAAATGTCCTTTTGCATTGCACTTATTGCACCTCTGTCCTAGCGCAGGGCAACTCCCTCCGCGCAAATGTTCTGCGTAACCACAGCGTTCACACTTTCTAGTCAGGTGGTCCCTTGACATCGAGTAACGGTATTTACTGGCAGTGTGTCTGTCCTTCGGCTTCGTGTATCGACCAGCTGTTCGCGGACTCGGGGATACTCTCGCTTCTGCGACATGTTGATCCTGTTCAACCTGTTGTTCTCCCATTTGCAGTTTGACTTGTTCATGCTGTCTAGCTTTTCTAATTGTCATTGCTTTATCGAGACTCAGGTCGGTGATTAATTATAGTTTTTGTTTCACAGCCTGGTCCCTCACTCCCATAACAAAGCGGTCCCTTACCATTTCGTTGGTGTGTTCTTTATATTCGCAATGTACGGCAAGTGTCTCTAGTTCTCTTGCAAATTCTTCAACGCTTTCATTTGCTAGCTGCTGTCAGCTTTGGAATACACATCGTTCGTGAATCACATTTCGTTGCGGAATAAAATACTCCGTTAACTTGCTCACCAGTGTCTCGTATTTTGTGTCTACTTCTGGCGCATCAAACGTCAATGTACGAAAGATTCTGTTTGCTTGTTGTCTCCCCATTGCATATAACAACGAGTCTCTCTGCACGTCACCCTCTTCTTTGTGGAGCTTTGTTGCGATTCAAAATCTTGCAAATTCGTCCAGCCATTCGGGCCATTCGTTCGGCGTGAACGAAAACGGCGCAGGAGGATTACATCTTGCCATTCTTCTTCTTTTCACTTGTAGCAGCAATCACGTATCCCGACTTATGACACCGTGTAACGTTTGTAACGTCAGATAACAATAAGAATGACTTTATTTCAGGCAAAATACAACATGTCGATTCTGCAGTCCCAGCATGGTTCGTTGTCAGCCCCGTAGCATGGAGTCCGGCAAAACTCGGTGTCACACAAATGTTTTCCTGGTTAATATAATGATTTCGTGACACTGCCAGAAAATTACTAAACAAGTACAACTGTTTCCTACAAGCATGAGCTTTTAGTGGTGATTATTAAACCAGAGCATGTTGCATCGTCCAACAATATCCAAATTGTCTCTAGTTCGTTATCTTCAATAAATACTTAATAGGTGTGCATGTGTGACTGTGTGTATCTCTTAATAATAACAAGATGTATAATCCTACGTTTTATAATACAGTACCTCAGGTATTGCAATATCTCAGGGAATTTGACGCCCCTACCATGCAGAGTTGTAAACCACTGCCTTGTGGTAGAGGTTCTTGACAGAACCGAAGGCTAAGGGAGCAAACCCTAACCAGAAAACCATGTCACTGTGGCAGCATCAAGGGAGGTTGATGTATGGAACTTCTTACATCTTTCGACCAGCTACTACAGAGACAAATAGTTTGCGCTACATGTTCTTGCCGGTGTAAGACCTCTATTTGCTCTCCGAGAGAGAGAGAGAGAGAGCCGCTAGTAACTTGCAAAAGCCAGCGGCACTTCAACACTTTGCTGGCAGCATCCATGAAATATACAACTGCTCGAAACACCATACCGGATCGGCCGTCGCCCGGGTTACCAAGGACCGCGCTGCTAGACCTCACCTTCCGTCGACAGTGGAAAATCAGCTAGGAAGAAAAAGAAGAAGACAACTACCGACAATTGCACAATGGAACGTCAAGACTCTCCTCGACCGAGAAGCAGCTGACCGACCAGAAAGACGTACGGCACTGGTAGCAATGGAACTTGCCAAATACAACATCGACGTTTTATAAAAAAAAAAATATTTTAGTCCAAGGTATGCTATGTCGTAGTGTGTTTAATAGTTGTTTTGTTTATAGTATTTTGTGGTGTGTTGTATTTGTAGGTAGTTGTATTTGTAGGTAGTTGTATTTGTATTAATTGTGTTTCTTAGTTATAATGAAAAAGATAAATTTAATATTAATGAATAGCAAATATTATACATACTTGTGTAAATATACCCAGACTCAATTTAACAGGTATTTTAACTTTGAACGAACGCAATTATTTATTTATTTATTTATTGCATTTATTATTATTATTAATATAGTGTAGCTTCGTTTATTTACACATTCAAATTTCAAGCCAGTGTAGTTGATCTGTGTAGTAGTAATGATTGTATCTTAGCAATTTAGTATGTAAAAATAGTTATGATTTCATGCATGCTATTAACTCTTTTACAATTATAATGCCCAACAAAACAGTTATTAGAATGAGCGCGATATACGAAATATAATAATAATAATAATAATAATAATAATAATAATAATAATAATGGAATGAACAATAATAAATCATGAAATCTATCAATGTATATTAAAATAAATGTATTTTAAAGACAATATATAATTTCAAAATATAAGTAGGTAGTAGAAAACATTATTCTGATGATGCAGGGAATGGAGGGAGGGAGGGAAGGAGCGAAGAAGGAAGGGGAAGGAAAGGGGAGACGGAGGGGGAGAGAAACGGGGACACAAAGAGAGACAAGTGTGTGTGTGTGTGTGTGTGTGTGTGTGTGTGTGTGTGTGTGTGTGTGTGTGTGTGTGTGTGTGTGTGTGTGTGTGTGTGTGTGTGTGTGTGTGTGTGTGTGTGTGTGTAAGAGAGTGTGTTGTGTGGATATATGTTGTTAGCGTCAAATTTCGTTTTTTTATTAAGCTAGACCCAACTTCCGAAAAATATTTGTGTGTGTGTGTGTGTGTGTGTGTGTGTGTGTGTGTGTGTGTGTGTGTGTGTGTGTGTGTGTGTGTGTGTGTGTGTGTGTGAAACATCTAAATAATGCATTTCTGTCCACCTCTTTTCCACCAACACTGTGATGTGTAATTCATATTTATTGTGTTTAAAATAAACCAGTTAATCAATTACTTACGTCTTCCCAAGGGACATATTTCTACTTCGCAGAAAACACCGTTTCACAGAGGTGGGAGGTAAGTAAGTTCTAAGAAACTCGTCAAATCCAATTCTTACGGTTTATGCTGTATCAGAAAGCTACAAAGGGAGTGATGAAGTGCGAATAGAGATACTGGCTGAGCAAGTTGGAATATGGTCGACAAAACAATTGCTGAACACCTGAATGAGAGAGGGGGAGTTCCCAGAGGAATGGGGACCGGGGCAGGTTGTCCCAGTATAGAGAAAAGTTAGATGGGCATGACTCGGGGAAATATACAAGCATTACGTTGCTAAGCCATATGTTGAAGATGCTAGAAAGAATCCTGGATGGCTGACTAAAAGCAGTAGTGGAAGGAGAACTCGGTATTGAACAGCTGGAGTTTAGGCAAGGAAGAGGAACAACAGATGGGATGTTTGCCCTGGGGCAGCTAATGGAGAAGATACTGGAAGGACAGGAAGATATGGCAGTTAGATTCATAGACTTGGAGAAGGCCTATGATACAATTCAAAGAGAACTGACGATGGCAACACTGAGGTGGAGGGGTCCCAGGGGCGGAGGTCAGGGTTGTGGAGGAGACGTATGAGGACACGAAGGCCAGGGTCGTGTATGCACCGGGAGTGTCGGGAGAGTCCAAAGTAAATGTTGCCATGACACAGGGGAGCGCATTGAGCCCTTTGTTGTTCATCGCTGTAGTGGAATTGATCAGCAGAAAGATTTGTACAAAAGACATACTCCGGAAACTGTTGTTCGCAGATGACCTGGCAGTATTAGCGGATGAGGAAGCAAATCTTCAAGAACAGCTGATAGAGTGGAAAGATATGTTCAGCAGACATGGACTGAGAGTAAGTTTGGAGAAGACGGAGGTAATGTGGGTGGGACATAGAAGGAAAGAGCTGGAAATACAGTTTTGTCTATCTGGGTGGAGCGATATGTGGGGATGGCGATTCGCCAGTCTCAACAAGGAAACACCGTTGGGTTGTGGCTTGGACGTTGGTGTGGGTGTTCAGATGAACCGGGTGGTATACAATGGATAGACGCCGTTAAAGAGACTTCGGGGCAAAATTAGTTTTAAATTTGAAAAACAATAATGTGAACTTATAATATAGCAGGAGAGAATTATCGGTTAGAGGAAAAAATGTTATCCTGTAAACTGAGCTGTGCAGCTCCATTTGGTACATAGGGAGTTTTACCTCAGTGCCAATCAATGTGGAAAAATTTGTTTGAAGAAATTTGCATTTCCGTTTTTTTTATACAGGAAACCCGAAGTTTAAAAAAAGATAATCACTATTAAACACACGGACGGAGGTCTTACATGTTGTAGATATTTGAACTAAAAGATTTCGTATTTTCAAATAAATTCTGCAATTAATTAAAGAGCATAGGGCCACATGCACCTTCTTAGCAGTGTATTGGTGGTGTATACACCTTAGAGAGTATAATATATTCTCTAAGGTGTATAAAAGGACGCTGTATTATAGCGTAATTTTTCTCAGTATCTATTCCACATGCAGAACAAATAGCGAAATACTATTATAACGCCGTAAGAGTATTTCTTATTTTTGTCTATATGTTGCCAGATTTAATGGGACGACAATCTTTGACAACAAAGATTATTAACAACTACCTTATACAACGAAAACAAATCAAACCAAAAGTCACTTAGGTATGCCCAACTATTGATTTTGCTCAAACGTTGAAATAGGTGCAATGCGCATTTGTAGAGCCCCGCTGTAGAGACCTGGCATGGAGAATAGCGCGCGCACCAGGTAATACATACCCAAAGTTTGCTATATAAATACAATATATCTAGAAACGTCAAATGTTATTTATGTAAACGGCAAGCAGAATCCATGTCAAACCTAGTACCTATTTTTTATGAATGTCGTACCCTCAGCGGGTTATGTATGGTCCTGTGTGGAAACGATACATTTTCAATTTACTGGATGTCACGCACCCTCAATGCAAAAGGTTTCACCTGCTAAAACAAGGTTTACAAATACATGTTGATTATTTTCATTAATATATTAAAACATTGCATCTGGACAAATTGCGCAATCTATACAAACACGAATTTAAAAAGAGACAACGCTGAGCATTAAAGCGATATTTATACGTACCCTTACCTTGCGTATCAAGGCTGGTTTTAAACCCATTTAAATAAAGATACATTTAACAAATATTGGTGTCGGGACAATGCCGTTGTGCGAGTTGAAGGAAATGCAATTAAAGTTCTGTTCCGCCTTCACCCACCTTAATTGTCATAGTGCTGGTTCACGTCCGGGTAATCTAGTCGCAGTGACAAGCCGTCAATCGATGCCTTCTCGACGACTTTCAATGTAATTAATGTTGTCAGCAACATCACCTCTTCCAAATTTAACCATTACTTAAAAACATTATCTGTTCAGACCATGTTAAATGCGCTTCTGTGGAGTTTACGTTGCGCCAACAACATAATCGGCATATCCCGTGATCGTTCGACAGACAGCTACACGTGCGCGGACAGTCAGTCTCTGCCACGCCTCACGGTCGTCGTCCGGTACCGACTTCGCCTTTCGGGATACAAATTTTGTTAATGCACTGCTTGCAATGCTATCTGCGTTGCGATTGGCTGCTGGAAGTAAAGCGTCGTCGGATCGAGGAATAGGGCCTGCAAGTGGGTCACGATACATGGCGTGACTCCGCGCGACTGGAGCTTATTGGGGACTAAGCGACTGAGCGGACTGCGGACTGGAACAAGAAAAACTAACAGGGATGACGGTGTAGCTAGCCGACTGAATGAATACTTAGTGATTATTTCAGTTCATACAATATCTTTGTTATACTTTCTTATCTTAAATGTCCGATTTAAATATTGATTTCCCACTTATCTTTAGACACTTTTATTCGAATTTTAACTATTTGCTAAAAATTTAGACATGCTAAGCTGTATTGTCTTTTACGGGATTTGCGTTTTATATTGCTGAAATTATTGTGGTTTCGATAATAATTATTATGACAATTTAAACAAATTTATTCCCTTTTATAATCTTTTAACACATTAAAAACTTTCATCAAAACAGGTTAAAAAAATGAAAACTAAACTTTAAAATCTTCATATAAAATAAACACAAGTACTTGCTATGCCATGGCAACCACCATAATAATCGATTAAAATTCATGATTTCCGTGATCATTGTCACCGGCAAAATGTTCCACTGCTTCTGCTTGTAATAATCCTTCGGAAAAGATAACTGAAATACGCTATTTCGGGACAGTTCGATTATTACAACCAAAACAAAACAAAGTTCTATATGTTAACATGGAGTATATGGATCTCCTGCCCCCAACTGCCCCCAGCCTCGTTTTCGCGCGCGAGACTTGCACGCCCTATACACAAAACCAACCAGTACGCTCGCAAAGTGAACTGAGCGAACTGACCTATATAAAAACATTACGCGCTGTTTTTCTGCCGCATACAAGATCGTTAGAATCTACGTGGAAAAACTGTATTAGTGGAATGAGAGGGTAAATAGCCGAAAATACGATATCATTATTATCACGTGCATTTATTTCATTTTTATTACAACTATTTTATTTTCGCAATTAATTAATCTCACTTGCTAATAATTATGACATGCATTTATACCATTTATTTACATTTTCATTACATACATTTTATTTTCGCAATTAATTAATCTCACTTGCTAATAATTATGACATGCATTTAAAACATTTATTTCCATTTTTATTACATACATTTTATTTTCGCAATTAATTGTGCTCACTTGCTAATAATTATTATGACATGCATTTAAAACAACATTTATTTCCATTTTTACTATATAAATTTTATTTGTTACAGTCATTTCCAATAACTTTCATACAATTCATACATGAGAATATAAAAGAAATGAAAATAAACAATAAAAGTCTTACATATAAAATAAATTGCACAAGGCTAGCTTGTAAAGTACAATGTGAACATACAGAATATACAATTACACTAATTGATGAATAAACATGTAAAGAGAAAAATTTACTTCAGCAAGTCCTTGCGAGAAGAGGAAAAGAAGAAGAAGAAGAGGCAAGCACCACACAACCTCGCATATGTTATGTCTGCAAACACTGCTTTGGCTAAAAAGCACTACATTTATTGCATTGTGGACATTGTGTTTACCTCAATCAAATGTGTGTGAGAAACAGTTGGAATTGCAACAAGTTTCATTAATACCATTTCCACACCTAGAAAATTAAATTTTTGGTAAATCATAACAGCACTGTGGCAGTCTGCTTGTCATTTATGTTCATTGTTGATATTGTGTGTATGTGTAGAATGAACGTATAGCACTGCAGCTTGCTATATACAACTATAAGTGTATGTAGCAAATTTTCAACGTTTTACACTAGCAATATCTTTGTGGGGAAAAAACATACTTAGTTGCAGTAAAGTGAAATTACTTGTGCTTCATTGCAATACTGTTCATTCATACAATGAGTGTGTTCTGAATGTTTTACAGCAATTGTGTTTACAATAGTATTATTGTATAACTTGTATTGTTTGTCTTGTTAGACAATTTGCCTCTGTCGTATTTTTTGTTCATGACAGTACAATACATATTTACTCATTGTACTTCACAAACCAGCCTTGCATAAGTTAATGTTGAGTTGATATATTACATTTAAAAGTTAACACATTAAGCATTACTATTATTTCAACCTGACTCTTAATGTCCAGTTATGAATATCAGTGATTCTCCAGATCATAACATTCATGATTACCTTTTGTATTGTCTTATTATTTTAAAATATCTACCAATAGATATTTTCTTGTCTATTTATTAATTATTAGTATTATCAGTTGTTTGTTTGGAAATAAAAATGTCTTTACATATTTCTTCTTCAAGTAATGTAGTTGTATATACTGTATGTTCACATTGTATTTTACAAACTAGCCTCGTGCAAGTTATTTTATATTTAAGGGTTTTACTGTTTATGTTTTATTTATTTTACATTTTCATGTATAACTTGTATGAAATTGATTGGACATGACTGTAAAAATAAAAAAATAAAACATTATGTTGGTAAAATGAAAATAAATGTTTGAAAAGCATGTCATAATAATTATTGGCAAGGGAGCACAATTAATTGCGAAAATAAAATGTGTGTGAACATAATGTAAATATATGTTTTAAATGCATGTCATAATTATTAGCAAGTGAGATTAATCAATCACGAAAATAAGATTTATGTAATAAAAATGGAAATATTTTTTTAAATGCATGTGATAATAATTATTAGCACTGCATCATAATCGAAACAATATCGTATTTTCGAATATTTACACTCTTATTCTATTAATAATTTTTGTCACCTAGATTCTAACGATCTTGTATGCGGCAGAACAACAGCGCGTGATGATTTTATATAGGTCAGTTCGCACAGTTCACTTTGCGCGCGTACTGGTTGGTTTTGTGTATTCCTCGATCCGACGACGCTCCCGCCTGCCAGGTCGCACTGCCAAATGCACGTGGCGCGTGTGTACTTCCAGCAAACAATCGCAACGCAGATAGCATTGCAAGCAGTGCCTTAACAAAATTTGTATCCCGAAAGGCGAAGTCGCCGCCCGGTACAATATTATGCAACAATGGGGTTCCACAAATCCACACCACATTAGTCGCTAGAGGCGTTGATACGCAACTAGACCTTAGTTGCGTATCAGCGCCTCTAGCGACTAACGTGGATTTATTTGCATGTTTTGCGGAATGCTTGTTTAAATCATTCTTTTCGTATATATGAATGGTAGGTATTGTGCAAGCGCGTAGCCACCGGTAGTTTGTATGTGTGTGCATGCCGTACGTATGGTCACTAGACAGAACAGCCAAAACAACGCCATCTTGGCACTGAATTCGATCGAACGTCCCGCGACGTTTCATCAACTGTAAATGTACATTAATGTAGACATTATGCTTTCACATTGACAGGCATGTTATACGATATCAATATTGAACTATGTGTGTGTAACAGTCTCGTGTGATGTTTACGGCGAGCTGTAGATGATTTTAAACATCCTTTCCGGCAACGAGCCAACACACCTGTCGTCGGGCCACCAGTCGAAGTTCCATCAGCTGTAAATGTACATTAATTTACATATTATGCCTTCACATTGACAGACATGTCAGACTGTATCCATGTTTAGCTATGTGTGAGGCTTCAGAGTCATGCGAGTTCAACAGCTGATTGTAGGATGATTTAAACAAGCGTTCCGCAAATGTTCCGCAAAATGTTCCGCAAAACCGTGCCGCTTTTTACACACGTCAATAATACGTAAAATCAAGCACAAAGACCCTAGTTGCGTTAGAGCGCCCTCGGTCGGATTAGTTATTGTGATACCTCATTACGGGAGCGCCAGCGACAAACGTCGCTTCGATAGGCTCAGCAACTTGTCGCATGTTTCGGCCGCACCTCTTCACACATGGAAGTGCTGCCCCAGTGAATATGATCGGGTAACCGGAACGTGTTTACATACACGCTGAATGCTGTATACACTCCTAGTCATTTTGCGAACTTTGTTCTTTCTTTCCTTTTACACGATTATCCTAAGGCTTATATAGCGCGGGTTCCAACCTTCAGGATTGCACAGAGCGCTTTACACTTTACTTTCTGGCAAACCTGTTCAATGGATCACCTCTCGGCTTCTCTGGGAAGCATTCAGCAATGCTGCAATTAATGCGGAACGACGTTTAGTACAACACTATCCACCACTGTCTGAGGTCAGGTACTCTTTCAAATAGGTGTGTCAACTTTAGCAATTTAGAGTGAACGAATTTGTTCATAGTTCGACACGGCAGCACAAGATTAGAACCCCGATTCTCTTAGTCGACAACCTGAAAGCTCTAGCCACTGTTCTGTCTACACCCCACAAATACTCCAGGGACACCTTGTTCCTTGCATCACCTTTCCTCTTGCCTATGGTATCATTGTGACGTCACTGTGCCTGTGTCGTCATCAACCGCCATTAACTCGCCGCGCACTGAACGCCAACTACAATAATAATTATAAGGTCTGAATCTGAACAGAGTACGTCGTAAGAAGCCAATAATACACACAAGGACATAATCTGGTTAACAATAATTTATCAATTTTTTTATTTAAAATCCGTATCAAAATGGAGTATGGCCGTATCACTTAAAAATCAGCCAACATCCGTTACGGATACGAATAATCCGTATCATGTGGAAGGTCTGATATTTCTAACTTACACCTCCAGAAATGACGCCGCAATGATGCGAGAGATGGCGCGTCGGGTGCATCGCTATGACGTCACATTATCGTTGTTATTTCCATAGTTTCCGCCATCACAACGTCGCGCCTTTGAAGGCAGACTCTGGCTTGGTTCTAGTTGTTTCCAGCACTCGGCAGGGTTCTGGGCATCCATCTGGCTAAACGTTCTCCAGTCTGCATCACAACTTTGCTTTCCTTTCTTTAGCTGTCGTTCTTCCTCGTTATAATTTATTATTATGTTCAGCATGTCATTACATTAATATTCTCATAGGCAAATATACCATGTAAATATACATGATTATAACGACAAATTAACATTTATTGTGTGCACGTATTTATTTGTTGTGTAACAGCATCATTACAATTAAAAACTAAGAATTGCCACTTATCATTTTTATGAAAAGTGTTCACAGGGGTAGACACATATAAGTGTTTCACTTCATGTCTACTCCTTTTCAAAACATATTTCTTAATTGTATTACATTCGTACAATGTGACTTATTATTATTTGTATTTGTATTGCTTGCTTTTTAATGTTGTGTGTTTTGAAATAAATTGAATTGAATTGAATTGAAATGTCCCTTCCAGAAACCACGCCTCCTACCATCATTTCGTGTACGCAACCGACGCGGCGTAACTTCTATTTCTAATGTCCTGGAGGGGAGGGACAGAACGATATGTCGGAAGAATGCTTAAGAAACATCTTTTCACATTGTTCTGTTCAGTACTGGTGAAGTAGAAGCTCTCTTCACATTCTGTCTTATCGTTTTCTGCTTTGCAAATATCTGACAATCGCGCAGTAGGCACAGACTTCTTGCACCTACGCAACATGTGTTCTTTAGCACTAAGACGGGAACGAAATTAACATTGTGACTCTGAGAACCGTCGGAGAGTGTCTCTCTGTGTGTGTGTGTGTGTGTGTGTGTGTGTGTGTGTGTGTGTGTGTGTGTGTGTGTGTGTGTGTGTGTGTGTGTGTGTGTGTGTGTGTGTGTGTGTGTGTGTGTGTGTGTGTGTGTGTGTGTGTGTGTGTGTGTGTGTGTGTGTGTGTGTGTGTGTGTGTGTGTGTGTGTGTGTGTGTGTGTGTGTGTGTGTGTGTGTGTGTGTGTGTGTGTGTGTGTGTGTGTGTGTGTGTGTGTGTGTGTGTGTGTGTGTGTGTGTGTGTGTGTGTGTGTGTGTGTGTGTGTGTGTGTGTGTGTGTGTGTGTGTGTGTGTGTGTGTGTGTGTGTGTGTGTGTGTGTGTGTGTGTGTGTGTGTGTGTGTGTGTGTGTGTGTGTGTGTGTGTGTGTGTGTGTGTGTGTGTGTGTGTGTGTGTGTGTGTGTGTGTGTGTGTGTGTGTGTGTGTGTGTGTGTGTGTGTGTGTGTGTGTGTGTGTGTGTGTGTGTGTGTGTGTGTGTGTGTGTGTGGGGTGTGTGTGTGTGTGTGTGTGTGGTGTGTGTGTGTGTTTGTGTGTGTGTGTGTACTGTCGGGTGATACGTAGAGCATGGGGTCGTAGGAGGGAGCTGTTGACGAATTTCCACAGCCGTTTATCCATAATTTTATCTTTACTGGGAGGTCAAAACCACGTGTTTGTTACCCACCGACACCCAGGGCAGTAGCCCTCTTGGCCCGCTGTTCCTGCGTCTATGTTAATTAGTTTTTTATATAAAAATTGAAATCATTCTCCCACTAAACCAGCGATGCATCAGTGATGTGTAAGGATTTAGTTATTATACAGTCGACTGTCCAGCGATGCAGTTGTGAACGTTTGTTATGCAGCTACACTCACTGCCGCTGCACTACCGTTTGCATACGTTCGTCACTGCCACGCCTACCACTACCACTACCACTACCACTACCACTACCACTACCACTACCACTACCACTACTACTACTACTACTACTACTCACTACTACTACATTACATCAACTACCAAGAACTACCACTACACGCCACCATACTACTACAACATTATTATAATTTGATTTTGAGTAATCACGGTTGCCACAAGATTTCGTCTTCATAGTTACTGCCCTACTTTCCAAGCGACGCTCTTAATTCAGTTGTGTGGTTCACTGTCTCTCGGCAATCACGTGACATAGATTTATTCACAGCGTCGCTCCAGTGACTCGTCTGGTCGTCTCCTGCTCCCACAGGACCCTTTGAGTTGAAAATATCTTCGCCCCAGTTGCACATCGTCTGGTCGTCTACGCCCCACGACCTTTGTGAAAATATCTTCACTTGCATGTGCGCCGTTAAGCCGACCACACATGCTCTGCCCCGCCGCCGCCGCCCGCCGCCGCCGCCGCCGCCGCCGCCGCCGCCCCGCCGCCGCCGCCGCCGCCCGCCAGCCGCCAGCCGCCGCCGCCGCGCCGCCCTACTACTACTACTACACTTTACACACATACACACACACATTATATATATATATATATATATATATATATATATATATATATATATATATATATGACACACGTATTCACATATTGATATATGTATGTATATATATTTACATATATATATATATATATATATATATATATATATATATATATATATATATACATACATACATACATACACACATATAGTTTCCCATATAAAAATATAAAGTTCATGCAGGAAAAGTTTTTTTTAATAGCAGTCATTGAAACAAATTGGGTAAGAAAGTGGATCTAATACGTGTTGTGTGTGCGTGTGCGTGTGCGTGTGCGCGTGCCTGTGCGTGAGCGTGAGCGTGTGCGTGTACAAGGATGAACAAATATAACACATACAACCCATATTATACCCACTTTCATACACAATTTTAATTTGTTTGAATGACTGGTATTTCAAAAAGAAATGTTTTCTGGGAAATAAGATACAGGAGTTTTGTAACAGCACGGAGATTATAATATAGTGATGTGTCGGAGTATTTGCGAATTTGAAATTATGTGCTTCAAGAGACGTCTCTTCAGTATCAACAAAGAACACACAAATACAGGTAACTACTACTTCTGACATGTTTATTGCAGCTGGCATGATTACTTCCTAGCTGGGCAATAACAGACGCTGTTGTGATCTATGAACCACGTCAGCACTCCGGTTTGGTTCGGTCGCCACTCAAAACACCAGAACAACATGTTAGAAACCACGCGACCGTTCTATTATATACCTGCAGCCTTGTCCACACTAAAGGTTATGTACAAATATAGTACCGTGTGTAAAGCCATTATCAATCGCATAAACATGTCTTTTCATATATCATGTCAGTCGGCCAAATTTCCAAACCGAACACGATATTGGTTTGACCCGGAATAGAATAAACATTCAACACGTTTAATTTACAGTTGAGTTGCGTGAGTCATAAACAGGACACCTGCGCTGAAGTTAAAATTGATGCTCCGAAGTGTTACTTGCCAGCACAACGGCAACACAGACATTCTTCACAGTCTCCC
The DNA here is from genome assembly GCA_025642075.2 of Ridgeia piscesae. Taxonomy (NCBI): domain Eukaryota; kingdom Metazoa; phylum Annelida; class Polychaeta; order Sabellida; family Siboglinidae; genus Ridgeia; species Ridgeia piscesae. Next base: position 17,686 of record JAODUO010000748.1, on the reverse strand, counting down.
AGTAGGACGCCTATGTCATCTTAATATATTATAGTGAGGAGCACAATAAACATATGTTATCATTAATATGATAAAACATATATCCGTGCGAAACTGAAACATTTTCATTTAACATATACGTTAAATTTCTAGAGCATAAACCTCTTTTATAGATTAAGCCTCTATATTTCTATGGCGACCCATAAC
>JAODUO010000748.1:10000-15000 GCA_025642075.2 Ridgeia piscesae | reverse complement strand
TTTGGCTGACTTCTTCTGTACGTCCAACAAATGTTAGATCCAGAGCAGAGTATAAAGTGCCACTTGTGCCCCGGCTGATGTCTGTGTAGATTAAGGTTAATTGTGTGTTTATGTGAAGTTGAATAAGTATTAGTGATGTTAGCAATGTTTCGTTGAATTGTCCTAACTCACAAGGAGGGCTAAAGTTCGGCCGCCGACATGAAGGCATAACATATTCGTCCAGTCAGCTGGAACATCAAAGATGACTATGTTATATGTTGATGTCTTGAATACTGTGAACCCGGAAGAAAGACGTATCATCACGAACATATTGTATAACAAAATTAATGTTAGCTTCAAGCGGTCACGATGCGGCCTAAATTTGATCTCGTATTTCACAGTATAGTGACGCCATGTAGGCGGGACCGCAGACGGTTGTCACACTTTTCGGATAGTTCTAATTGTGTGCAACGTAATACAATTTCTCTCTAAGGATTCTGGCTGCTACGCTGCTACATCAACAATGGATATTTGTGTTTTAATATTGTCGATGTAGTCTACTTCGAAATATGATAGTTTTGGCATTAAAAAAGTATATCTCATGTTACAACCTGCCCGTTGCCCGTTTGTTATCACACACTATGGGGTTCAGGGGTTACTTACTTTACTTATGCCTGTTTGCTCGCTGGGAGCATAGGCCATCGACCAAGGAACGCCACCGTTTTCTGTCCGTGGCCATCCTCTCCATTTCTCTCCTGGTGTATCCCATCTCCTTCTTTTCTTTTTCCGTGTCTCTTTGCCAGGTGTTTCGTGGCCTACCTCTTCGCCTCGTCCCTGGGGGGTTCCATGTCATGGCTTGACGGGTGATGGTGTTTGGTGGTTTCCTGAGTGTATGTCCTATCCACCTCCATTTTCTCTTCTTTATTTTATTTTCTATGGGTAGTTGCTTGGTCATTTTCCAGAGTGTAGTGTTGGATATCTTGTCTGTCCACTTCAGGTGTAGGATTCTATGCAGGCATTTGTTGATGAAGGACTGCATTCTTTTTAGTGTCTTCTGTGTACTTCGCCATGTCTCCGATCCATAGAGTAAAACTGCCTTGACATTTGAATTGAATATTCTCAGTTTGGTGTTAGTTTTGATTTGTGTTGATCTCCAAATGTTACTCAACATGATGAATGCAACTCTTGCTTTCTGTATCCTTGCTTTGACGTCTTCTTCTGTGCCTCCATTTTTGTTGATTGTAATGCCCAGGTATGTGAATGAGTCTGTCTCTTCCAGTGGCTCTCCGTTCATTGTAATGGGGTTGTTGTTCTTTGTGTTGGCTTTCATAATCCTTGTCTTGCTTCTGTTGATGTTGAGTCCTAGCTGTGTTGACACTGTGTTTAGCAGCTCTGTTTCCCCTGCATCTGTTGATGGCTGTGTGAGAGGAGAGCGAGGTCATCCGCAAAGTCCAGGTCCTTCAACTGGCTCCAAGGTGTCCACTGGATCCCATTTCTTCCATTTGTTGTAGTCTTTTTCATGATCCAGTCTATGGCGAGCAGGAATAAGAATGGTGACAGAAGACATCCTTGCCTCACTCCTGTCTTCACCATGAATGAGTCTGTAAGTTGTCCTGCGTGAATGACCCTGCATGCCATATCTTCGTAACTGTTTCTTATCAGAGATATAAGTTTATCTCGTATCCCATAGTGCTGTAGAAGCTTCCACAGAGTATCTCTGTCGAGGCTAACAAATGCCTACTCGTAGTCTACGAAGTTTATGTACAGGGATGAGTCCTATTTCATGGATTGTTCAAAAATGATTCGCAGTGTTGCTATTTGGTCGGTGCATTATCTGTCTTTGCGGAAGCCAGCTTGGTGGTCTCAGAGCTTGGCATCCACCCCTATCTTCAGTCTGTCCAAGATGACTCTATTGAGGACCTTTCCGGGTACCGATAGGAGCATTATTCCTCTGTAGTTCTTACAATCTTGCATATCTCCTTTCTTTGGGAGCTTCACGAGGTATCCTTCTTTCCATTCAGTTGGTGTTTCTTCTTGCTCCCATATCTTCCCGAATAGATCATGCAGTATCTCCGTGGAGGTCTCTATGTCAGCCTTGATTGCCTCGGCAGGAATTTTGTCTGGGACTGAAGCTTTCCCTCTCTTCATGTGATGGATGGCTTTCTCAATCTCAGGGGATGCATGCCATAAAGTGTTGCAATGAAATATTGCAACAAGATTATGGAAAATAAATTAATGTATTTACTAACACAAAATTACATCATTAAAGATACATTCTGAAAGATGTTTGATGGTGCATCGCGTTAATTATAAATAATAGTGCAAGTGACCGGAAAAAGGCGGTAGCTCACACTCCGTCAATAAACTGAATTCACCATCAGAACCATTATCTCCGTCTGGTGTACAACAGCACATCACATGTCGTGTCAGTTATTTGTTTAGTGTGTTGCATAACGATTGGACATGTGCATCGAAAATAAAACCCTAAACAACGTGCAGTAGTGATCAACAGTTTAGTGTTCAGTAACAGGATTATGCACAGAAATATATGTTACATAATCTCATGTTGATGATAACAATTATGACACGCACTGGTTTTGTTTGTATGAAATAGGATAACATTTGTACTACACATAGTGACCATTCAATCCGTAGATTTTTTTATTATTAAGTACGAGTATTTCATATAAAAAAGATGAATAAGACATGTTGCATCAATTTGTAACATCGTAATAACCGAACGGGAAATATTCGGTGGACGACCAAACGATTGTGCCTGTTTCAGAATATAATTAAACAGCGTTTAATTTACTGAAATGTTGTATTATTTGGCAACCTCATAAGTAACTGACATGGAATACAATAGTCACGTCTTTGTTGCAGACGTCAGATGTCGGAGGAGCGGTCGCGGCAAATGGACCTGCTACAAGTTTGTCACTAAAACACTCACCTGGGACCCGGCTAGACAATTCTGTTTTTCTTTTGCGGCTGGAGCAGATCTTGTCTCAGTGGAGTCTGCGGACGAACGGGACTTCTTAAGTCTCGCCCTTCAAGGTTAGTTTAGGGTATTATCTCTGGACAGGTTTGGGCTTCTACAGACTACTTGCGAACGGAACGTTTGACGTTTACGATTTGTCCCAGTATGTCAGATGTCACGTATTCATGCACACGCCACAACCACCACCACCACCACCACCACCACCACCATCACCATCACCACCACCATCACCACCACCATCACCACCACCACCACCACCACCACCACCACCACCATCAACTCCACCCCCCCACACACACACAAACACACCACATACACCACACACATTTCCCATTTTCCCTTTCCACTGATACATACTTTAATAATCTATGTTATTTTATGAATGCTTTACGGCTGTTGAGTGTACATTAATTGGTTGCAGAATTACACCGAGGTTGTCAGTTTTTTCACACATCCGGAAGAAAATGGTACAACGCATGGAGGTGGATGGCAACAGGTCGTCAATTTGGCTTTACAAGTTGGGCACCCAACGAACCGAGTGGAAACGGCAACTACCTTCACTTGTGGAACCCCGGTGTGGCTCTTGGATGGAGTACCTGGGATGACCAAAAAGATCTGAACAACTGTTTCATTTGTGAACATCATATCCAGCTACCTTCATACTGCTAGTGAGCAGCGTAGACTAAGCAACTTCGACGATTTGCAACCAGTTAACAACGACATAACCAATGGAGAATGAAACATAGTGTTAAATGCAAACTATGTAATTAAATATACAATGCAGTAACTCGGTGCACTATGGATAGTGCTTGGATAGTGCTTTGATCTAGTAGTGGTTAAGCCAGTCTACATGTGCATGTGTACATGCATGATGTATTGTCATATGTTATTATTGTAGTCATTAATGTCATGTCCTATGCATTTCATAAGTAAGAAACATCAATAACTAATATCATGCAAACGCCATAGGGAAATATGTATCAGTGTAGCAAATGTGGTCGAATACTTCGCATAAACAGACACCGCGTTTAGTGTTACAGGTGTATCTTCGTGGTGTATATACGATAATGGTAATGGTAATACATACGATAATTCGCGCGAATGATGTTTGCGAAGGCGTAAATTTTAAAACAAGATATACTACACAGAAAGATCATGTGCGCTATTCCATCATCATGCTTTGCTATTACACATTCTGAAATACAACAATAAACGAATATAATTGACTATTTTTTGTTATATGGTTTTTGTGCATCAGAAACTCGTCCACAAGGTGATGGTGTCGTGTTAAGCTTTTAACCGGTACGCTTGTATGCAGTCTACTTAATCCACGTATTGATATTCTTAATTCAGGTAGAACACTTTCGATTAGAACCGAAAGAAGGCTCTAGGCACACAGGATGCAACAACTCTATGTGTTACAACGTAATTAATCGAAGACAAACCGTCTTCATTACATCAGAGCTGACCAATCATAGAGTGTGTATCTTGTTAAAGTGACTGTTTTTGAGTTTTCATCAGCTATAACATTACGACTAATGTCAACTCGCAAGTGTTTTTAACACGTAACAAGCGATCTTCGATCATGCCGGCGGCGGTTTAAATAGGTCAACCACGTCGACACATTGTAATGTCATGTCAAATAATACTACTCGATAAAACAAAGCTTCACTCACTCTCAAGTAGTTGTCGTGCGTCGCCAGTCTTCACGACGTCGAACCCCGTGGGATGGTGAAGCTGCCGGAAGTACACGACCGCGGAAAAATGTCTGCGTCGCCTCTAGGCCTACATAAAGATAGTAGCAATAAAACGAGAATTGCGACACGTACAAAGACTAACGGCGTTGTTGAAACCATTCGTCTTATTTCTTAGACACCAACGCTTTCCCTTTACCCCACTGGCTTACGTCTGCAGTTGCTGTCAGTGGCTAAATTCCCTCCAACAAAGCGCTGCGTTGTGATGGTGCAACCCGGAAGACGTCAAGCCCACTGTGGCGTCACGACGACGCAACTGACGCGCCACC
>JAODUO010000748.1:2500-5000 GCA_025642075.2 Ridgeia piscesae | reverse complement strand
TCAACATATATCGTGGTGTAACCGTCACGTCCAACATCTGTGGTTTGTTCTGACAGCCAGGTTTCGGCAAAGCATAGTAGGCTGCTTCGTCGGTAGTCCGAATCGTGTAACCAGACTTCTTGTGGCGATTCGTCACTCCCCTCTCGAGCCACGTTTCTTCTTTTTGCTTGTAAATTTACGAATGTCTAATTCGAGGTTCGGAGGCAACGTATTCGGTTCGTATTGTAAATTCAGCAGGTACTCCCGTCTATAGTGAAGCGGTGCAATGGCGGCGCCATGACTGAAGGCCACTGGCCGGCTTGACCATACTTGTGAAACTTATAATTTTACTTTATAATGATTTCCTTAAAAGTTTAAAAGTAAAATGTTTTTGGCATATTACATTGAGCAAATTACAGCAACGCAGCCTGTACCAGCCTAAAGTTGCTTAATTTAAAGTATACGTCATTGTGTGGTTATATGCAGCTGATTGATTTAATGGAACGCTTGTGTGATGTGCAGTGACCTATTTTGTCCTGTAAGACAACTTCCTGGTATTGCTGAGCGTGAACTTCTGTTAATATTTCAATGTTCGCATGCTGTGCAGCCACACGTGACGTATCTTAATGATCTCATGCTGTGCAGCCACACGTGACGTACCTTAATGATCTCAATCTGTGCAGCCACACGTGACGTACCTTAATCATCTCATGCTGTGCAGCTACATGTCACGTACCTTTTAATATAAGTGTTTCGAATGCGAAAGGCAGCTTGGTTGGTTGAGTTGAAAATGAAGTTCTCAGGCGGGGTTTCGTCGGTCTCAGGGTTGGGTGCGTTTAGTGAACTCATGGTGGGGTGTAGTTGGGGGTTTTGGTGAAGCACGCACGCAGAAAAATGCACATTCAAACCAGGCATGCAACGGGCATCGGTACTAGTGGAACCCTTTTCACCTCAGCGGGCGAGATTATTGATGCACCCGTATCCTGGCGATGAGTCGTGGACTTGGATGTGGAAATGAGGGAGAATTAATAACTTATATAGATGAAACGACGCAATGCAATCATGAAAATGCTTCCCTGCAGGTTGTGGTGTCCATTTGAAGCGGCATCGAGAGAATGACGCTGTTTAGAAGCAAAAACAAAATCACAGTCAACAACCTCACGACGTCTGGTGTTGTCGGGACGCAGATCGAGTTTGACGGTGAGTCAACAGTTATACAGAGACAGCGATAAGACACAGTTTCTGTAAGACTGCACTGATACCATTAGCATACTGGCGGTCGGTCAGCATGCATGCTTCAACGGTAAATACAGCGCATTTGAGTTGTACACGCATTGTTGAGTTTAGCCGGGCACACGCACGCACGTAACTATACGTACACGACGTATGCATGTATATTCACATACTTACACTGACGCACGCATACGGATATACACGCACACGAATGCAGACACACACAAACACACACACGCACACACACACACACACACACACACACACACACACACACACACACACACACACACACACACACACACACACACACATGCACGTACGCCTCTACATTAACACAGGCACATATACACACACACATACATACCAAGTAGAATACTGAAGCACGCACGCACGCACGTACGCACGCACGTGCGCGTGCATACGCACAATCTCACGTATGCTTGCACACACACACACACAACACAACACACACACACACACACACACACACACACACACACACACACACACACACACACACAACACACACACCACACACACACACACACACACACACACACACACACACACACACACACAACACACACACACACACACACACATGCACGTACGCCTCTACATTAACACAGGCACATATACACACACACATACATACCAAGTAGAATACTGAAGCACGCACGCACGCACGTACGCACGCACGTGCGCGTGCATACGCACAATCTCACGTATGCTTGCACACACACACACACACACACACACACACACACACACACACACACACACACACACACACACACACACACACACACACACACACACACACACACACACACACACACACACACAACATTACAACACAAATACAATACACCACATGCGCGCGACGCACGCACGCACGCGGACGCGCGCACACATAATAAAAAAAGAGGTAATTGTGTTTACAGTCGATGCAGCTAAAGCTGGACGAGGCAGTCTTGAGATCGAGATCAATGACGGCTCTGTTCCGTACACCATCAAGCGTGATACAAATGGCCAATACCACGCTTCATTCACTCCGTCGGAAGCCAAGGAACACGTCATACAGCTCAAGTTCAATGGTCAAAAGATGTCAAGTACGCCGTTCTTTGTTTTGTTTGTCAAGTTTATGTTATTTTCTTTTTAATTTTACAATTTCAACTTCACCATGATATACTCAGATACGCGTGATTTTTATTCTACCATGACTGTACTATTTGAGGGTAATCATTATGACGCGAAGGTAGAGCAAGCGTAAGATATGACGATT
>JAODUO010000747.1:245000-382500 GCA_025642075.2 Ridgeia piscesae | reverse complement strand
ACAACATCTGCAAAATACAATAACGACAATAATAACAACATCATCATAACATATATTGTTTATTCAACTCAGGTGCATGCAGGAATTGTTTGATTTATGAGATGCTACGCAGCTTTTATACTGTGGTTCTAATATATAACCGTTATCAACAGTGTTAACATGGCAAAGCCAAAGCTAATCCGGCCATAGGGCCTATTTGCAGTAGTCTGTCTCAAACAGCACATCATTCACAATATTCGCCATTTCTGAAATGCAGTAAACATTAATGATTTTAATTGGCCAGTTTGTTTTTGCCGTGGAGCACTTAGTTTACTTTCCGCGCACATGGTGAAATTGTTGTCTCTCGAGGCGGAAAATATTAATCACGATAGATATTTTGCTCACCGCCTCGCGTGGCACTGTGCTCACGAAAAACGCAGCGCACATGATAGCTATCAGCTGATCCAACAGGCACACGTAAGCTGACAGCTTACGTGTGCGCCGGGCTTAACGAAACATTTCGTCTTGAAATAATGATGTGGTCGATTTTTAATAGTGTGCATGCGCGGTGCCCTATGTGGATCACATTGAGTCCCGGCATTCTTACTGAAATATTCTGTAGTTGTATGTTGCAGCAAAATGTCGCACTTCGATCTGTACTCTCTGTATTGGTGGCGGATGTTTAAGGCATGGCGACAAAAGATTTAACAATATTTAACAAGATTGCCACCTAGAGATTCAACTCTAGATGGCAGGTGGACTAGGAAGCCATTTGGCTTATCGAGAGTCCAACCTATCTATCTAAGTATACCCCGCCCCTCTTAGGTATATGTCGATTTTATTTTTAAATATATTAACACTACTAGCACCTACACAATCAGCTGATAATCTGTTCCATTCGTTTACTGTTCTTTGGGAAAATGAAAATTTTCTAATATCTAGTCTACACTGCTTCTTTGCTAATGTAACTCCATGTCCTCTAGTCCTTCTCTCTTCCTTGACTGTGAAAAAAATATTTCTGTCAATATTTTCATGTCCATTCAATATTTTAAACACCTCAATCTGATCTCCTCTCAATCTTCTGGTTTCTAGTGTTGTTAAACCACATTCTTTTAGACGCATTTCATAACTAATATTCCTGAGTTTTGGTATCATTTTGGTTGCTCTCCTTTGTACTCTTTCTAGCATATCAATATCCTTCTTGCGATATGGCCTCCATGCTTGTATACAATATTCTAAGTGAGGCCTAACTATTGTTTCATACAGCGGTATTATTAGTTCTTTTGTACACTATATTTCGCCTAATTAATCCAAGAATTTGGTTTCCCTTCGCTGCTGCAATTCCACACTGCTCTGATACCTTCATGTCAGCACTAATAGTTAACCCTAAGTCCTTTTCCTTTAAGGTAGTATTTAGTATATTGTGCATCTTCATTCCCATGTCCTGTGTGAAGGCACTTACACTTTCCAAAATTAAACAGCATTTGCCACTTCTCAGACCATTCTATCAACTTATTAAGATCATCTTGTAAATGCTGTCTATCTGCATCACTTTTAATTTTCCTAAACACTTTTGTGTCGTCCGCGAAACTTCAACACCTTGCTTGTTATGTCATCATCCAAATCATTGATATATATTAAGAATAAAATAGGTCCAGTACTTGATCCTGCGGTACTCCACTCAAACCGCTTTCCAGTTTGAAACTCCTCCCCATCAATTACTACTTTTTGTCTTCTATCAATAAGCCATTTTTCTATCCAGTTGATCATTCCATTTCCTATGCCATGGGCCTTTAGTTTAAGTAGTAGTCTTTGTGTGGCACTTTGTCAAAGGCTTTTTTAAAATCTAAGTAGATTATATCTACTGGTGATCCCTCATCTAGCCACTTTGTGACATCTTCCAAAACATAACATATTTGTTAAGCATGACCTCGCTTTTAAAAACCCATGTTGAGATGGGTTTATCAATTTATTTTTAACAAAAAAATCAACCAGGTGATCTTTAATTAGTCTTTCTAATAGTTTGCAAATCACCGATGTTAAACTCACTGGTCTATAGTTCTCTGACTTGTTTCTCGAACCTTTTTAAATAATCGTATGATGTTTGCTTCTTTTCATTCTAACGGAACTATTCCCTCCTCTAATGACAAATTGAAGACTGTTGCAAGCGGTATGCTGATTTGTTCTACAATTTCCAATAGTAATTTTGGAGGAATCCCATCCACTCCAGGTGATTTATTATCCTTCATATCTCTCATTTTCATAGATTTGAGGTTACAATTAGTTGTCCTAAATAGTCAAACTCTCCTTCGAACTTGTCTCAAGTACTGGCATATAACTACCTGGTAAACACCGAACTAAAGTACTCATTTAGGTTTTTTGCCATTAAGAATCCCTCTGTTATTATGTTTCCATCACTACCTTCTATAGTGCCGACCTTATCCTGAACTTTCTGTTTACTTCGAACATACGCATGCAAACTCTTGCTGTCATGTTTATATTAAAAGCTATTTTTTGTTCATAGCTTCTCTTTGAATTTCTAATTTCAGCTGTAGCTTGATTAAGTGCTTCTTTATAAATGCTATAGTCTTCTTCACTTCCGGTATGTCTATATGTCTTCCACATCATTTTGCTTGTACTTGATTTTTCTAATACTTCTCGATAAGTGTTTCTTCTTGACCTGTTTCTGTTTCAAGGGGATAAATTTAATAACGACGTAGCCACTTAATTTCTTAAAATATTCCATATCTTCTGTTGCTGTCTTATTTTCAGTGTTATTCCAGTCTATCTTTGCTAAATATTCCCTCATGTCCTTATATCTCTCTTTGTGAAATTTTTTCCTGTACCTTATTTTTCTATTCCGTTCTCCTTTACTTTGATGATAAAATGTATCTGGTTGTGATCACTACACCCAAGTGGCTCACATATCTTGACATTATCAACAAATTCCTTCTGTGAGCTCAATACTATGTCTAACACGTTCTCGCCCCTGGTTGCTTCTAACACATGCTGAGAAAGGAAACTATCTTGTACTAAATTTAAAAACTCTTGATCCTCTCTCCCGGTACTTTGTAGAGATGTCCACTGTATATGCCCATGGTTAAAATCCCCCATAATAATACAGTCCCGTTTACTCACTTCTTTGATAGCGTTATGTATTTTTTCATTCTCTTCCATGCTTAGGTTTGGACTTCGATACACTAACCCAACAGTTAATGTTGACTTTCCTGTAACTATGTTACACCAGACAGCTTCTTCACATTCTGCTTCTTTTTCTAATTTTTATTTCATAAGCTTGGATGGATTCTTTAATATATAAAATAACTCCCGCCTCCCCTTCTTCCGAATCTATCTTTCCTAAACATTACATACCCTGTCATTCCTAATTCGGCATCTGATATATCGGGTGTGGCCCAAGATTCAGTTATACCTATTATGTGAGGGTCAATATCTTCTACCATAATGTTTAGTTCATTTCTTTTGTTTACTATGCTCCTTGCATTTAAAAAAACACATTTAAAACCAAATTCCGTAGGGCTTTCCAGGCTGTTCTTTGCTGATGTCTTTTGCTATCTTTATCTATGCCTCTAGTATTTGGCTTCTCTGTGTATCCCCCCTGCGAAACTAGTTTAAAAAGTTGCAACCTGTTCCATTATTCATCGATCGAAGAAGGTTCTCGGAGAACACTGTTGCGCCCTTTCCGCTTAGATGGAGGCCATCTCTCATAAACATGTCTTCTTTACCAACAAAATATCCCCACAAATCTACAAATCCAACTCCTTCTTCTTCACACATCTGCTCTAATAGTCCGTTAATTGCCATCCTCTTGCAATTTCTAAATGTTGTTCCCCTCCCCCTCATCACTGGCAAGATTCCTGAGAGTATGATCTGTTCAACTCTCGTCTTCTTCAGTGTCTCTACCAACTCTCTGTATCTCTTTACTATCCTGGTTGTTCCATCCCTGTCTGCATTGTTCGTCCCTACATGTACTAATATAGACCCCCCTTGGCCATGCCCCAATACGTTCTCTACCCGTTCAGTCACATGCTCTATCCTAGCCCCCGGAAGACAAACAACAACGTCTTCTCCTTTGCTTAATGTCCTGTCTGTCTTTCGCAAAATGGAGTCTCCTATAAATACCCTTTCTGTTCTCAATGCCCCCTCGATCACTGCTTCAGAGTAGCTCCTCCGTTTTGCATCTCCCTGGTTGCTGACTTTTCCCCCTGCCGCTTTCTCTGTTGTTCCTTCTTTCCTGTCTTTTTTCCCTGTCATCGTCCTTGTTATTGACTTCCGTTTGGTCACATCACCTCTCACTTCCTTTCTTCCATTCGTCTTACCTCCTGTCGCATCTACTTCTCTCATCTCCTGTCCCCTTGTCTCTCCCTCCTTCTCTACTGTCACTTTCTCCCCTGTCACCTTCCTGCATGTCATGTTTCCTGTTGTTCTTTCTCCATTTGTTGTCCTTGCAATCACCCTCCCTCCACTCTGCATCCCTTTCACAATATCCGTTAGCCTAGCTAACTCTGCTGTCAGACAGTCCACTTTCCAACACCCTAAACATTGAACGTAAACCCTTCCTCCGTTGTCTCTGACCAAGTTTTTCCGCACCCCGATACGGCAAAATCCACCAAGCTGTGGCAGTGGTTACACACCAAGTGCCTCCTTGCCTTCACTTGCCGCTTGCTAGGTGCCATATTACGATTTGTCAAAATCAACTCTTAGTTTAAACCAACTTAGTCTTTAGTAAGACTGTTTGTTTATTGTGTACAGCAACTGCAGCACACTTTATGTTATAAACAACTTACTACCTATGCTACCATGAACAATAAGTTTAGTCTGTACTGGTACCGTTCCCTAGCGGAAACGTTGGACACTACCTATATAAACAAACAAGGGTTTCCTACTAAAACGCTTGTTTATTTTTAATAACAATGATACCTATTCACAGTTTTATCTTACATATGTAGTTGTTACTCTTATTGCTTTATATCTTATATACTATATAAAATAAAGAGATTTGCTCAATCTTGTTTACAATTTGTCGAAGCCTAGATTACTCTTTTATCACACACTATACTAATCTGTTCAAAAATACTGTTAACTAACAAACTTTAACCAAAACTACTACTCAATATATGTCCAGTACCACTTTATGAATAACCTTAACACAAGAATAATACTTATCAATCAATATTTCCGCTTGTTTTTCAAATTTTATACACCACCAATTTCAAACCTCTACATCCACCAATTTTCCCGCCAGCGCTCCATGGTTTGCTGGAAGGTTTCTAAAATGTCTTGCAAGGACTGCGTTTTGGTTACTTTCACAGTGATGATGTAACCATTCTCGTCAGCAGCTGTCTTCCACTGGAGATATTTCACACGTTTTTCGGGGTCATACGGCTGTCTCGATGGTGTTGTGCTTGCAGTTTTCACACTGTCTATACATGCAGACATTTACTGATGGATCACAGCTTAATGATGCTGCCAATTCTTCGATCTGAGCAGTAGGGATGATTAGCATCGCTGACAATTTCTCTGCCATGAATTGTAAGTTCTCGATGCTGTTTGCAGATCCTTGGTTGTGGGAGGCAAAGCCCACAAAGGTCGCAGAGCACATAAAGGGGAGTATGAGAGCTTCATATGTGCATGTTCGGCATTGAACATAAGGTACCATGTTTTCAATGTATCACAGAGTAGTCGTCTCTGTTTCCTGATCTTCTGTTTCGAGACTGGTTAGTTTTTACCGGTTGCGATCTTGGAGAAATCATCACTCTCCTTGAAGCTGCGAACCTCTTTCTTCTTGTGTTCGACCTCCATACACTTGTAGTTGGATTTAACTTTGTACAGTCATGTGCATTGCTAGATGTAAACTTATAATGAACATGAACTATAATCAGGAAAAAACAGCAGAGGAACATTCCACAATATCAAAAGATAATATCTTATTATATATTCTGTGTAGAGGATCATTCCACTATACTAAAATGTAATATTATCTTCTTATTCTGCGTAGAGGAACATAAATATAGCAACTATTTAAGCGATAACCGACGTCTAGCTGCGCCGACCAGATATTATAGGTAAACAAATTACCAAAATATTAATATACTCCGTGATATAACGAAATATATGACCGGTACGAACACGCCAATGCCAATGCTCGTGTCAGAGCTTGGAGTGGGCGTGGCATTGTTTACAAACAGAAGTGGTGCAATGCTCACGCGATACGCTTCATTGCTTCGTGAATATTAATTTGCGCCACGCTGGTAATCTAGTTTCCGAACTAGATACCAGGAGGTACTGACAGCGGTTTCATAGATTAGTCACCAGGTGGCGGGACGATTTTCGCCTGAAATAGCAAAACGAAAGTGCGTCGACGTTTGTAAACAACCTGCCCAGCAACGGAACAACGGTCGCATTGCGTCGTTGGGACGCTGTAAACTTGGCAAAACTGGAAAAATCGCGTTAACGGGCGCGGCGAACCTTGAAAACTACGCCCTCGTCGAAAACCTCATGTCAATAGGTAACCCTGCTAAAAATTTACTATGGTTTACTACAGTAAATTTACTATGGTTTACTACATTAAAACGCAGTGTTTTTGCGGAATATTTACTATAATTATTAATTATTAATAATAAAGTAATACTGTATTTATTGTAAAACCATGAGACCTGCAATATAGGACATTTTCGGGGTGGTACTGATTGGTCTTGGTTAGTGAATTGTAACCATTAACATTTTCATTACAGTGCTCAACCAGGAAAACCCTAGGACAATGTGTATGTCCTGCATGATCACTACCAACGGCAATGCGGGCAGCAACACAGATGATTAAGAATATTTGAATCTTGAGCGAATCTACACTCATGGTGTACGTCGTCTTTAGACGTCGATGGTGACTGAAAAACGTGTTAGCATTTGGTTCTCATTGGCCCGAGTTAATTTGCTGAATTACAGGCACCAACTGCCATTATGGGTATTGGATCAAGTGCACCTTCAAGTACAAGTAAGTAATTAAATTCACCCAGTTCCACTTTGTATCAGCATTGTTATAGTTGACATCTGGCACAACACTATACTAACATTTGCTATGGCTTTTGCGTTTGCATTTCCCCATCTCAAATGCGTTAAATTACCTACCACTTTAACTAAAAATAAAGCATTGACATGTATATATAGATGTATAAACCTAAATGCAGCTTAAGCAGAACAATTATACGTGTAGTGCCAGTGTATGTCTCATAATGCAGCAGTCGAACAAACCGCAGTTTTTATGCAGACCATGGCCAGTCTGCATTAAATGTTTCACTTCTGCTTGAATTAATAATATTTTTCTTTAACTGTTACTGTACACAGTCTAACCATTAATGTAATGACAATTATTAATAATTATTTGCACAAAATTAAAATCACTGTGATTTTGAGAGCACTGTTCAGAGATCACATATTCATACATGTTAAGTTTAAGAAATGCCAAAACAGTAGATTTATACGTAAATCAGAGGGTCTCGGAAAATCAGGCTTTCATACGTAAATTGTTTTTTTTAACCATAAATGCGAATATTAAAAATACAAAGGAATACATTCCATTGATTAAGACATTAACACACATTTGTATGATCACTACCAGTTCACCAGTCATAATACACCAAACATAACATAAAAATCATTCCCGGGTAATCTTATATAAAAAATGTGTTGCTGTTTAGCTCTCATAAGTTAAAAAGAAGACATGGTTATAGAATTAAATAAATAAATAAAATTACAATGTTCAATAATTTACTCGTGTTCTAGCCATCTAGGTATAACATTTGCATATTTGTTCAATCTTTGATATGTACCGTATTGTCCCTAATAGATGCGCACTACCTAATAGACGTCCACCCCCGTTTTTAGATGCGAAACAATCCATGACAATTTATTTGAGTGTCGCAAAAATGAACAGAGTAGACCCTACAATTATTAACAAAGATGGCGCCCAGACTAATGCTATTCGAAAATAATAATTGTGGGTAGGGCTACCGAATTGTTGCTGGTGAGACTTTTGTAAGTACATATTATGGTAAATGTAAACGCTTACCACAAAGAGGGCTTTTATTATTTTATATTTTATGGTACTATCAGTGTGAGGCAGTCATGCGCTTCAAACAAATGGCGGATTTGTTTATATTGGATTAAACGCTAACAGTTCGTGTAAAGTTTCAGTGCCGCTTGCGTATTTTATTGCATCAATCAAGACAAACAATTACAACAAATTCGATGGAATTATGCAAACGTATTTGAGTAGAGACCAAGTTGAGATTGTCATCCGTTTCACAACTCCATTTCAGATGAATAAATTTTGTTTGATCACATATACTTGCATGATTTGCTGATATATTTTTCTGCCAACATCCCTGTCTGTCAACCTATAACTCTCCGTCTAAATGCTGACATTATGCAAAATTGATTTCATTTGTAAAAATTGCTTATTTTTTATGATTATTCTGGAGAGTTGTAGCAGAGAGGAATAGTTGCAGTCCCAAGTGATTCTTCTGTGTTCGATGTAATGTATTGGCAGGAAAAATACCAGGCTTAATTTGTATGTCTAACAAAAATAGCTGTCTGGTATGCTTTTCTGTGTGTCTGATTTTTGCCTAATATTCCGGCTGGATTGTAATTTTTACTGTCATTTAAAGCATTTAAAGTGAAAGACAAATGCAAAAGTAATAGTTACCTAGACATTGTTTTTTCTAGCAACGACCAGCCAGAGTTCAACCACAGCTGACGTCATCATAGTATACACACCTGAGCGGATCAAAGTGACACTGCGAAAGGGTGACATCATATATGAACAGGTACACAACTACCGATAAAAATGAATATTATAGTACATCACACACAATGTTTATATTTAAGCTTTCTATATTATATTATATATATATATATATATATATACATGCATATATATATTATATATATATATATATATAATATATATATATATATATATATATATATATATATATATATATATACATATATATATATATATCATATATATATAAAATATATATTATATATATTATATATATTATATATATTATATATATTATATATATAATGTATATATATAAAATATTGTAGCATATGTATATATTTAAATTAGATGTGTGGGTGTGTGTCTGTCTGTCTGTCTGTTGTGGCATATCTGCAACTCTTTTATGATTATATGCAAAATGAACTGTAATCAGTTACCCTAATTTTTTGTTCATAATCATAATCATACATAAATATACCGAATATTAATAATTGGACCAATCGATAACATTTGTGTAATCATCTCATATCTTGTCATGTCCCACTAACTCATACGAGATCACATTTCAGTGTATCAGTATATTTTACATGTACCAGGTAGTCCCGAAATGTTCTGCGCCTTGAATGATACTCTTAAGGTTTTGTATGTCTTAATTTTGCAGGTAGATGCTGTAGTTAACCCATGTTGCTGTGACCTGAACCTGAATCAGGGCGGTGTTGCTGGTGCCCTTCTTAAGGTTGGAGGAAACACGATTCAGAGTGAATGCAACTCCAAAGCACCAAATGGCATCAAATTTGGGGAAGTGTTGCTGACATCTGGCGGACAACTGAAGTGTCAGTATATCATCCATGGAGCCTGTTCCAGATGGTCTGATGGAGCTGACAGGTGTAAACAGGTACCAGATAATCCATATAGAAGATAATTATGTGAACCCTTGAAACGGTGTTCTCCTGGTTCCATGTCATCAGGCAATTACCATTCCTCGATTTCAGTGTTCATTTTCTTCCGCTTGTGTTCTTGCACTACTGTCTCTATGAACAGTCTCCATGTGTCTTGTTTATCATTCCTCTCCCACTCTTTCCAAATCTCTCTTCACGCTGTCCTCCTGTCACAGTCTCAGTTCTACTTCGCCTCCTTTTACCTCCACTCACTGCAGCATCTGTTCTCTGCCTGATGACTGGCCCCCTCCTGTCAGGATCTGTTCTCTGCCTGATGACTAGCCCCCTCCTGTCAGGATCTGTTCTCTGCCTGACAACTAGCCCCCTCCTGTCAGGATCTGTTCTCTGCCTGATGACTAGCCCCCTCCTGTCAGGATCTGTTCTCTGCCTGACAACTAGCCCCCTCCTGTCAGGATCTGTTCTCTGCCTGATGACTGGCCCCCTCCTGTCAGGATCTGTTCTCTGCCTGACGACTGGCCCCCTCCTGTCAGGATCTGTTCTCTGCCTGATGACTGGCCCCCTCCTGTCAGCATCTGTTTTCTTCCTGATGACCGGCCCACTTCTATCAGCATCTGTTTTCTGCCTGATGACCGGCCCACTTCTGTCAGCATCTGTTCTCTGCCTGATGACTGGCCCCCTCCTGTCAGCATCTGTTCTCTGCCTGATGACCGGCCCACTTCTGTCAGCATCTGTTCTCTCCCTGATGACTGGCCCCCCTCCTGTCAGCATCTGTTCTCTGCCTGATGACCGGCCCACTTCTGTCAGCATCTGTTCTCTGCCTGATGACTGGCCCCCTCCTATCAGCATCTGTTCTCTGCCTGATGACTGGCCCACTTCTGTCAGCATCTGTTTTCTGCCTGATGACCGGCCCACTTCTGTCAGCATCTGTTTTCTGCCTGATGACTGGCCCACTTCTGTCAGCATCTGTTCTCTGCCTGATGACTGGCCCCCTCCTATCAGCATCTGTTCTCTGCCTGATGACCGGCCCACTTCTGTCAGCATCTGTTCTCTGCCTGATGACCGGCCCACTTCTGTCAGCATCTGTTCTCTGCCTGATGACCGGCCCACTTCTGTCAGCATCTGTTTTCTGCTCAATGACCGGCCCATTTCTGTCAGCATCTGATCTCTGCCTGATGACCGGCCCACTTCTGTCAGCATCTGTCCTCTGCCTGATGACCGGCCCACTTCTGTCAGCATCTGTTCTCTGCTCAATGACCGGCCCATTTCTGTCAGCATCTGTTCTCTGCCTGATGACCGGCCCACTTCTGTCAGCATCTGTTCTCTGCCTGATGACTGGCCCACTTCTGTCAGCATCTGTTCTCTGCCTGATGACCGGCCCACTTCTGTCAGCATCTGTTCTCTGCCTGTCGACCGGCCCACTTCTGTCAGGATTTCGTTGCCTTGAACCTCCACCCTCAATTTATTTATCCATTCTTCGCTGATCAGTTCTGTTCTCTCTCATAATTTGTCTTACCAAGTATACCTTACCTATATCTCGTGTTGGTGGTTCTTCATCAGTGCCACTGGCTCTACACCTTATATACATGCCAGAGTAACACATGAGCAGACAATGTTTCCTTAGAGTTTACACTATTCGCGTCTGTCTCGTATCACACCTTCGTCTTACTGCCAAGCATTTGACCCTGCTGTTATCATCCTACAATTGTTTTGTGTCAGACTTACTACTATGCTTTCTGCTCTACCCATATTTACAAAACTCTTTTTGTTTATCTTCTTCCCCTATGATATGTTTCCAGTGGGTCTATGCTACCGGTCCAGCATTTTCAACATAAGATGTATGTTCCCAGGTCTTTTTGTGCATAATAAAGTTAATATTGTTACAGTGTTCTTATATCAAAATACCACATTCACGTGCATCAATGTTATATCCCACCTGATGGCTTACCTCCCCTGATAGGCTACTCCACCTAATAGTAGCTCCGCCTGATAGATAGCTCCACTTGCTAGTTGCTCCTCCTGACAGTTGGTCTCCCTGATAGGCTGCTCCACCTGATACGTTGCTCCACCTGATAGTTGTTCTACCTGGTAGGTTGCTCCACCTGATAGACTGCTCCTCATGATAGATACCTGCTCCACCTGATAGGTTGCTCCACCTGATAGCTGTTCTACCTTTTAGGTGACTCCACCTGATCGCTGCTCCACCTCATTGGTGGCTGCACCTGATACGTTGCTCCACCTTATAGCTGCTCCACCTGACAGGCAGCTCAATTTGATATGGTGCTCCACCTGATAGCTCTTCTACCTCTTAGGTGACTCCACCTGATAGCTGCTCCACCACATTGGCGGCTACACCTGATACGTTGCTCCACCTTATAGCTGCTCCACCTGACAGGCTGCTCCATTTGATATGTTGCTTCACCTGATAGCTGTTCTACCTTTTAGGTGACTCCACCTGATAGCTGCTCCACCTCATTGGCGGCTACACCTGATACGTTGCTCCACCTTATAGCTGCTCCACCTGACAGGCTGCTCCATTTGATATGTTGCTTCACCTGATAGGTTGCTGATATATTTCATCCATTATATGACCACTAGGGTATACATAATTAGAGTGTATTGTTGTTTTAGACGCTGCGAGAGTTGATGGGCAAGATCCTGCAGACAGCGCATAGCAACAACCTGACGTCTGTGGCACTTCCTGCAATAGGCACTGGTGGCGGGAAAATTCCACCAAATATTGTTGCAACAATTATGCTGGATGAACTCCACAAATTCAGCAGTTCAAACCCGCATACCACACTGAGAGACATCCGGGTAGTACTACACAAAGACACTGACCAGATTATACAGGTGAGAAACGACCATCTGACAAATGAACTTAATTAATTTATTGTAGAAATAACTATGTCACAATAGCCATGATATAGACACTTGTTAAGATTATACGATAACACTGTAACGAGAGAGTGTAGCTGTTCCCCATCCTGAAATGAACCAGTAATTCATAATGAGAGGTTTAATTTGCTTTCAAAAATTTGGGTGTATTTCTGGCTAACCATTTACATACAAGTGCCTATCAAATGCATGCAAAATACCTAATGTCAACCTTGTCAAAAGTACCTTCAACCTAACCCTAACCATTACCTAGAATTTGGGAACATTGAACATCAAAATTACTGTAAAGGATATCCAGTGTAAACATTAAAAATAATTATGTTGAGAGAGGGCATGTCGGGAGCATCAACGAACTTGGGGGAGCATACCGTAAATGTTTCAATTAACATAAAGTTATGATTACTAAATACATGGCACAGTCTAAGTGCAGCTATGGAACAGGCTCATGAAACGCAACTAGCGTAACTTCACATTGTTTTTGGCATTCGACGAGTTATAGCCCGCTATGATGTCGTAAGTAGGCTTTGTGAAACCGGCCCCTGGCCCATAACCCCACTGGAAACAAAACCCAGATAAAACCCCAATGGAAAAATGGTCAGTTCTTATATAGCATAGTCTTCAGGACTGCTCAAAGTGCTTTTACACATTACTTCCCTGGCAGACCTGTTCAATCAAACACCATCTTTTTTTGGCATTTAAGTGTCAGCGTTACAGTCATCCATGACAATCAGATGCCTTATACAATGAGGAAATTATGAATACAAGATATGAAACATTTGCAATGAAGATCGTAATATTAGATATAGTGAGAATATCAACAAGTACGAGTACCGAATGAACTTTGGCCCCAATCCTGTTTGCCAATCTTTCACATTTTTAACAACCGAAACAGCAGGGATTGTAGGAAATACTTTCAGAACAATTATATTTTATTGGGAAACTTTTTAGTTTTATGTTAAATATTAAATAAATGTATGGTTTATTACTGCCTAGTGGTTAGCATTAATTATACACTTGTATATATTTAAAGTAGTGTCTTTTCCATCCTCTGATTTTATTTCCTCTAATGTTTACTCTGATTTTATTTCCTGTAATTTTACTGTGACATTTTACCTATGACTTTGTTTCCTACATTCCTATATCTGTGAATGCAACGTATGAAGGAAATAAGGAACAGACTGTCCAAGTACCAGTATGTTCATAACAGCGAATACACAATTTGATAAAACGTGGCCAACAACAGCACCTACCTTTGTCGAACACATGGTTTATGGAGACAGAAAATGTCCAATGTTTACTAATCATAATTGTAACGTATATGACATAGAATGTGTTGCTGGATGTTGTATGTAATTTGTTTTGTATTAACGTTCTGTTACCATAAGTGTATCCGTGATTTAGGCATTTCAGGAGGCATGGCAAAGCTGGTGGGAAAATGTAGGCCTAGAGCACACTCCCATGAGGCCATCAAGTGCAGGTGATCATGCAGGTAATCACAATGGATCCACCTTTTATACATAATTGATCTATTTCTTCCCCTTGCGAGGTGGGAGCCATGTCATTTTGTTTCCCCTTCTGCTCCTCCCTGGGTCATACTCCCTTCTCTTCTGCAAAGTCAACCCATCCTGGCTGTTTGTGGGAGCCCTCCCCAGGCCATGTTTCATGCTGTCTTCACATGTATCTTCCCCTTTTCATCTCTCACCCTCTAGTGCATGTCATGTTTGTTTCATGCTGTCTTCACATGTATCTTCCCCTTCTTCACCTCTCACCCTCTAGTGCATGTCATGTTTGTTTCATGCTGTCTTCACATGTATCTTCCCCTTTTCATCTCTCACCCTCTAGTGCATGTCATGTTTGTTTCATGCTGTCTTATGTATCTTCCTCTTCATCTCTCACCCTCTATGCATGTCATGTTTGTTTCATTTTCTTATGTATCTTCCCTTTCATTTACCTTTTAGTGCATGTCATGTTTGTTTCATGCTGTCTTCACATGTATCTTCCCCTTCTTCACCTCTCACCCTCTAGTGCATGTCATGTTTGTTTCATGCTGTCTTCACAGTGTCTTCCCCTTCTTCATCTCTCACCCTCTAGTGCATGTCATGTTTGTTTCATGCTGTCTTCACATGTATCTTCCCCTTTTCATCTCTCACCCTCTAGTGCATGTCATGTTTGTTTCATGCTGTCTTCACATGTATCTTCCCCTTCTTCATCTCTCACCTTCTAGTGCATGTCATGTTTGTTTCATGCTGTCTTCACATGTATCTTCCCCTTTTCACCTCTCACCCTCTAGTGCATGTCATGTTTGTTTCATGCTGTCTTCACATGTATCTTCCCCTTCTTCATCTCTCACCCTCTAGTGCATGTCATGTTTGTTTCATGCTGTCTTCACATGTATCTTCCCCTTCTTCATCTCTCACCCTCTAGTGTATGTCATGTTTGTTTCATGCTGTCTTCACATGTGTCTTCCCCTTCTTCATCTCTCACCCTCTAGTGCATGTCATGTTTGTTTCATGCTGTCTTCACATGTATCTTCCCCTTCTTCATCTCTCACCCTCTAGTGCATGTCATGTTTGTTTCATGCTGTCTTCACATGTGTCTTCCCCTTCTTCACCTCTCACCCTCTAGTGCATGTCATGTTTGTTTCATGCTGTCTTCACATGTGTCTTCCCCTTCTTCACCTCTCACCCTCTAGTGCATGTCATGTTTGTTTCATGCTGTCTTCACATGTGTCTTCCCCTTCTTCATCTCTCACCCTCTAGTGCATGTCATGTTTGTTTCATGCTGTCTTCACATGTATCTTCCCCTTCTTCATCTCTCACCCTCTAGTGCATGTCATGTTTGTTTCATGCTGTCTTCACACGTGTCTTCCCCTTCTTCATCTCACACCCTCTAGTGCATGTCATGCTTGTTTCACCAACCACAATCCCATTCATTCTGTATGCCCTCATGGTCTTATTCTGTTTCCGACTACGTTCCTGTTTCGTTGTTTTTTCATTCCAATCTCCTCTCTATATTCTTTCGTCTTCCTTCTGTCCTCTCATTTTACTCTACATGTATATTTTTCTGACCCAGGTGTTTTCTGCTACCTGTAACTTATCCTGATCTCTGTCAATGCCAGTGTTCCCAGCCTATATGTACATAAATAACACTTTATCTAGCAAACACTGTCTTTTGGATGGCACTAGATACAAACAAACCACCACAATGGCAGTTTTCTGCAGTATTCACGTTAGTCTTATGTCACATTGAAATATAACTTATTTCTAATTATCTACAATGTCTTCTCTTCATTTTAAAAAGTGGAGGAAATTTATTATTAATTATGTTCTTTTTGCAATAAAACAGCAACATTTTATATCAAATGTTGAGATAATTTATATTATAACAAAGGTAAATCACTAACAAAGGTAAATCACTGGAATGCACTACGTGCTGTTGACACAAATATGTGAGGATTATGCACCAAGATATGTATTTTACCCCAAAATCAATCACCTTTTTCAAATAACCACCTTGCACATAATTTTGCACCGGAGAATCAAATGTGTTTTATAATTGAATCCACCACATTCTCAAGGCCAATGCCTACTTTTGTTACAGTAGTCAATGCTTTTACAACAAAGGAAGGTGTTGGCATATTGTTGTGGAAATCAGGACTTGCAGATCAACAGGTAAATTAATTTAGTATTTATATATATCTTGCAGCATGAAATAATCTGTAAGAAAAAGTTGTGTATCTGTGCCTCAAATAAATGTGCATTTTTGTTTGTTCTTTACATCTCTCCGGTTTGAAAAAAAAATCATTCTAATAAGCGTACATGGTGCAACAAGCATACACCCCATTTGTTGTGGCACGAAGAATCTACATTGCAATATCCTCTCTCCTGATATCAAGTTACTGTGACAATAGATGATCTTTTCACTTAGCACTTTTGCACACATATCTGGAGACTTCACAGTGTTCTTGTAATATATACACGTTTGTTTGAAATGTGAATGTGTCCAACTGAGAAAAGAGGTGTATTTGGCAAATGCCAACAGTCAGTCTGCTTGTAGCCGAGCAAAGTAACAAGAACGCTTGAAAAATACAGAATAAAATATCTTGATAGAATAACAATAACTTAGATAACTCAATCACTGTAAATGAGCAGAAATATATTAGTGGACCAGCCAGCATGTGATTTTAAACTTTCATCAGCATTTTTTTCAGTAGCATGAAACTATGGTAGGTAGATCACTCATAGGATGTAGAAAGGTGTGTGTGGATGCCAGCCTCGTTTTTAAATTTGAAGATCATTTTCACAGACAAGAATGGTCAACCATATTGGAATAGGAGGCAGTCTTGTCCAGACAGCTTTCAAGCAGTCTGACTCCATCGTCCATGTAGAGGTTTGTTGAGAGAAGGGATGACTGTGTACATGCACCTGGTCTGCCGGCAGCCAGATCTTTGATTGGTAGTTGGCGCATGCGGTGTGAACTTCCGTGACCTCTATGATTGGGTAACATCTCCAAACCAAGCTATGCCTTACCGAAGAGTTGGAGGCTAACATTGTCGACGGTTGGCAGCAGGTGTGCCATACAGGTGACACACAAATGGTTCAATTATTGCGATTATCCATCATGACCAATCTCCTGTACAAAGTGTGGAAGGTTCTGAAACGTTTTTCTTGTTCAGCAAGACAGCTTGCTATGGCCACTAAACGCTGACTTGTATCACAACCTGTACGTGCATGGAAGCGCTGCAGGTTATTCCTCAGGGTTTGTGTAAGTCTCTCAGAGAGTGCACGCATTGGATAACATGTCTGCTTCTTTGTTATTCCAAAGATCATCCAAACGTCTGCTCTTTGTGCTGATATAAAGTGCACCAGAAGCAGCATGACATCTGTATCTCTGCAGATGACCAACACTCATGTCCCTTGTTGACTGCTTCACATGAACGGAGTATCAGCCTGGTGACAATTTCTTTGTGGTTTCCTTGATTCCTCGTTCACCATGCATTGGTATCATCAGATAATCCGCCTTCTGTTACCAGCTCATATTGTTCTGATATAGATCGGAACCATTTGTCACGATGATCTTGGACAGGAACATAGCAATATCGGCCTTTTTTCATCTAATGAATTTGCACCACACCTGTGGCATTTGGACATTTCATCCATTGATAACCGTGCATCTTGCCTTCTTGCTCGCTCGCGTTGACCTGGTTACTGCCTTGATTGAATATTTGCCCTGTGGCCCAGTCAAATACCACATCAACTGTTGTTGTGCGACTTCTGAAGTGATTTGTGAAGTTGTGTGCAAACACTTCAATGTACCAGGGTAGTCGATTTCAAGGAGTCTGCAAAATACACAGATACCAATCTGGCATAGATTGTGAACCATGGCAGCATTACAGCAAATGCTTCTAGATGCAAAGTCCAGTTACCATCACTCTTAGCTCTGAGAGTTCCATGTCCATGTATGTGGACCATACCGTGAAGTTTGCGTTTCCACAGTGCGTCTTGCTAAACTTCATCATGAACACACTCACTCCTCAGGACATTTGACAGTTCTTTCACTGCTTTGCAGATTGATTCTATTGTATGATAGCCATGATTCTCCTAGAACAATTTGACCACATTTTGTGCAAGTTTTATAACATTCACTTCATCTTCATGACCATATTCAAATAGTCATGTTTCAAACATCGGCCATTCGATGTGCCACAGAGCTTCATATGCTAGTCGGTGTCCCCTCACACCACGGTAGTAGCTAGGTTTGCCGTCCAGCATGGTGTCGGTGATGTTTGCGGCATACACACCAGAGTGTATCCACAAGTCATACAGTCCTGCACTGTCCATGTATTAGCCAATTGCTTCCAGGAAGTTGAAGCAAACGTGCAGTCCTCCCAGGAGAAAGATAACATCCTCACAGTTGGGATTTGTCCATACCAGTTCCTTGCCTCTGCTGTGCAAGGGCTGGTCAGTTGTGATGACGGTATGCTTTTGGCCTGTGTATTTTAAATGTCCACAAAGCGATTTATCATAGTAGTGAGTGTATCGTTGTCATCAGCTGGTGCCTGTCTTATCATTGTCACAGGGGATCAACGATACTGGTTGCCTCACTGAGGGCTCACCATGCAGGAACCGATCAACCCTCTCTATCATCGTGCATTTGTGACACCACCCAGGCACACTCTTTGACCCTGACTTTCTTCCTTTCAACATCAGTGTACTAAACCACTCTTCCTTAATTTTCTTGTTACGGTTGAATGATGGCGATGGTCTGTCGCCATATGGCAGGACAGCATCACCAAGCGTTTGGAACTCATGTAGTGCATCAGGCTTGATAGCTCTTGATCTCAGCATGCGCTTGCCACTTAAATCGCCTTGACTTCCCTGTGGAGCTGGATCTCTCTAACATATCACCATATTATGTCTGCAGTGGATGTTGTATTCATCTAACGTTGCTTCTAGTACGCAAACGTTGTCACAGGAACAATGTATCATCCACCCTTTGACGATTTTGACGATGTTGTCTGGGATGTAACTATTGTTATTCTTCACAAACATCTGTTTCTGCAAACATATGAGCGGATACAATTATTTCATACATACTTTATAGTGCAGTGGCTCATGGATAGAACTTCAGACTTTCAACTAAGAGAATCTGGGTTTGAATCCTGTGCTGCATTGTGAAACCTTGTTAGCATAACATTGCTCTGGTTCACTCAGCTGTATGAATGAGTACCTGGCTATACACAGTGGTGGATGTATGTATGAGCAGCCGTCGCGCATTAATTGCAGAGTGGCTGGAAGCTTCCCAGAGAAGTTCAGATGGTGTTTGATTGAATAGCTCTGCCACGGATGTAAAGTGTAAAGCACTTTGAGCAGTCTTGAAGACTGAATACTACTGTATATAAACTTACCTAACCTAAAAAGGTTAGGTAAGTTCATTGCCTAACCTAAAACGGTTAGGTAAGTTCATTGCCTTTATGTATGAATTGAAAGTTGAGTACCTCATAACACAGATAATACATCTGCAAATCAAAAGGTATGTGTTTCTGTGCAAAGATGTGATCAAGTAGATGTCAAATAATGGAAAACAATATTTTGACTGAAGTTGATGTTGCGACCTTCAAAATGACCTTCATATTTAAAATCAAGATGGCATCGACGCAAACCTTTTTTTTGTTATCCTACGAACGATCAACGTAGCAAGGATTCGTTTGTGTGGATTTGAACATTATCGATTGTCAGAGCATCAGAGAGTTGGCCAGTTGCAATGCAGAGTTCTATTCTGCGATTGTCAATTCACTTCTTGAACAATTTCCCCACATGTTGGCTAGTGTTTTTTTACCTCCAAATCATGTTTATGAATGAAGTTATGTATACTGACATGTATACTGTATTGTATGGTTTTAAAAACAGGTTAACCTGGCAATAATGGATATGCAAACAATATTTACTTACAAGAAAAACACATTTCGAGATAATCACGTTTTTGTGTTGCATTATCCTATGCATCTCCATGTAAATACAATGTTTAATACCTTATATCTCAGCCAATATGTGTTCTAATCATAACATATTTAGTGTTAAGTAAAGATCTACTCATGTAAATATTAATTCATCAAGAAAATAAAAACCGAAGGCATGATCCC
This sequence comes from Ridgeia piscesae, assembly GCA_025642075.2. Lineage (NCBI taxonomy): Eukaryota > Metazoa > Annelida > Polychaeta > Sabellida > Siboglinidae > Ridgeia > Ridgeia piscesae. The sequence goes on along the minus strand of JAODUO010000747.1, from coordinate 362,282 downwards.
AGTTGAGTTCGTGACCTTCACAATGACCTTTAAACTCAACATTGAGCGTGGCATCCAACCTACCCAGTAGTCATTTTGTACGAGCAGCATTAATTGCATCATGGCTGGAAGCTTCCCAAAGAAGTTGAGATGGTGTTTCATTGCCACGGATGTAAAGTGTAAAGCACTTTGAGCAGTCTGACTGACTAACAAATTCTAGAGGACTTTTCAATATTTGGCTGGTCCAATATATTATTCTATGTTCTACCACATGGGAATAAATTACGATTTGAGTGGACCCTAACATCCTTTACAGTTGACCACAACACCATTTGGTGTTCAAGCATGTCTCCCTTACCCACAACCAGCACACCAAGCCTTCTGCTACAATGTACCATGTTAGTTAACTCTGGGCACAGGATCACCCACCCTTGCTATAAAACATATCAGTTCATTTGTTTCTTCTTCATGTGTCGCACTTTTCACATGTAGATATTCTTGTCTATTTTAGGCGGATGTTATCGTCAACGTTCCAGGACGCCGCCTTATCCTTGAATATGGGGCCGTATCTAGTTCTCTGCTAAACGTGGCTGGGAAAGTACTGCAGGACGAATGCAACCAGAATGCACCCGATGGCGTTGAGTTCGGTGAGACGGTGACGACATCTGGTGGAAATCTGAAGTGTGATGTGGTTGTCCACGGTGCCTGTTGCGCTTGGGGGGAAGGACCTGACAAATGCAAAGAGGTAACTCCTTGTTTTGAGAGCACTTACTTTGATAATACAACAAACTGTCATAGCACATAAATCGTCAGGATCCTGAATGCAGACCATAATTGTCACTCATTATGGAGGATATAATAGTCATAGCAAAAGTCATCATGACACGGAGAGACTGTTGAGTATTTCGAATGGAATTACAATTAAAAAAAGTATGTATTCAGGTTTATGCGGGAAGCAAATATTGTTTTTGCTCCAGTTCACTCAGCTGTATAAATGGGTACCTGGCCATAGACAAGTGGTGGATATGTGTACGAGCAGCTTTCATGCATTAATTGTAGCATATGGCTGGATGCTTCCCAGAGAAGTTGAGACGGTGTTTGATTGAACAGGTCTGCCAGGGAAGTAAAGTATAAAAGCGCTTTGAGCAGCCCTGAGGACTGGATACTGCGCTATATAAGAACTTACCTTTTTGGGATGGGCACTGCTACAGATCTTGCCTTGGGTTAACACAGAATTCAAAGTTGTGCAACATTGCTATAATGAACACATTGGTAAATATGAGAAGTTTTGTTCTACATCTATTACAGCACCAATACAATTTGCTAAGTGCTGTTGCAGGTTCTGAGGAAGTTGATGTCCAATTCCTTGATGGAGGCTCACCACAGGAACAAAACGTCGGTGGCGTTCCCTTCCATTGGTACTGGTCAGAGGAAGTTCCCGCCACATCTTGTTGCTACAGTCATGCTGGAAGAGGTGGTCAAATTCAGCCAAAACAACCCACGCACCTCTGTGAAAGATGTGCGGTTTGTTGTGTATCCAAAAGACCACGAGACCATGCAGGTATGCTGTAGTGTGTGTGTAGTGTTTATATAATTAACTGGAAAGTTTTATAGATAGTGTCCCTGTATGACTGAGAATATGTGGAGTAGAGGGTATGTGAGAAGCAATTTGTGAGGTTTTCTGATGATACAGCTATGCTCGCTCTTTTGAATGATTTTGCCTCATACTAGTCATATCTTTCTTCAGTGGTACGTTTCTCTAGTTGGTGCAGTAACAATTTTCTGCATCTGAATGTTTCCAAAACGAAAGAAATGTGCATCGACTTCCGTCGTAATAGAACTGTCATTAGTCCTATTATCATCAACGGTGAACCTGTGGAACAGGTTGATTCATTCAAATACCTCGGTGTTATATTAGATGAAAAATTGTCATTTACAGAGTATGTTACAGCCGTGCAAAAGAAGTCTCAGCAACGACTGCACGTTCTTCGAAAGTTACGAGCTTTCTATGTTGATCCACTACTTCTTCTACGCCTTTACCGTAGCATAATTGAGCCTCTCTTAACCTACTGCAGCATTTGTTACTACCCTGCTCTTTCTGTGAAAAACTGTAACAGGCTTCTGAAAATCTCACATGTTTCTGCCAAGATCATTGGTTTACCTACACCAAAGCTCTCCGGAATAATCGACCATGCAATTTTGAAGAAAGCTCGAGCTGTCGCTACTGAGTCGGATCACCCGCTCTCTACGTTCTTCCATGTACTTCCGTCTCAAAGGAGATACCGTTGTATAAAATGTAAAACATGTCGCTATAGCAGGAGTTTTGTGCCGGTGGCCATTAGAATGTTGAATGCTAAATGAGTCATATTGATGTCACCCGGTTGAATTGTTCTTGTAGTGTATACATCTGGAAATTCATTTGCATTTTGTTGAGACCATCCCATATATTTTAGATGTGATCATGAGTTGTAAAATGCATATCCTTTTAAGGACAATAAAGTAAAGTGAAAAATTATCTAACATTGTGTACAAGTGATGCATATTGCTTCACTGTATTGTTTGGTTATGACAGTTCTCAACACTAGTTTGTAATGTAATTATACTTTAAAATATTTCATATTTTTATATGATTCAGGCTTTCGAAAAGGTGCTGCAAAGCAGTGGTATCGGCCTGCTAAAATTGGATCTTTCACCAAGTAGGTAACTCTCCTTTCATCAATGGACAGGTATTTTATTGGTTGGTCCAACTTCACTGCAGGCATATATTGTGTTATTATATTAGATTGTTGAAACAAACCTGAAGTCAGTCAAACAGCGATTTGTTCATCTGACATTAAATCACCCAATTATTCATTTGTTAATTTCAATTAACTTGGATAACTTAATTTAACTGTCATTTGGGCAGTCACAGTGTCCAGTTACTGTAAGTCAATGAATGAGCTGGGTGAATGGTGATTGTGGACATGTTCAACTTCTACAGGTGTACCATGTAAGAGGACTTTCTCTAACATGACATCCCTCATACAGCCCATGAACAAATGAAAAATGAAACCGAATTGAAGGCGAGTGTTAAAATACTAGATACTTTAGTGATGACGGTGTGGATGGCCTCGAGTGTTTGCTGAATATGTTGATATGAACTGTTTGATAATTATTTATTTCAGGCTATTTGAACCTGCCTAGACACTGGTCACCAACGGGTAGCTTGGACACGGTCAAGTTGGAACAACTAGCATCGGGCAGCAGCGAGTACAAAGAGGTCGAAACCTTGATGTTGCGAACAGCAAATGGCATTGTCACGCGCATCCACAAAGTGAGTGCCACACACCTTGGATACATATGTGTAAACTTCACTATTTTAAGACACTTTTGCAATATTTAATTAAATAGGCCGATTAATTGGTCACCAGAATCTCTCTGATAACTTTGGCAAATTATCGGTCTGGGAAATTTTAAACTTGATTTGGATTCCATTTCTTAGCACCATTGGGTGGCAGTCAGATTCAGTACAGTAGAGCAGTACTGTTAGTCACAATCATTACATATATTATATTATGTATATATATATATATATATATATATATATATATATTATAATATGTATTATATATATATATATATATATATATATATATATATATATATATATTATAAATATATATTTATATATATATATTATATATATTATATTAATATATATTATATATATATATATAATATTTTATATATATATATATATATATATAATAATTTATACATTTATGAGTGATAACAATAATACACCTGTAGTTAATATAAATCAAACTGTCTTGCTTGTGTTGTGTTAGATAGACAGAATTCAGAATCCAAGTCTCTATCGCAAGTATATGGTGGACAAAGAGCAGATGAAGAAGCAATGCAGTAGGCCAACCATTGAACGCCACCTCTATCATGGAACAAGTGAAGATGCTATAAAGAAAATCAACGCTGGAGGTTTTGACTGGAGCTACTGCGGCAAGAATGGTTTGTACATTACGTTCTGTGATATGTACATACAATTTCATGTTTTTTCTATCCAAAAATGATCATGCAAATGTTCCGGCCATAAGTTAGTATTCCTTCACAGTACGTCAGACTGGATTTAGTCTGAATTTGCTATTATGTGCATTATCATCCTATGAAAATATAATTGCAATGCTGTGCAGTGCAAGGTTACCATCACGGTGACATTTTTATTTTACAATAACAATATTTAGCATATACGTTGTGTAGCATTTTGCGCATGTCACATATTAGATGCTGTCTTTTTGTGATCACAAAATGTTTATAATGTATGTAATATAAATGTATATAATTATATCCCACGAGGCAGTGCACGTGAATAAAATAGTTGTCTAGATATTGTTTGCATTTACTAATACAATTTATATTTTGGTATGGATATGATCTGCCAATCACAATTATTAACAGTTTTAATAACATTATTTTTAAACAGATTGCATGGTTTATTAATTATTGAACTCTGTTTTCTATAATATTTTATATGAAAAGGTGCTGCTATTACATTGTCCAGTAATTGTTGTGTTACCATTACATTATACTGGTACAAAATGGATTTGTTTTGTTGTAATGTACAAATTAGAACAGTAAACTTTGACAACACCTATATTCTTGTGAACCTGAACACAGACAATATGCAATACTAAGTAGGTGTAAATGTGGATGGTGACCCATATAAGGGTTACCGTCAGAGTAAAGTAGGTCTCTCTGGAGGTTTGTGATGGGAATGCAATTAAAAAAAAATCTAGATCTTTTTGAAATGTGTTAACAATGTCTATTCCAATTTCAGCTACTGCCTATGGCAACGGGGTGTACTTCGCAGTGAACTCGAATTATTCATGTCAGTATGCAACCCCATCGACCGATGGCAAGAAACGGATGTACCTGGCACAGGTTCTAACGGGTGAATACACCCTTGGTTCTAGTTCAATGAGGGTGACACCCGACAATCCGACAAAGCCCAATGTTCAGTTTGACTCACTAGTTAACAGTGTTTCAGATCCAGAAATATTTGTCATTTTCAAGGATAGTCAGGCTTATCCATCGTACTTGATCACATTTGAATGAATTACGTCTGTCTGCCCAGCTGCACAGTCTGTGGCAATGTCAATTAATTTGCTCACAAATATGTTGATAAGTTAAATTAAATAATTCATGACTAGAATAAACAGTAAGATTCCCATATCATGCTTAAGCTAAGGCTAAGTCTTGGCTAAGGATAAGCCCCTCAGGGTCAGGGCAGTCAGGGATAAAACATGAATGGAAGTGGGTTTTTTCTAGTTTCCCTATAATTTCGTTGAAATTAACCATATCTGTTTCAATATGTGTTGCATGTAATTGTGCTGTATACATTTGTACAATAGGCACTTAATTTGACAAGGCACAGTGGTAACAGTGGAATACTTATGGTATCAAGACGCTAGCTCCATTTCGACCGCCAACCCAGGGCCAGGGGAGGTGGCTATTTGCTACCCCTCCACGTACAAATCATCAAATGCCCTTTTATGCCTGTTGCGATGTACAAACATATATTTAAGTTTAGGGTTAGTATTAGGTTTGGGGTAAGATTATATTCGATCAGATTCAGTTAGATTGAAGGTACTTTTGACAAGTTTATTTATATGACTCATTGCGCATGTCTGACAGTGCCGGTCTAGGCCGCCATGGCTTCGTCGAGGTCTAAACAAATCAGTGAATTTTATTGACGAGGCTCGCCAGGTAATATTTTTGTTTTTTTGCACCTTTTTATCTTAAAAATGGCATATTGTGTGAAAATAAATTGATAGGTAGTTGAGGAAAACAATATATAATGTATGGGGAGTGCTGGTTTACTGGACATTTTTATTTTAAACATGGCGGATGTCAGAATGCAACTTTAATATGCTGGATAATGCTTTCATTGTTTTAGAATGGCTTTTCCCGAACTGTTATGCATTTATACTGGGAGATTCTTGTAAGATGTTGTATACTGTGTATGTATATGTATATTATTATATATATATATATATATATATATATATATATATATATATATATATATATATATATATATATATTTGACTACCCTGGTAAAACTAAACGGGTATATATATAATGTGCACCGATAAATTCATCTATATTATAAAAAAGTGTTAACTTTTCTGTTTCTTTGTATCTTATTTGTTTCTTTGTTTGTGACCAGAAACCAACATTTCCTGTGAGCATTACTATTGTATTACGTCATGCATATGAGTATGAAACACGTGACTTAGACGTATTTCTGGAATATGCTGAAACAATGTAACCAAGGATTCTATAGCCTCACATAGCTATAAGATCCTTGATGTAACGCAATTTTCAAACGTATCGGCGCGGGTGAACGTCTTTTCCCCAAGCATCGCTGGGGAACCCGGCTGGTTATTAATAATGAAACATATTATGGAGACCACGCAAGAAAGAAGACCATTTGATTTATATGGTGTGCGAATACGAACCCACTTGAAGTGTATTTTTAGTAGGCCTACACAGGATAATATCTGATACGTTCTACAGAACGTCCGGCGCTATAAAAAAATTATGTTTAAAATACATTGAACTGGCATTGATTTGGCATATAAAGTACAACGAACAAGCAAAATGTGTTAATAATGAATGCCAGGATGCCAGTAAAAACTAAACTAGTTGAAGCAACTGCACGCCCTTTAAATCTACATACCAATATCTACCTCTACGTGATGTACATAATAATAATTTGACTAATAAGATACGCATGCACGCGCGCATGCGTGTGTGGTCAAATCCAGCGAACTGGTAGTCAGAAACAGACACAAGTCAGGTAGTCAGGGCATATAAGGAATGGGATATTAAAGATTGCAGAAAAAAGCACGGCAAGCGAAAAAGTATAGCAGACGAAGAAGGGGAAGACAAATGTGTAGACAGATAAGTGGAAATGAGACCTCCATGGCGACGGCTGGTATGAATAGCCACAAATGGAAGAAGAGAGAGGAGAGTATGCACTAACCCCCAAACCTTCAAGGGAGCAGGGGAACGAAGAAGCTTATTTATTTAGTAACTTTACCTCTCAAGAAAGTTGTTTTTGTTTCCCGTAAATTTCGGCTATACCTCACACAGCCCACTGCAGCGGACACGCTTGTGTCACATGACCTACATAATGTGACACTAGCTGGAGCATGAGCGGCGGGAGTTTTAGGTCACTGTCTCTGTTTATGAACGGTCTTGCTGATCTTTCTCCTACGGCTATGCCAGTTCTCCTCGAGGCCTAGGATGTTTACAAATCTTGTTGAACACTAGTGGCCTCACAGCGTTCAACTTGTGGTCGCTTATCGTTGTTAGGGGTTGGCGACATGACGGGTGTTCTGAAGAAGACTGGTAGATGCAGCCGAAATATATGGAAAACAAAAACAAGTCCAAGTTGATGCTGATATGACGATGGAGTCGCATGTGACTGCTGTATGCAGGTTAGCAATATTCCAGCTCCGCAACATCTCGAGGATCAGACGGTATCTGACAGCAGCAGCGACAGAGCAAGTTATACATGCACTTGTTACATGCAGACTCGATGTTGACAATGCACTGCTATATCGACTGCCTCTGAAGCTAATACCACGGCTTCGTAAAGAACTGAACGGGGCAGCCCGCTTGATCGACGGCGCCATGAAATATAGCCATGCTGTGCCGACGACGTTGCACTGGCTGCCGATAGCAGTGCGAGTGGAATTCAAGATCCTGCTACTCACGCATCGAGCACTGGCTGGCCATGCCCCTGGATACATTGAACAATGTGTAAGCCGACGCCAGCCGGCTAGATCTCTGCGCTCCAGCGAACAATAATTATTTATTGTGTGTGCCACGTACAAGGCGTCACTGGGGTGACAGAGCTTTCAGCGTGGTAGCCCCAAGTCTGTGGAATGCGCTATCACCGCATCTGACGTTAACTGATATGACCACTGCTGCGTTTAAAGTAAAACTAAGGCTGATATATTTTCAAGAACTTTTTGTGAGCAACAAATGTTGGAACAGCGCTATATGAACATCACGAATATGATTATTATGAACCATGAACCAAGAAACTCTATCACTACGTTTGTGGAAGAATGATTTATAGAGATCTATTGTGATTACCTGGAGTGTGCTGTAAACCTTCGCGCTAGCTTTGCCTCCTGAAATGCGTAGGTCAGGGATACACATAATTAACAGAAATATAATGCAATACAAACGACACCTTCTTTATGTATACGCTATATAACCAGTAAACATTGGCCATGTATTACGTATACACTGTCTTCAAAAGCCATGTGATCGGTAGTCGTAAGTGCAGGGCTGTAGGCAAGATACAGTTGTGTTGGTGACCACGTGGATGTTAACTCGTATGTACATACAAGCCAGTTGAAATGTGTTTTATGTCCTGAAATAGCCTACAAACAGCCGTGTGATACCCATTGTCAAGGCATAATTGACCATATCTATGCTTTTTGAAGACTGCTCCTCCATTTTTACCCGTCCAGAGAGTATGGTATAACTATTCTAGATATTGCCCCTAGTAAATGAGGATCGTATACTTGCCAGTCCTGTATAATACTCCTAACAGTCAAACCCACTTTGACCGGCTCCCCGCAACCCCACCAAATATTTGTGATTGTTTGGACGACGCTGAACCCGGAAGATCTCACGGCTACGCACGACTGGACCAATCCGCGACGTTTTTAGCCCCTATCGCGTTGTTATCTAACTAGAGATCTAGAATACGATTTCGGCTGCACATATGCATTTGAGTCTTTAGTAAACGCAGTCTCACCTACGGGCACATATGTAGGTCACTTATATCACGACACAGTCGAGTCATACGGAAACGGTGATTATGAGACTCGCGCGGCTTTTCTTCAGCGTGCACGGTCTGTGATGGTACCAGCCAAGTAGTCCGCAGATTCACCATTTATTTAAAGACTTAGCTGCCGACGATTACAGGTATGTTATAAAACCGTTATAAACCCGACCGATTGGGACATACGTTCACCATGTTGCCGTATATTTTTTATCTTAGTTAATCACCCCATACGTTGTTGTAGTTTGATATTACCATTGGTATTATTATTAGTATTCTTAAAAGTAGGCGTCGATAGCGTGCGATGTGTCTTAGTAATGTAGCTTGCAGATTCACCACTACTAGGTCACACAACGTACAATGACAATACGCATAACACAGTAGGTCCTTCCATAATTTATTTTCGGCAAACTATTATGTAAGCTAATATATGTAATGTTGGGACACACTTAGTGTGCAAGTAATGTTGGGACACACTCAGTGTGCAAGTAATGTCGGGACACACTCAGTGTGCAAGTAATGTCGGGACACACTCAGTGTGCAAGTAATGTCGGGACACACTCAGTGTGCAAGTAATGTCGGGACACACTCAGTGTGCAAGTAATGTTGGGACACACTCAGTGTGCATGTAATGGTCACAAATATAAACCATGTTACACCGTGTGTTTCATCCACACGCACACACCCACGCACGCACACGCACGCACGCACGCACGCACGCACGCACGCACGCACACACACACACACACACACACACACACACACACACACACACACACACACACACACACACACACACACACACATATACACACACTCAAACCTACGTTACACCGAATGTTTCATATAAGCGCACGCACGCATGGACGCGCGAACACGTACACACATACACGACCCATACAACTACCGTGAGAAGCCAGTGGGCAATGATCCAATCTACCCTTATCTGAATCCGGCCAGGTTAGTGCATACAGGTACATTCAAACCTTTCTTCAAAACACAGGCAACTTTCATTCATGCCCGCGGCTGAATGAGTCAGTGAAATCATGGCCGAAATAACCACCGGTAGAAATTCCCCAGGGCTTATATGCAATTGCGTCGTTACATATTGTAAACGCATACGTAGGTAACTTTTACTTTATCCCATAGCTGCCTACGTGTGTATGTGTGTGTATGCATGTATGTATGTATGTATGTATGTATGTATGTATGTATGTATGTGTGTGTGTGTGTGTGTGTGTGTGTGTGCGTGCGTGCGTGCATGTGCGCGTGCGTGTGTTTGCTTGTGTGTGTGTGTGCTTGTGAGTTTTGTGTATATGTGAGTGGTGTTTGTGTATGTGTGTGTTTGCGTGTGTGTGTGTGTGTGTGTGTGTGTGTGTGTGTGTGTGTGTGTGTGTTTCGTCGTCGTTGTGTTGTGTGTGTGTGTGTGTGTGTGTGTGTGTGTGTGTGTGTGTGTGTGTGTGTGTGTGTGTGTGTGTGTGTGTGTGTGTGTGTGTGTGTGTGTGTGTGTGTGTGTGTGTGTGTGTGTGTGTGTGTGTGTGTGTGTGTGTCGAACACCATCTCAACTTCTCTACCTCTGGGAAGAACACAGTCTGCGTTTTTTTTGTCGTTCAAATAAAATCCATAAAATAGTATCACGTGGTGTCCGCGCCGCGAGTGCGAGTCATGGGAACCGGTTGACCAGTCAAGGCATTGATCCAGGTCGTCTGTCAACAACCAGACATGGTCAGTCAGTTCAGTCCAAACAGGTCTGTCCGAAAAAGTTAGTCTGAGCAAGTTGGTCTGAACAAGTCTGGTGAGTCCGAACAAGGCAGTTCTGTCCGAACAAGACAATTCAGTCCAAACAAGTCAGTCTGAACAAGTCAGTCCGAACTTTTGGTCTGTCTTGTTGGACAGAAAGATCTGTAGATCTCGATAGTAGATAAAAAACAGCAGAACAATTAAGTTCCATCAAGATGTCCGTTTTTGTGTGCCGTAATCCTCTTGTCATTTTTATTACAGTAACCAAACCAGGAAAAACGTAAAACACTGCCTATGTCAAATGACAATACAAACGAATTGAGCAACTTGACTGTTGAGCATAGTTTACACCCACGATATAATTAGTCTTCAGACGTCAATGCAGCCTGAACCACGTTTGTTATTTGTGTCGCAGTTGGCTCTCACTGGTCGGGGTTTGATGAAGCGCACCAGTGGCCATTATGGGCAACAAAGTATCGAACGATGCACGTAAGTAGCTCATCTGAGATAGGTTCATCTGGTTTCAACATTGTCTTGCTAATTTCGAGTTGAATGGCGCATACTCATTTGCAGTGGCTTCTGCCACCTCAAACCTGTTACATTACGTACCACATTAAACACGAAGTATTAACTTTCAACTGCAAGACAATCCTGCAATTCGGGAGATGTTCTAAATTTATCGGGGTGTGGGTGTTCTCAACAGATCAGGGCGATTCCCGTAAAGACGCGGGTATTGATAATTATACATTCTTAATGTAATTGGCTTACTTACTTACAAAATAATTTCATACTGTGAACCGTCTGGGATTATTAATGATCTTGTCGAATACTTAATAATAATGTTTGTAATTGATATTCAGGTATGAATTTCCTCGCCAAATGACTCCCTCCCATACAGTCATTTTTTTACTACTAATTTCTATATTATACCAATGTTGACATAATATTCTTGGATCACAATGTCTACTGCAATTTAAAGAGAAATACAAGTGCAAAAGTAAACGTTGCTATTTCTAACAGGGAGCAGTCAACACTCACCAGCTGCTGACCTCCTCACAGTGGACACGCCCGAGGGAATCAAAGTGACACTGCGCAAGGGTGATATCGTAGATGAACAGGTATGAAACTAACAGTTGTATGGGACATCATACACATGCAAACGTGAACACACACACACACACACACACACACACACACACACACACACACACACACAAAACCAACACGCACACACGCACGCACACATACACACACGCACACACGCACCCACGCAATCACGCACGCACACACACGCGCGCACACACACACGCGCACAGCGCACACGCACACGCACACGCACACGCACACGCACACACACACACACACACACACACGGTATAGCATATAATCTATGGTGATGTCGCACCAGAACTTAACTGATCACAATTACTCGCATTAGTCACACTATACATGTATGCAATGACATGTTTACGTATTTGCAACGTAGGTCCTAAAATATTTGTACCTAAAATGATTTATTTTGACGACCAACGTTCTATAATCGAAATACTCCTAATACATAGGGTGTTCAAATTTTGCAGGTAGATGCCATAGTCAGCCCAAGTCGCTCGTACCGGCAGATGATCCGGGGCGGCGTTTCCGGCGCCATTTCTAAGGCTGGAGGAAAAGCAATCCAGGATGACTATGAGGCAATAGCACCAAATGGCGTCCAGTTTGGAGAAGTGGTGGTGACATCTGGCGGAAAACTGAAGTGTCAGTATGTCATTCACGGAGCATGTTCCTCTTGGGGAGATGGATTCGACATGTGTAAACAGGTACTAGGCATACAGTATAGTAGAAATGTGGACCCTTGTAAGGCATTTCATTAAAACAACTGTTTTTCTCCAGTCAGTGCTGCATGTTCAGTAATTCACTTGCTTCATCAAACTGCACCACCTGTTACAATTTGATCCAATCATGAACATGTCAGTATCCCACAGAAACGTCTTCATTAGCACGCCAACTTGCACGCAAAGTCACCACCTGCATTAAGCGCTGCCTGAGAAGAGAAATCAAGAAGACCAGAAGTGACATAATTAGAAATGACAAGACTGGAGTTTGTTCAGTTCATAACTGCTACATTCAACAACATTGCATCAGACGATTTGGCCTATGTATCCCAATCAACCCCTCCAGATAGCATTCTTCAATAGGAAGTCAGGGTACGAGGCAAATGGATGCCCAAAGATAATACTGGATCGAGTAAAGGAAACACACAGGACATATTATATTTCACCAACTACAGCCTTTTGGCTTGCGAATGATCGTCAGCTTCATCTCCCCGACACCGAAACTGGTAAAGGCGTATGGATAAAGTAAAATAAGTGTCGCTGGTTGTGCATCAAGAACCCAGTTGTTGTTGCATAATGATGCGATGGTGTTGCCATAATCTTATATCCAAGCGTAACACTGATACATGCATGTTATTTTGCTCCTTCGCCGCGATATATTTGTCCAAGTTATATAGCAAAATCAAACCACCGTCAATCCTTGCATAATGTTAGGTGATTTGTGACTTTGTGAGCTGATGCTAAATGTGTGCGTGTCATTGCTTCAGACGTTCCGAACACTGATGGTCAACACGCTCCGGGAGGCGCACGACAAGAGACTGGCTTCTCTTGCATTTCCTGCTCTCGGTACTGGTGTAGGGCAAGTTCCACCACACGTTGCTGCCACAGTCATGATGGACGAGCTCCAGCAATTCAGCAGTCTATGTCCGCATACGACATTGAGAGACATCCGGGTGATATTCCGAAACAACGACCACATCGTACAGGTAAGATGATACCATCTGAGAAGTTAAAGGTATTTTTGTGGACACACACAGACTCGCGCGTGTGTGTTTGTGTGTGTGTGTGTGTCGTGTGTACGTGTGTGTGTGTGCGTGTGTGTGTGCGTGTGTGTGTGTTGTATGTATGTGTGCGTGTTGTGTGGCTTGGTGTGTGTGGTGTGGTGTGTGTGTGTGTGTGTGTGTGTGTGTGTGTGTGTGTGTGTGTGTGTGTGTGTGTGTGTGTGTGTGTGTGTGTGTATATATACTAGTCCATGTAACCCATGTGGTAGATAAAGGTATAATGCAACTACACATGACCTACGAATTAATTATTTAAAAAATCGTTATTGTATGTGGAGTACAGTCACTAATCGGTGTTATTTTATTTACTCAATCAATGATAGTCACCTCAGCTGGTTGCATCGTCTGATGTTCATTATAATATATTATAATGTAAATATAAATGTTATACGTTTCGTCGAATGTCATACGTTGATTTGATTGTATTTGCTTTTTATCTCACGTGTACCTCTGGTCTAGGCTTTTCTGGAGGTCCTGGACAACAGGTGTGCCGGTTTACACGAAACATCAGAAACAATGTGTGATGGTACAGGTAATCGCAATTTATCTTGTTTTTCATAAGTATATAATACTTGATAATATTTTACACGTTCAGCCAACTAGCAAAAATATATATAATCTGGAAGCCACTAAATACAAAACAAACAGACGCCGGTGCGGTTTCCTGTACCAGTCGTGTTTGTATTTCGGCACTATAAAAATAACACAGTTCTCACCGTTACTCCAAACGTTGCACGCGTGTTCAGCTAAATTTTCAAGTGGTTCCTGTAAACCATCAGATTGTGTCGACAGTGATGACAGTTTTTCGAACAAGTTTAAAACAATTAACGGTAAAACTCATGATGTCGAGAACAATCATCAAATGACTGTTGCACTATAAGTAAATAATATATGCGTACGCATAACAAGTGATACATTAATACGTTCTTTTTGTCCTTGTCGTAATTGCAGACGAATTGAGTAGTTGAATAAATGTCGTGTTTCACAATGAAAATGCTTTCTGTTATAGTTACCAGAATAGCAACTCTTTTAATTTTACTTTGAACTTGAAGGTAATTGGTGTCTTTATTCTTCAGTGCTTTATTTAGTTGGATAACGATGACGTATTTTGCTATATCATCTATTATGCCAAAACTATTTATAATTATCTGTAACGTGTTATATATTGTTTGTATGCGCAGTGCATTATTACATTGGGTTTTTTCGACACAACAATATTTAGCTTATGAAACATATATAGAGTTGATTGATCTTATGTATATATAACAACAGTGTGCACCATTTGCTAGTGTTGGCACAAATACGAGTGCAATGAACCAAAATATGCGTTACTAACAAAGTAAATCGATTCTTCCCCAAAAGCGCCTTAAAACGTCCATGTTCCTAAGATCAATGTCTACTTCTGTTACAGTAATCGAAGCTACTACAACGAAGGAAGGCATTGTCGTACTGTTTTGCATAGCGGATATAGCAAATTATCAAATTGTAAGCTAATTTCATATATGTTGTATAATATTATTGTAGCAAACAACAATTTGTAACATCTGTAGTTTTATATAACTTTGTTCCTATGACAAAGATGTGTTTTCTGTTCTTCTCCATCAGAATATGTGTAGAATATGAATGGTACAAACATGTAATGGCTCTTAATGTCACCAAAGGCCATACATTTACAGTGCTGGACAAAAGCATGAAATTTGACACAGGTAACCTCGATACCGTATTATTTCAGAATTTTGATGTGAGTAACCTGACATTTTGATACTTCCACCATGTTTTGCAATATTAAAAAAATTGCTTTTCCGTATCTCAGGAACCGTTTTACATAAACCATTACTCTTATATTTAATATTATATATCTCCGGGTATTCCACTTTCACATATATTATAATTGGACTTATCCAACATTCACATGAGCCATATTTAAATATAGCGGCTGTCATCATTAATGTTCCTATATCTTATGAAATATGTCACATAGAGTCGTGATTATGGCGTTATTGCACAGAGAAGTGGATAGCTATTTGAAAACGTTGAAAGTTTTTACGTTTTAACCTTCGGGATTCTTCATAGCCACCATTTTATAATATGGCGTATATCAAATCGAAATGCTTATATATTTTAAAAAGAGATATGTGTAAACGTTTATGTATCTTGGGTTATAGCTATTTCAAATAGTTTACTTTTTGATCTTGCGAACTTCAGCGCCTAGAACCGATATATTTATGTCAACATAAACAAGTACGTGGACAGGGTTTTCAATTTAATGAACTATTTTGCATTTGCCTTTAACTGACCTTCCTATGCATCGGCCATTTTACTAAATTAACAATATATTATGTGTATTATGCGTTTACTAACGTTGGTTAACATTAGTCAAGGACGAAATCTGGATCACCTAAGCTGCAGAAATGATCACCTAGAATGTGCTGGAACCTGGTGGGCAGGTTTAAACTCTTCTTTGCAATCGGATGATAATGGGAAGCCACATGCCAGTATGGGCATCTTTCCACAAAATGCAGCTTCTTTCGCGATGGTCAAGCACACCCTTCTTCTCGGAACGTCACTGACTGATTATCTCAATCCCGACCAACCACGTGTGCAATGCAAGGACCATCCGATTTATATCATCGTAAAACAGATTTAATGACTGTGGAACGTAGAAACAAGGTGCTTCAGGCGTTGCCAACCTCTTTGACACGCCATATACAATGGGCGAGTATGTGGTGGCACTAAATGAGAGGTTGCAAGCACTCGCTGCCTTCGAGGATGCTGCTGATTTCGGTGCCACTGCACAACATCTTGGTCATCGCGAAGAGGGTCACAGCCTCCAAATAAGATTCGCCAATGATATCCTCGCAGTTATTAGTGTTCTACGACCGAAAAACCACTTCTTACCAGAACACGTCCCAGATTTGGTCATGTTCCATATTCGAGAGGTTATGCCATCTGAAATTGCAAAGCTCTCTCCAATGCATATGAAAAGATACAAGGATCGCCATGAAACCTTCACTGGTGTCCACTCTTTTCTTGTCGCTACAGTCCCTGACGTATTTCGACTTGGTCAATTTATTCAAGTTTGAAACTCAGAAAGAGCCACCATCTTTGTCTGACCAGGGAAAGTTAAGATCCGGTGCAACATCTGATATTTTGCGCTGTCTGGCTATCCCAAAACTCACGCCTCTTGATAATATTATGGTGAAGGTTTTGGATGGCCCAGCCGTGGTTCACATGGTCACGCTCAACCAAAGGCGCTAGCTATAAACAATATGTTGTGCGTCATTTCATGCCTTTCATTACAAACGCTCTCTAAGGTTCGATATCGCGAATCGACATCATATGGGACATCTACCCCGATTACAACCTCAACGCTCAGATTCAAGCAAAACGACGTACCCCATCACCTAAGCCTCTACACCTGTCATTCGTAATTGGAATACATTTCTGGGAAATTAAAAAACAAGGTGCAGCTGTTTATTATGTTTCTCCAAAAGCTGTCATCAACGCGTTGTCTCAGATCACCGATATTACGTTTGTTCCACGTATGACAATCTCGTCCTGGTGAATACCTGTCAGCAGCTGACTTGGACACGGTCATGCCATGCAATCACTAGGAGGCGGATAGCAGGATATTTCTGCATCTCTCTCTCTCTCTCTCTCTCTCTCTCTCTCTCTCTCTCTCTCTCTCTCTCTCTCTCTCTCTCTCTCTCTCTCTCTCTCTCTCATTTTAAAGCTTTAATCTGCACTGTCGACAGCGATGTTATCATCATTGCTGTTGGCCCCTCTGGCAGCCTTGTTTTGATGTAGTTGTGGACAGGCATTGGAATTGGAAAAGCTTTCCAGCACAACCCCGTTCATGAAATCACCCAAATACGTGGTCCCGAGAAGTCACTGTTTCATTCTTTCACCAGCATTGGCAGGCATACTCACACACTACGGAAATAGTAATGGCTTTTCCCTAGAATCATGACAATCGCTTACGTCCATATGGCAGGCTTTGAACGCTGGACTGTTATCATCTACACCAAGAGCGGTGGGTGCTCAAGGCTGAACGTCAACTCTTCACACATGGTATTCGGATGCTCTACCACATTCCCCCACACATGAAGCCCTGCTCCAACATGCAAGACGAGCTCTGTACCAGGCAGGTTGTATCTGGAAACAAGAAAGACAACGTCACCAAGATGTTCCAGATGCTTCAGCCTGTGGTTGGGTGCAAGACGTGAGCACGAAAGTCTGGGCGTCAAAAAGAACAGTGCTAGATGACGCTAGCAAAGCGTGTGCCTTCCTTCACCACCGTGGGTGTAGAAAACTAGCAGAGGAAACTGCAAGTGTACCAGAGCATGTATCATATGCATCACGTTTTATCATTGTGAAGGGGGATGGATCAACAACGATGGACTGTAAACAATAAGACACACCATGTACATGCAAACTGTCTTGCTGGCGAGAAGGATTTTGATGCGACCGTGCAAGGATGGACATGTGTAACTTTTGGTAACTAAACACAATGTCATGTTCTGAAGGGAATTCCTTTCACTGATTTGGAAACGAACATGTTTTCTACTACAGCATATTCCCCATGCCAGACATCAAGAAAATAATGCCTGGATAAATATGAGAAAATATTAAGAAATTAGTGATTTAACGGAAATTTGACCGTTCACATTGAGCTAAAATGAGTAAAATGGGCGATATGAAGGTCAATGAAGCTCAAATGCAAAATGTCTCATTACGTTGAAAACCCTATCCATATACATATTTCTTGATATAAACATATCGGTTATAGGTGGTAAATTTCACAAGATATACCGACATTAGTTTTGAAGGTCACCATCTTGAAAAATGGCGAGTGTGAATGTCTATCAAAGTCAAAAAGTAATATACTTGGAATAGCTACCCCAAAATACGTATATTTTGACAAAGGTGTCCGTTTGTTAATCCCTCCCAATATCTCCTTTTAAAGATATATAAGCACTTCGATTTGATTGCCACCATTTTATAAAGTTGTGGGTACGAAGGTTCACGAAGGTCAAATGTAAATCGTTTGACAAATTTGAAATTGCTATTCATTATCTATGCATTGAAGCAAAAGCCAGGACTCTAGGTGACATATTTCATAGGATATAGGAACAATAATGTTGACGGCCGCCACCTTTAAAAAGGACGGATGTGAATGTTGGATAAGAAAATATTTATAGATGAGCGTTTTATGTGAAACAGTTCCTGAGATATGGAAAAACAAGACTTTTATTTTGGATGGCAGCCATTTTGAATATTGCAAAACAATGGTGGAAGAATTAGTATCTCAAGTCGCTTCCACATCAATTCTGAAATAGTATTGTATAAAGGCCATCTGAACCCTCACTAACAAATATATAATATTTTGTGTGTGTGTGTGTGTGTGTGTGTGTGTGTCGTGCGTGCGTGTGCGTGCGTGCGTGCGTGCGTGCTCGTGCGTGCGTGCGTGCGAGAGAGAGAGAGGTAGAGAGAGTGCAATTGTTGCCCTTTTTTTAGGTTGGTGCAATTGTTAACGCAACCGGACGGGCGCTTTCTTTGGACAGTGGCGCAATCTCTCAGTCACTGGTCGCAGTTGGAGGTCCCTCCCTGCAAGCGGAATGCTATGAGTTTGCGCCACATGGCATCGATTATGGTGAGGTAGTCCTGACCACTGCTGGCGAACTGCAGTGTGACTACGTTATACACGGAGCTTGCAGCAGGTGGACGAAGGGGGACGAGAACATGGCTATAGAGGTGTGTATATTGGCACATGCACGTTTACTGTTTACTGTCAGAGCGTTTTGTTTGGGGAATTGTTCTTCACATGATCAAAGTCGTAGCTTCTACCAAGCCTACTTGGCAAAATATTAAGGCGACACGTGACAAATTGATGAACATTCACCTTGTTAGCATAAAGGTGTTTCTCATGAACATCGTGAATTGGCAGATTTCAGGCCATTAATCCAAGTATGCAAATGAACGCAGAATGTTGATGACACCCAGGAGGAAATTAACTTACAGTGCCTCCGCGTCAGCAGCCAGGAACTGTAAGACGTCACACTTTGAAAATAAATATCGAACAAGCCACTGGCAACAACGAGTGTTCATTCTATTTGCAAAATGGTTGCATTCCATCCACTCGTTCACGTGTACAGAACAAATCAATCGTGATTTGTTTGCCTTATGATATAGATATGTAAACACGGCGTATATTTGTAAGACTTAATCGTAGGTGGTTTGTTCATGAAATGTATTGACCAATATACTTTATCATTACTCAGATGTATTGCAGGAGCAAATAAAACACCCATCAAGTGTACAATAGAAGTGCTTATTATTAAGTAAGCACCAGCCTGCACCCCTCAGACCCAGCTGAGGACAGACTGGCTCACTTAAGCATGTGTATAGGTGTATGAGAGAAGGGAGCAGCAGCACCAGGGGAAGGAGGATTGTGGAAATAAACGGAGTCATAACTGCATCATAGGGATGCGTATATAGCGCCGAAAAGCGGCAGACCTCCATCTGCCCATAGTTTGGATCTGGGCATCTGTGAATCCCCCCCGTGTGGCGGCAGCAGTTGCAGCACCTATTCTAAAAGAATGGCATTTGTACTGACTGCAGTCATAGCCTGCATGGGAAAGACAAGCAGTTAATTGTGAGGCAAAATATGCTCTTGAGATGGGACTTTTGTCAGGCAAGATAAAAAGTGGTTCAGGTGATGAGCCACGGGTGTTTAAATATTGACTAATGTGTGACACTAAACAATTTTTAGCTTGAGCATGGATCTCTAAGACAATAGGCCGGCCAACCGGCTGATGTTTTGCATGTCTGATAGTTAGTTGCAGGGATGATTTTTGCGATTGGACACATTGACTAGGTCACTGCGTTGGATGACATGGTCGGAAGACACTCCTGGGCGCACCGTAATTTCACAAATTCTTAAGAATCCATGGAATGCTAGCATGAACATGGCGGCTATACATAGATGTGTAAATTTTTCAGAGCATATGGAGATCGATAGGTTTTCTCGAATCAACTTTTCCAGAACTTTTTTGAACACCAACTAAAAGTTGTTTAATATAAAAGTTGTCTGCAGGATCAGCTAGTCCAACTATTTTATGACTGTATGATATAGCTGAAACAATGGATAAAATAGTTGAGGAAGCATAATTGGCTGAAAAAAGGTGTGTAATAAATCCTGCAAGATTAGTGCAAGACACAGAGGAAAATCTAGTGCCAGGACAGGCAGACGATACGTATTGGCGCAACATGTTGACACTGCGCCTATATGATGCACGTGTGGTTGGTGCTAATGATGCTCGTATAAGCTCCTGTTCTAAGCCAGCAGTACCTGTGGCCTTAGTGGGTCCGTGATTGTGGCTGGAGTGGGGTCGAGCCAGGGAGCTATCTGTCTGGCTTTCTCGAACTGCAAACGAGAAAGATGGTCTGCTATGACATTTTGATAGCCCGGAACATGACGAGCCTGAAATAAGATATTGTATCTTAAACATGCCAGTACCAGTTGTCGGACAAGCTTCATAATGCCCTGATTCCTGGAGGTGGTTTTTATTGATGATATCAACCACACCAGAATTGTCAGACATGAAAATAATGCAATGGTTGGACAAATACTGACCAAACATTTCTGTCGCTTATGCCATGCACCTGCAATCCACTTCTTACCGAATACTACAGAAAAACCGTTATCACTGGAAGCATCTGTATATAACTTAATCGTGTCTGAAGACAAACAATCTTTGCTCTAAGAACAGACTCTTTCCATTAAATGAGTGAAGAAAAAGCTTCCAAGCATACAAATCGGCCCTAGCTGCACGATTTAGTGTAACATAGTGGTGCAGACGAGTGATGCCACTGGCTAAATTGATTAAGAGGCGTAAGAAACTTCGGCCGGCGGAAACAACAAGGCAACAGTAGGAGAGTAAACGATTAAGGATAGTAAGTCTCGTAACGTAACTTTGCGACAGTTAGACATGCGATTAACCAATGAAAGAGCTTTGGCTAATTTGTCCGCAGGTAAACGAAGCTCCATTGCAGTGGTATCAATTTCGATGCCGTAAACAACCTGACACGTGGAGGGAGGACGTCTTTTGCCTGTGTTGAGAGGAATGCCAATGTCGTCTGCTAAACGTTCAAAGGATAACAGAGAGTGCAAACAGGTGGACTCATTGGCTGGGCCGAAGAAGATGTAATCGTCCAGCAAATGTGTGGCTCCTGAGAACATTGAAATGCGTCTGCAATATTCATTGCTGTGCGCGACTGAATCTTTCAAATGTTTGACAACTGACAGCGGAGCCCATTGGGAGCACTTTATCATGATAATATTTACCTTGCCATGTAAATCCCAGCAATGGATAATCTTGTGATCTGATGGGAATAAGCCTGAATGCCTCTTGGATATCAGCCTTTGCAATTAAACAATTTCTACCGGCACGATCTGACTAACTCGACTACTCTGTCCAATATCTCATACTGAACTGTGGTGAATTCCCGTGAAGTGTAAGAGTTAATGGAATCGCCCTTAGGAAAGGATAGATCGTGTATTAGACGAAATTTGCCTGGATCGTGCTTTGGGACCAAACCGAGAGGAGAACTGTGAAAGTTGACAAAGGGGGGTTCATCAAATGGACCGGCTATATGGCCCAAGTGAATTTCATGGTTAATTTTTTCATTGACAAGGGTAGATGCTTGTAAGGCAGATTGATGATTATCAGAAAAACGCATGACTTGGGGTCCATCATAATGCAAGGGAAAACCCCACTGAAAATCCCTGGATAAGAATTGAAGTATCTGCTGGATTATAGTCAGCTAAGTAATGTGACAGAACCTGACTATTAATTGATGTGGGTAGGGCGCACTGCGCCTGGGCGCGCAGCTGCTTGAGGGCGGGCTGGTCGCTTGGTGCATCGGCTAGTGGGATGTTTCCCTGAGCATTTAGTACAGGCATGTGTGAATTGGCAGGTAGGTTTGGTACATGAGCCAGACTGCTCGAACAGGAAGCACTGGCCTTTCTGGAACCCTTTACTGAGGGGGAAACTAGCACGGCTGCGGACGTATGGGTTACGGGTGTTAGTGCCCCGAAAGGAATAACCCCCGGCCTGTTTGAGGTTCGTTCGAGGCAACGAAACCTCAAATCCCAGTTGACTTGCCCATAGGACAAGTGGTTGGCCCCCATCTCTTTGCGGTAGGCCTTATCGTAGTGATACCACGCTAAACCCCCAAACCTACGTGCCATTTCAGTGATGTCCGCGATATGTTTGAAGATGCCAGGAGCAAGGTGTGGTGAGGTTTTACTGGCTTTATTGGTGGAGGGTTTGAGGAGGTACAAAGTATCCTGGCGGCCAACTTGTAAAGTGAGTCGCTGCTGCTGCTGCTCATACATGTTGTCATCGTCGTCATCATCATTGTCAACCAACAACAGCTGTAGGTTGACATAATCGCCTCTGCGGATTTTAGTTTTTAAAGAGTCTGGCAAACTAGCCCCCAGCGGCCTGCTAATGACATGGTAGGATGGTAACGGAGTGTATAACTCACCACCGAGGAGACCGCTGAGGGCGGCATCGACATCGTCATCGTCATCTGACGACACATCAGGTGCTGCCTGCGCGACCGCAGGCGTGGGAACGGATCGGGGCTGCCTGCGCAACCGGAGGTGGCAGCAGGCGCCCAGACTGTTCGAGCTGTCGCAGGACAGCGGCAGCAATGGCATCGGCCATGACGTCAGTGGTTCCAACGGATGGACCCACGATGGGTGCGGCTTCGGCTGGAGGTGCGCCAGCAGCTGCAGTCACACGGCGACGAATTTCTTTCCCGTCTGGGCCCTAGTCACGTGAGCAGGGCGTTTTTTGGTGGCATCTGGAATGTAATTGTATAAAACGCAGAAATGGGCGCAGACCAAATATGTCACACGTAACGAGTGTTACCCATGTGCACAGTGTATATAGGAAGCCCTGAAGGTGAAGGGAAGTTATTGCAATAATTGAGATAAGTACTCAAGCAATTTGGAGCGACTAGTAGGAACACATAGCCAGTGCATGCAAACGCAAAGTAACGCAGTAACATATATGCATACAAACAACAACAGCATAGCTGACAACAAAACAAGTCCTGGTACCTCTCCATCCCGAGGCTATCACTCAATATGTGTCAATATGAACCAGAACCTGTTTTAAACAAATGAATGGATCCATCAATGATTAAGCAGTCCTGATACCTCTCCATCCCGAGGTTATCACTCGAAAATAATTCGAACCAAGAGTGCTTATATAATAGAAATGGAACAAGTTCTAGGACCTCTCAATCCCGAGGTTATCACTCGGAAATGTAATACCGACCCAGAATATGTTACCCAATAATTGGAGTCAGCCTCCAATAAAACCAACACACTGTGGCTTGAATGGATCCAAACATGAATAAGTGCTGGTTTTTGTAATGTTTTTCTTATTCAGAAACTCAGCCTAAGTCAAAGATTATTCTACAAAGGATTAATTTTAAATTGTTGAAACATTGCAATGGTCCATATTGACTCGGGAAATGTTCCCATTACCGTTATTAGTCAAAGTCAGAGAATGAAGTAATTTATTGAGAAGTAGCACTGGTATGGGCGCCGGAGCCGATGCTCCCGAATAGCGCCCAACAATCAGCACGAATAGGCTGTAATTTTGAATAACGGAAAGGAAATGAACGTCGGAAACCGCGTACAAGTTATTCAGAAGTTAAACACGCGAGAAATCAACACTTGCTTAGGAAAAGCGCCGCGCCGCGGATGGAACGGAAGAACTTCCGTTCCCCCTCCGGGCCGACATGGACACCATCGTCACTGACGAGGCTTGGTAATTTAGGAGGCCGCGATGTTTCCAAAGATGAATTTTGGGGAAGAAATATGTTAGGCGGCGCAATTCAACGTTGACCTGGTCAACCAAACGATTATAGTCGGGTCGAAGTGGGTATTTCCGTGTAGCGGCGGAGTGCATGCGGGAGCCGGAAGGGGGTAGCGATATTGGAGTTGGCAAATGGCCACCTTTTGGAAGCCGTCAACACGAATCAGAGAGCGGGCAACATTCAAAATATCCTTGGCCAGCTGGTCTGGCTGACAATCACGGTTATTGAGGTCATTGCCTCCTAGAGTTAACACAGCCATGGTGGCATTGCATTGCAAAATCAGCGGGGCGGCGTCCTTGACCCAACCAAGTTGCGCGCCCCCTTTCCCAACCACAGACAACGAAATCAAGCGCGGATCGAGTCCGCCATTGATTAACCCATGTGCTCGGCAATAACGGTCGAAACGGGTGGCGAAACTGTCCCCGATGAGAACGATCCGAGCCGGAACACCCGGGGGACAGTTGCCGCCGGCATACCGAGACATCTGTGATGCCATATTTAGAAAAAAATCAGAAGCAAGTGATAGAAAAATTTGAAGTAAATTTACGAAACGACAACGCGCAACGCAAATGCCGAAGCTTGCAGTGTCGGAAATGTAAACAATAGTTTAACGTTCGAAAACTCAAATAACAATCGATGAAGACTCTTTGCAAGTTAGACTCACAAACAACGACGCGTAACACAGTAATACAATCGTACCGAACTATACGCACAAAGAAATGAAGACCAACACTAAAAGCGATTTACATCGATCAATTCAAAGTTGGAGTGGGAAGACTTCGCATTCTTTTCCCATGATGCCGAGGGTGGACTAGACCACAACTGCTGAGGGGTGGAAGGTTGGTTTAGACAACCGTTTACATTATGTCACAATACATAACCACCATAAAATTACTTTTGGCTTTACCAAGAAGTTGACATTTATGTTTAATAAATGAGATAGGTATGATTCGTGCGATGCGTTTGATAAAACTCTGTACTAATATCATTACTCTTATTAGTCTTTTTGTGTTTAGGCGGCATAATTTTGTGTTTTGTATATGCTAAGGTCAATGACTGGTCATGTTCCAATTATGTATCTTGCATGCACATTTTTGATACTTTCACTTCTCGTCTTAATATATATTTTTTTCACATGTAATATCTTCCATTGATGTATGTATGATCCAGATTGTCTCTAGCACTGGGCTTATATCTGAATTTCGTTTGAGCAGGATTTAAGAAGAGTGATTGCCAACAGTTTAATGACGGCGAAGAAAATGAAATTCTTGTCTATCGCTTTCCCTGCCATTGCCACTGACAACAGAGGCTTCCCCCCAAATGTCGTTGTTAGAACCATCCTGGAAGAAGTAACCACGTTCAGCCAGATCAACCCGGAAACTCGACTGAAAAACGTCCACCTTGTTTTGCATCCACAAGATCATCCGTCCATAAACGTAAGCATTATAACACAGCATCACAAATAGAGTTGTGCAACTTCATTGATAGATGAACACAACGCAAGTCGTCATAAAAAAAACAATATAAAAAGTTTTGCTGTATCACTAAAAGCAATTGTTGTAAAATAGTATGAAGAGCTAGCTGAAGCTTATTCAATATAAAATACCTGTTCATATATGTATGTAATTATATCCTTGTCATTGTCGGTAGTTGGTATTACCACACGTTTGCTATACATGTCAATTGAACATTCTTAATTGAATATTAATGTTACGTTTTACACACCTGATCAATCGCAAAAAACTATAAGTATGTGGTACATGTGAAAGTATTATTATAACATCATTGTTTATACAGCTATGGTAGGGTTGGCAGCGACCAGTTTAATTTTGATAAATGGTTTCGTATTAATAATTATTATATAAACCAACTGGTAACAACCTTAATTGGCTCCGCTGTCTGCCCGGAATCGTACATGATGTAATTGATTGTTACATTTGTTGTTTATACATACTGTTTGTTTGTACGATTCCAAAAAATAAATATTCATTCATTCATTCATTCATTCATTCATAAAAAGGTCACTGTGTTTAACATATACGTCAATAAATGCCACATTTCTTGGTTATCCCTTGTCATTGTCGACCACCGATTCTAAACTTTCCTGCTGGTATGATGATGTAGTTCTTACTCAGTGAAGTGAATGACTCTGCTCAATAAACGGCAGCAATATAATTCATCCCGGTTTTCCGATTTTCTAACCACTACGCCTCTGCGTCCAACACGTGATTTATTTTCCATTCAGGCGTTCCGTGCGTACCTGGTGGACTCGTCTTCGAGTGACATCACATTGAAGACACGCGAGGGAATTCTTCTGTCTCTGCACACGTCAATGTTGATTGATGAACAGGTAGATCATGTGTGCTCATTTACATTTATTTATTCTTGTTATGGGATTAGCAAAATGTGTCGATACCATAGTAAGACGTATCCAAGACATTCTTCTCACACCAGTATATGGGTCAGGATAATGACAGAAAATTAAGTAGGCCATGAATATGCGCGGGGTTTTAAAAAGGGGTATATGTTCGCATGACCAAGGGATTTTCCCCTCAACTAATACAGTTGGTAGTTTAGTATGGCCACGCGTGGGAGAGCAATTACAGCTAGTCTTTAATGCACATAAACAAATATCAAAAGTATCAATGAACCAACACAGTGTTTTAAATATACTCAAATGTTATACCCCCATAGCAACGAAATAATAGAACTGGAGCCACTGTTCTCATTCTTAATTTAAGAAAACGGATGTGATATATGTTTGGAAAGTTCGAAAACTGGATATTTCGCTATATAAGGACTTACTTTAAACACCATACATACGCCATAATAATTGCTGCTTCACTCAGATACCCATAAACAACACGTCCAGTTGAAAAACAAGTTTCACTTTCAATATCGCTGAAGCAGGCCGAGTTGACCGCAACAAGCTTTGAAGGTCAAGCATATCCCATCTTCCCCGGTTCAACAGGGCAGGCTTTCCGTTACAGGGTAGAACGCTGGCCGATTCCGAATAGAGGAACAGACACCATCGCTTTTAAACAGGTCAGTTTGTGTTTTCATCCTCATGTGTCTCACGTGTCAGTTCTAGAGATTCTTACGTCCTTGTCTACTGCAGGTGGATGTTATCGTCAACACGCCTGGACGTCGACTTCAACTTAAGCGTGGTGCTGTGTCCAGTTCTCTGCTCAAAGCTGCCGGTCAAGTCCTGCAAGACGAGTGCGACCAAAACGCACCTAATGGCATTGAGTTCGGTGAGACGGTGACGACATCTGGTGGAAAGTTGAAGTGTCGTGTGGTTGTCCACGGCGCCTGTTGCGATTGGGGGGAAGGACCGGAAATGTGCACAGAGGTAACACCTAGACCTTGACATTGTTTTACTTTTATATTAATAATAAACGTTTGTAGCGCCTAAACAGGCAGGATCCTGAGCTCATGGGCACAAAAGAATCACTAGGGAGGATTTCACGAAGAGACGCAAAGGAGAGGGTTCATCATCAAACTGAGAGACCGTTGAGGATTTAGGATAGAAACATAATTCCGTATATGCTTGTTCCATTTTATGCGGAAAGCAACTATAGTTTGTTGCCATGCTAAGATAGCTGGAAGATAATATCAATTATATATTTTTGGGTGCGGTTACAGACTAAATGTCCAGGTTAACTATGTTTTAGGAACAAATAAATATATATGCGTGTTTTGTGTTAAATGTTCATGCACTCACTATACAGAAATATCATATGAAAATGTCAAACGGATGTAGTTTAATCGTAACTCATTAAATGTAACTCATTTTTAAACACTATAACCAAAATAATTTTGATTTTGAAAATTCTGATTGATCATGTGTTGATCTGTGTGTGTGTGTGTGTGTGTGTGTGTGTGTGTGTGTGTGTGTGGTGCTGGCGCGGCGTGCGTGCGTGTGCGCGTGTGGCGTGTGCGTGTGTGCGTGTGTGCGTGTGTGCGTGTGTGCGTGTGTGTGTGTATTCTAAATTTTTTGAGGCACGGGCATTGCTACAAACTCATTATGAGCGGATTTAACTACAAATCACTAAGTATATATCTAGTCATATTCCATAGTTATAGCCACAATAACACATTTCTTGCAGGTTCTGAGGGGGGTGGTATCCAAGTCCTTGATAGAGGCTCACACCAGGAAATACAGGTCAGTGGCATTCCCTACTATTGGCACTGGCAGGAGGAATTTCCCACCACATCTTGTCGCTACAGTCACGGTGGAAGAGGTGGTCAAATTCAGCCGTCTCTACAGACGCACTTCTGTGAAGGAGGTGCGGATTGTTGTTCACCCGCAGGATTACGAGACCACAGAGGTATGTTATTGTATGCTTTTGTTATCTAAACAATTTAATGTAAGGTTCCATTTGATTCCTGTGTAAATGCAGTAATGAAAAGCAATTAAGTAAAAGAGCAATATTGATCATTTTGATTACGATGCATTTTCGAACAGTTTCATATGTGTTTGATGCTTAGGATAATTAAATGTTACGCTGTAGCAGCATGTGTATAGAGACGATGTCAAATAGTATTACACAACTGTGCAAACTATGCAGTGCAGTTTTACTTTGAGAATGATGTACATGGTCACTATTTCTGCATTCTCTTAAATAGAGCGAATAACAAAAGACAGTGATGTTTGTGGATTTGTTTGGGATAGGGTCCGCTTGGTATATACACATTTAAAGACGTAACATTTTGCTTTTCCCAGGTTGAAATTTTACAAGTTAAGTGCATGCTTGCGTGTGTGCGTGTGTGCGTGTGTGCGTGTGTGCGTGTGTGCGTGTGTGCGTGTGTGCGTGTGTGCGTGCGTGAGTCAGTATATACTCTATCATCTCCAATTTGTTAATTTTGAGTTTGTTTGGGATGTGATGTGATTAACTGATGTCTGTGGTACGGTAAGTTGTATTGCTTTATTGTACTTGAATTGGTTTTTAGTATATTTGCATAGACGTAACTCCATTTCGTGAGACTAGTGTTTGATATAGTTGTTAAAACGTCATCAAATGATTCAGGCTTTTGAAGAGGTGCTGTTAAGCTGTTGCGGTGGCCTTCAAAGGACGGTTCCACTTTCAGTAAGCGGACCTGGCAGCGAAGGTATGTATCATTTCGTCAACGCAACGAACTGGTATTTTACTTGGTAGGCCCATCCTCGCAAAAGCGAGCCGAACTAAACAAAATATAGCAATTAACTTCGCCAGTCGTTACTGCGTCAGCCGGGAGAACAGTGCAAATACGCGCTGGCGGGAATCCCACTTCCATTCTAATCATTGTATATAACACGAACAGCGCGTCGCTAAAATGATCCAACATTATATCACCTGACCGGAGGCTGACCACAGTCCTCGTGAGCGATTTCAATATCTGGTGTCAAAAGAGGCGTTTTGCACATGGCTGTCCCAGTGGAAGCGAAGGTTGATACTGATGACATCAGCAGTAGCGAGCAGCGACCTCCTACGTCAACTGAGCACATAACGAGTTACATAATACTAATTATAATATTATATGATACGCATACTGTGTGTGTGTGTGTGTGTGTGTGTGTGTGTGTGTGTGTGTGTGTGTGTGTGTGGTGCGTGGTGCGTGCGTGCGTGCGTGCGTGCGTGCGTGCGTGCGTGCGTGCGTGCGTGTGTACCGAATACCGAACATAGGAACATGTCATTTACAATATATGTGAACATCATTTGATTACCACGGTGCTACGACATTTTTTTCTCCAAACTCTGACATATGGCGCCCATCGCTGCCATAACTCTCAAGCTGCATTTAGTTTGATTCTCTCGTATCTGATTAATGTAAGTTTTCAATTCTTTCCGAGTAACTTCATTACTATAAATTTATGTTATATCTGGCAAGCGTAATATTTATCACCATACAATTTCTATGCGTATTATATAACACAGTCGGCGCGTCGGTTACGAACTCAGTCGCGACAGTCTGGCACGGGGTCAAAGTTGATCAGCCACCTGAGGTCACGTAGGTCATCGCCTGTCGCGTAATAAAATATAGTCTAGACCGTGGGACCGTGTAGCACTGAAGCCAGCGAAGCCGGTGACATGGGCCCAGATTCTTATGGGCATAGATTCGGCAAAACGTATACCTCGCATGCGCGCGCAAGCGCAGTGCCCGTTTTTATCTGCTCTGACGTAGCTTTGGTGACATACGCCATGCCCGGGCCGAGTTTACTCATAACGCATAGAGCGCATGTATTTTTATTTTAAATTAGCGTAATAACAATCATATTGGAATACTTGATACTAAAGGGAACTATTTTAGTAACAACGGAGAATCGTGGCCCGCTGCCGTCGAGGTCCAAGAATCGGCAGACGTATGCGAATCTGAGCCCGGCCGAATGTGGGACCACGACACCGAAACCACGACTGACGTCACATATTAGCGCTTTCTGACATTTCCGGAAAACAGGCCTAAGTTTGCAAAGTCCAATTTTCAAAATATTGTTGGCTAATATATGGCTTCAAATTTGTTATAACATTGAATAAAAAAATTATGATGACTATAATTATGGATTGTACATTTGACCTACGTGAGGATGTGACCTACGTAATCTTATTTATTTTAGACGATTTGAAACCTCCCAGCTATTGGTCTGAAATGCCTAGCTCGGAAATTGTCACGCTGGAAAAACTGGCACCAAGCAGCAAAGAGCACCAAGATGTGGAAACCCTCATGTTGAGTACAGCAGACGACAAGGTCACGCGCATCCACAAAGTGAGTGCAACACAACGTGTTTATATATAAACATTACTAGTTGAATACATTTGTGCGATATGTAGTTCAATTTTTGTGTTCCTCCAACTATTTTTCATAACAATGTATGCACTAACTGTCTAGTAGAAGTCAGTGTCCTCTCAAACGCCGAACTCCGCCTGTCTCTTTCAACATTCTTTCAGTCCCAAAGCCTGGTTGCGTGTTGCCTCTGGTGTACCTGTTGGAGAGGTATTTGTGCGAAAACAACATAAGTAGTTATTTTGTGGTTCTCATATTTTATGTTGTTATTCATGCAGTAGGTGACACCATTGGCGTTATGGGAAAGAATTGTATGTTCTAAACACTGTAGTGGTTATAAATGATGCGTCATGTGTAGCTCCATATGCGATTGTAGCAGTAGTATTTGTTGTTATAGTAGTAGTTGTAGTAGTAGTAGTTGTTGTAGTACTTGCAATAGCAGTAATAGTAGTAGTTGTAGTAGTAGTAGTAGTAGTAGTAGTAGTAGTAGTAGTAGTAGTAGTAGTAGTAGTAGTAGTAGTAGTTGTTGTTGTTGTAGTATTATTATTATTAGTATTAGTAGTAGTAGTAGTAGGTAATAGTAGTAGTAGTAGTAGTAGTAGTAGTAGTAGTAGTAGTAGTAGTAGTAGTAGTAGTAGTAATATAGTATAGTAGTAGTAGTAGTAGTAGTAGTAGTAGTAGTAGTAGTAGTAGTAGTAGTAGTAGTAGTAGTAGTAGTAGTAGTAGTAGTAGTAGTAGTAGTAATAGTAGTAGTAGTAGTAGTAGTAGTAGTAGTAGTAGTAATAATAATATATACGTAATAATAATAGTAGTAGTAGTAGTAGTAGATAGAAGCTAGTAAGTAGTAGTAGTAGTAATATAATAGTATTCTAGCTACACTAATAGTAGAGAGTAGAGAGCAGAGTAGTAGAGTAGAGCAGTAATAGTAGAGTAGTAGTTTAGTAGAGTAGTGTAGTAATAGTAAGTAATAATAATAATAATAATAGTAGTAGTAGTAGAAGTAGTAGTAGTAGTAGTAGTAGTAGTAGTAGTAGTAGTAGAGCAGTAGTAGTAGTAATAGTAATAGAGTAGTAGTAGTAGTAAGTAAGTAGTAGTAGAGTAGTAGTAGTAGTAGTAGTAGTAATAGTAATAGTAGTAGTAGTCAGTAGTAGTAGAGTAGAGAGTAAGAAGTAGAGTAGTAGTAGTAGAGTAGTAGTAGTAATGTAATAGTAGTAGTAGTAGTAGTAGTAGTAGTAGTAGTAGTAGTAGTAGTAGTAGGTAGTAGTAGTAGTAGTAGTAGTAATAGTAGTAGTAGTAGTAGTAGTAGTAGTAGTGGTAGTGGTAGTAGTAGTAGTAGTAGTAGTAGTAGTAGTGGTAGTAGTAGTAGTAGTAGTAGTAGTAGTAGTAGTAGTAGTAGTAGTAGTAGTAGTAGCAGAAGCAGTAGCAGTAGCAGTACTTGTACAGCAGTATAGTAGTAGTGCTAGTTAAGGTATTATAATCACTGTTTATAACCTGTTTACTGGCATAAACAAATGCTTTGTTTCAAGTCGAAATAGAAACACGCCATGCTCTTGGAATTTGTATTAAACAATACGAGGTTTATAAATTGCAGTAGTAAATGTTGTCTCTGGTGCTTCAGATAGAGAGAATTCAGAATCCAAGCCTCTATAAAAAGTACATGGTGGACAAACAGCTGATGACGACACGCTGCGGTAGTTCGACCATCGTCGAACGTCTTCTCTATCACGGAACAAGTGAAAAGGCAGTACCGAAAATCAACGCTAGAGGCTTCGACCGCAGTCGCTGCGGCAAGAATGGTTTGTAAATGATTTGCGGTGTACACTTTCCTTTACTTAAATGATCATGCAGATGTTCTGGCCGTAAGCTAGTAACACAGTATTATATTGCTATTATGTATGGAACGATATTAGGGACATAATTCCACATTGCAACATCGTTGAAATCTGACTTTCACAGCAAAGGATTTGATATCAGCCTGTTATAACATAATTACCATGTAGTGAAGAACTTGTTGTTAAATTGCAGTGTTGCAGGCATGTACTGATTCATCACCATCGTGATAGCTGTAACAACATAAATCAAATCAACTGCATTTAATTTTGCCATAAAAACATAACGATATACACAACCAACCATTTATAAAATAATATTATGTTGCATGCTGGTTTTATGGAGTATTATACGCCGTCTTCTTGTAAGCCCATAAACATAAATAATATATTTATAGTAAGCGGTACCTTTGGTGTTATTTTCACACATATTAATTAATAGTAATAATAAAGTTACATACCCTCATACTCTGAGCTCATAATATGCCAACATGCATTAACCAGTAAATCATGTTTACTTTACGAAACGTGTATATATTGAACAATACGATATATTATATATTATGATTACAGCTACTGCCTATGGCGAGGGTGTCTACTTCGCCGTGAATTCGAGTTACTCGTGTAAATATTCCACTGCAAAACCCAGTGGCAAGAAACAGATGTATCTGGCACAGGTTCTGACGGGTGAATACACCCTTGGGGCCAGCAAATACCGCGTACCTCCCGACAATCCGAAACACAAAGCTCTTCAGTTTGACTCAGTTGTTGACAATGTGAAAAATCCATCTATCTTTGTCATATTCATGGATAGCCATGCTTATCCAAAGTACTTGATCACATTTGAATGAGTACGCATGCACCAGCGATCAAATGCCCAGTGAATGTGCTCACGTTGTGACAGCTTGGTTGGCCCAGAACACACATATGTAGTTGCTCTTATAGGTGCATCAAGGTGACGCTTCTGCTGATTAAGTCAGTACCAGGCAGCAGTACACATGGCTGATCCTTCACAAAACTCTCAATATAAGCTCAGCCAATGATATCGCCCACGACGAGTGTTGTCGGCCTCCGATCACGAAATACATTTTGGAGTAATGTTAACGCTGCACATGTTACATGCGATGTTTCGGATATAGAAGCACATATTCGAGTACACAAAACATTTCAGCTGCTCCTGTGATTGGAAGAACTGGTCGTTATTCTAGGAGCCCGAAAACCTGTTCATCCGTCTTCAAATCGGGACTGGTATTTGCGCTGTTCTCACGGGTAACGCAGTCACGAATGGCGAAGTCAATGAAGCATTTCTACTCGGCTAAATTCTGCACTTCTCGCATGGGATCTGTCAGGACTAGACTACACGGCAAACAGCCCTGGCTTACGAAGATGCAACCTTCCAGGTGACGCCACATCGAGCAGACACACCTGCCTGTCAGACTATGCTGTTTGTACATCAAACGATGTCGTGCAATATGGAAGTGTTTGAACGCCACTGTGTGTAAATTGATACACCGTAATTTGGACCCGAGTGATATTTGGACATCCTGGTCAAAATATTATAGCGACATGTATAACCCCATATTTAAACACCTTATAAAATATACTAATCAGCGTGATTTTTTTTCAAGTTTGCTGCAAAATAGTGTTTGATTATTTTTATATTCACATATACGGATATTGTTTATACGACACGAATAATCTAAGCAATAGGATTACAGTTATGAAGAATGTGATTATGTGATTGAAACAACTGTAGTTTACAAACTGTTTGACCGGAGATGTCAGTCTTTGGGACATAGATTTGCATGTTAGCTCAAACTGACGTTCAATATGCACGGCAGACGGATATCACAACATCCGCCAACGTATCTAACATAGACGTCGTTGCTTCACCACAACTTCAATAAATACTACACGGACATCAAATTAAACGGTTGTGTGTGGTTGTGGAGATATAATGATTTAATATCGATATTATGTTGACCTACGAAATGTCACCAACGTAAAAACGTTGCGTTGGTATCGATTTTGGGACAAGGCTTCAGAGTAATGATGGTAGTGGCTTTAAAAGTTTGCAACATCGACATGATCATTCATCCAAGGCACTCACTCACTCACTCACTCACTCACTCACTCACTCACTCACTCACTCACTCACTCATCACTCTCTCACTCACTCACTCACTCTCTCTCTCTCACTCACTCACTCACTCACTCATCTCACTCACTCACACTCACTCACTCACTCACTCACTCACTCACTCACTCACTCACTCTCTCACTCACTCACTCTCTCACTCTCTCACTCTCTCATTCCATTTCATGTTGTATATACCGCAACGTGGTACTTTTTCTATTACAAGGAAATGTTCTTATACTAAAGCCACCTCCCGTTCACAAACATTTGTTTGACATTGCATTTCCAACATACATTTCCGGAGGCTTCATGCTCCAATAACGACTCTTGTCTGTCCCTGTTTACCGTTATGCCTATTGATTTGTTTGTTGCGCCTCTGAGATTGATTTTTCAATGATATCTAGGCGCTATAGAATTGTCACAATCACCTATCGCCAGTGTTCTGTTACTGTGTTCTGCCCCCAGGGCATCCAGTCTTCGCCGGTTCACCAAACATTTTTGTAATTGTAATTGTGGTGAATAAATCACTGACATTGTAGAATACAGACATGGCTCTCTCTCGAAAATACCATCGTTTATCTCTGGCTACAGCTCATAAACCCCGGCCTTCCGCTACTTGTCAAACAAAGATACGGCGCTGAGTTGCGCAACCGTTCTTTGGCCTCCTTAAAACCAGAGATATCCCAAGCATTGGCATCCCTTCAAGATGAGCTACGCACCATCGAAGATACTCGGGTTATGCGTATTGGGGATGGCTTCAATTACAACCACAAGTTGCAACATCCAATAGACGGCAGTGTACTCACCATGACCACTAATTGCCCGCCCAAGCAGTGGTTCCTCTCTAAAAATGAGACAGTGACATCATTCCAAAGTTGGAAAGAGAACATTGTATACGTCCTGTCACTGGATGCCAACTTCGCGCCATTCCTGGGTGCAGACATTACTTGGCTGCGGAAATCCACAAACACCCCTACCAGGGGGCTTGACGACGATACTAATGATGTGCCTACAGCCGCAAGGCGTACTACCGTGCAAAAATGCGTGCAGCTGGAACTAATGCTGGGACATTTCACGAAACGCAACAGTGAAGCACTCAACATCGCTTGGTGATGTTTGCTAGAAAATACGTGACCATTTTGGGTTTCAATCAACCGGAGGGCACTTTCTCGAGCTAGACTAGTCCATATTCGTCATGAACAGGACGAGCGTCC
The DNA here is from genome assembly GCA_025642075.2 of Ridgeia piscesae. Classification (NCBI taxonomy): domain Eukaryota; kingdom Metazoa; phylum Annelida; class Polychaeta; order Sabellida; family Siboglinidae; genus Ridgeia; species Ridgeia piscesae. The sequence continues at coordinate 325,972 of JAODUO010000747.1, read as the reverse complement.
GGAGAATCTTTTCCAACGCCTCATCGCCTTTTTAGGACAATCTCCTCACTGTTGGGTGTGGCGTCACGCATCATGGCGTTACGACAGACATGGCTCTCTCTCGAAAATACCATCGTTTATCTCTGGCTACAGCTCATAAACCCCGGCCTTCCGCTACTTGTCAAACAAAGATACGGCGCTGAGTTGCGCAACCGTTCTTTGGCCTCCTTAAAACCAGAGATATCCCAAGCATTGGCATCCCTTCAAGATGAGCTACGCACCATCGAAGATACTCGGGTTATGCGTATTGGGGATGGCTTCAATTACAACCACAAGTTGCAACATCCAATAGACGGCAGTCAGTTCGTCGTAAGTCGTGTGTGTTGTGCAAAGCTGCAGGACGGACGTTCAACAGTCACGACTAGATCGACTGCCGCTACTTACCTCAGAGTACCAAGAAAGCCTTGGGCTGGTCCAGACTCGTGACCAACGACGTATGCGAGGAAGACGAGGACGACCTATACGACGGCGACACACCTGAGAACGTCTTTAGCGATCCCGCGGTACGTCTCGTCGAGCGCGACCCCGTCTCACACGCCATTAAAGGGGATTGTCTACACCAGTTCAGCAATGGGCATGCCTGGTTCAGAGACACACCTCGAAGAACTGATGTTCAGATTCCTGGCCGACCTGATACAAGAAGGGTGTATAGCAAAAATCGCGGATGACCTTTATATTGGCGGAAACACACCTAATGAGATTTTCCACAACTAGAAGCGATTGCTAGCTGCATTGAGCCACAACAACATGTGACTCTCAACCACAAAGACTATTGTCTGCCCCAAGTCTACTGTCATATTTGGGTGTATATGGTGCAACGGTACTCTGCGGTCCTTTCCACACACGTTTGCCACACTGCTGAACTGTTGAGCCCCCATTCACTGTCCAGGGTGTGCGCTCCTTTGTGTGTGCGTACAAGGTCCTCAGTCGTGTTCTGACAGGTTACGCCGATCTACTTGATCCACTTGATCAAGCTACTGCCGGCAGAGCATCGAACGAAAAGGTACTTTTATTTGACGAGCTGGATACCTGCAAATCCATCACAATTCATCGTCCCAGCAACGTGCTGTGGGTCGTTACAGACGGTTCTATAAAGAACAGAGGGATTGCAGTACGCTGTACGTCCGCGGAAGTAACAAACTGCTACTAGCAGGCTTCTTCAATGCAAAATTGCGCAAACATCAGGTCACGTGGCTACCGTGTCGAGGCATTGAGCATAGGTGCTGCGATCAAGCACTTTGCTCCACTCATCATCCAGTCATCGCTACCGATATTTTGATAGACAATCGCCCGCATACGATAAGCTCATGCGCGGTGAAGTCTCCTCCAGTTCGAGAGTAACAACATTTCTCTCAACTGCCACTACCGTGTTCACACCAGACACATCGATGGTGTTGCACATTTACCATCAGACTTCGGAAGCTGCAATCCTCGTGAGTGCCATAGCTCGTGTTGTCAGGTTTGCAAGTTCGTTCAAGAGATGGAAGACTCCGGTGTACTCAGTGTTTCCATGGACGATGGTATCGACGCTTCTGTCAAGATGCCATTCACTAGCCGTGCTGCCTGGCATGCCACTCAGCTCGAGTGTCCAGATCTCAGACGCACTCATGCTCACTTGACACAAAGGACTCGCCCTTCAAAGAAGTTTACCAAAGTCGGCGACGTCAAGAGATATCTAAGGACTGTCTCTATGGCCAACGTTGGTGTCTTGATCGTCAGAGATAATCAGCCTTTCCAACCGCTACGCGAGCGCAACGTTGTGCCCCGGCCTGTAGTCGATTGCCTCTTAATCGCACTACACATCGGGTTATGCCACCCATCAAGAACCCAACTGAAGCGTATTTTCAATAGATGCTTCTTCGCACTACACTTCGACAAAGCGCAGAAGCTACTTCAGTCGCGCGTCACCAATGTCAAGCCGTCAAGTCTATCCCAGTGTACTTGCGGCCACAGTCGTCCACCTAGGCTCCCATTGTGGTCGGTTCATCCTTTGCAGCAGATGTCATACGCTGCTATCGCCAGTATATCATCGTTCTTCGCGAGACTGTTTTCATACACCCTGTCATCACTTATTGACGGTGAACGACACGACCAACTACGCAATGCTCTCCTCTCAATGTGTGCTGAACTACGATTGCTAGGCGACAATCCGATCACCGTCCGCGTCGACCGTGCACCAGGATTCTTTGCACTGGCGAAAGACTCAGACTTAGCCATGCACGGCATCCGGCTGGAGATTGGGCATGTTAAAAACGTCAACAAAAACCCAGTAATCGAGAATGCTATCAAAGAGCTGGGTAACGAACTCTTGCAGCTTTCTCCCGACGGTGGTCCCGTATCGACGGCTACACTCGTGCTTGCAACTGCGAACTTGAACTCTCGCATTCGCAGGGATGGTCTGTCAGCCCGTGACGTCTGGACACAGAGAGACCAAATCACCGCTGAGCAGCTGCCAATCACAGATAGACAACTGATCTTAAACCAGTACTCAAGCACGGCGGGCAATCACGCGCACAGCGTAAAGTCTAAAGCATACGGACAAAACTCACCTCCTGCCAACAGTGTCTCACTGTGCGATCTCGTTTACGTCAAGGGCGACAGAGACAAGTGCAGAGCGCGTGATATATACATTGTCACGAAATTTTTCAACGCCGAGGGGTGGTGCCAACTTAGGAAGTTCACGACGTCGCAGTTCCGCAGCAATACATACGATGTTCGGATCTCCGACTGTTACACACTAACATCTGCCCTACCCAACAAGCCGCCAGATGGCCCCATTCGCGGTCAAGATATGTGCTCCGATTCTTCCTCTGACTCGGAACCTGGGTCGTCTGAACTAACCAGCCCAAATCAGGTTGTAGCTGCTGAACAACCTGCATTACAACCCCTACCTCCACCACCAGAAGCGATCGTTGTTCATTCCACTACACCAGCTGCGAATCATACGCACCCGCCAACGTCCTAGATGGCAGAATGATGACTGGATCGTGGACATTGATTGATGTCACTCTGACACTTAGGCGTGTTGCCGTTAGACTAGTGGCTAGTTCTCTCTATTGTAGTGATAAGGACTTTTACTTTTCATATAATTACCTTATTCTTTCCGTTAACTTGATGTTATTTTAGATATTCCCGGCTCAGCTAATTATATTACTACGACATTTTATAGTTATTATAAACACGGCTACCACCAATTATTAAATGTTAGACGGATGCGAAAGAGACAATCACGCCAGTATTCTGTTATTGTGGTCTGCCCCCACGACATCAGGGCTTCGCCGGTTCATCAAACATGTTCACGTTTGTAATTGTGACGAATAAATCACTGACATTGTAGAACACGGGCCTCGTTCCTTGGCGTATACTGACTAACTACCTCAATATCAATAAATGTATGAAGTTATTTCAAAACACACAACATTGAGAAAAAAAATCTAGTAAATAATAAGTCGCATGGTACAAATGATATACAATGAAGAAATAAGTTTTGAAAAGGAGTAGACTTAATGTTAAACACTTATAAGTGTCTACCCCTGTGAACACTTAAAAATAATAAGTGTCAGTGCTTAGTATCAATTAAAATTGTGCAGTTACACTATCAATAAACATAAAGATTCACTTACCGTGATATCGATGTATGTTTACATGATATATTTACTTACGAGTATATTAACGTAATGACGTTTAAATATGTTGACATTATGCTAACAAGCGATGCATTGAGCGAGTTCCACAATTTAACGCGAGTACAGGTTGAATAATAAGCAGGCCGGTGCATGCAGAAAATTACAAAAGCTGAATTAACAGGGTAACAAAAGGCATGTGTTTTGATTTTTTTCTCTAGAAGTGTTAATAAGACCTTACCATTTGCAACTGCAAGTACGACTGTCATTTATTCGTAGTTTACTAGAATAATCGTGTTGAAGACATAGGCCTTCCATTCAAGTTGCATTGACGGCGCCATTTTCATGGATGGGCTGACGTCACGCGTTTCTACGGTTAGTGTTACCTGGTAGCCGGTCGCTGAACAGGTTAGTTTAAGACGTTCAGTGAATTCGTCAAATTTGCTTTGTAGCTATAACTTGTAAAAACGTTGCTAAACGTATGCATGTTATGATAGAATATATAATTATTGTTTATGCAAGCAAGCTAGTGTAACTCAACTTTTAAATCGAACGTTTGGCATAATTAAAGATTTCTGAGTTAACCACTGATGTGTATATGTTGACGGTAGTTGTAAAATGGTTACGTCGCAATACCTCGTCTTGTTAACTAACAAGCAAAACATCAGTTTTAGTTCGGTTTACTTTACGCTAGCTGTGACTACATTTTTTCAAAGTTGTTAGTTTTGAAGCACAATGTCAATTCACAAAAGGTCATTCGTGCTCACTTTATGTACTTCGCAGCCAGCCCGAGAGCCAGTCAAGACCCGAATGCGTCGCTACCCGGATTCAGAGAAACGCCGCCAACTGGGCAAACGTTTCAAAGTGCTGTAAAATCCCACACTGATGGAAGAAGTGCAAACTGTTCTGCCCCCTCACGGTGACTGTGTAACAAAAACGTCACTTAAGTAGTGACATCTAGCGACTAAGTGATATATTACAGCACGCCGTGCCATTCGCGTGGCGAACAATAGCCATAATCAAGCCAATTGTCACTCGACTTTATGGAGTTTATGGTCGGGAAAACTGACCGAATATCATCCAGAAACACACACGCAACAACATTACTTGCAGTTTATAACAATACACTCGCTGTTACATTTTAAAACATCCTTATCTAAGAAGATTTAATTGTTTCATTTTACAAACTTCGCATGACAACGTCAAAGCCAAATGACCGATCGAAATGTTTTGCAATTGATTGAAATGTTTAGAAATAATTAAGAACGGTATGGATAGTACACCTTGTTAATTACGAGATGTACGTCATATCAAACCGACGCATTTTATAATGCATTTTATAATACATCTATACTAATTGCGTGGCACAGTAAATTAACTTGCGGATGCGCGGTAATGTAAACCGAGCATCGCAAACAGGCTTGCACGTCTTTGTTCATTAATTTATGTTCGCCGTTGTCGGTATCGATTGTACGGCCTTTCAGGCGTGCTCGGTTAATCTCGCATGTTATCGCGAGGCGGGTCTCGCTCTGTCGTCTCGCCTGGCTGCACATACCAACACAGACATCGGAAGATGGCAAGGCGGGCGTGTGGTGTCGTTTGTGCGTTTCTCGCGCTATCGAACGTCCTCCGTATTGATGTAGCTGCAGGTAGGGTTGCAAACAATCGATGTATGTTGTGTAGTTGATGCAGTTTGTTCGACATTTGCTGATCCGTTTAGCAGTAGCAGATGCAACCGGTCAGCATCCGCCTGTATCAGCCTAGAGGCTAGACGTGATGGGTGGTACAGTGATAAACAATACATAATTAAATCATCTAATAGTTATGTACATCTAATTTTAACTATATGCCTGCATTTATCCAGCATAAATTTTGTAGTGCATTGACATTATGACACGTGATAACGAATGTGGCCGGGCCAACTAATTCAAGTGATCTAGCTCAGCTGTCATAGCGTGTGACACGTCAAAAAGGTAAATGACGCCACAGGCGGATGATGAAGCTGAACAATGCCGCTTTGTGGTTGCTAAATAGAGGGGCACACTAAAAGGCGGGCCACAATTGGCAGACCGCGCGGAAACGACAGACCACATTCACAAAGAAGCCGCCGATCGGTACGCTCCATGTTTCAAAGCTTTGTTGTTGTTTGCGTGTCTGATCATAAATATTGGAGACTTTTGTTATTGTGTTGTACTAATAATTCTAAATGTAATACCGAATGGTATTACTTTTATTTGTAAAATCCTAGAAATAAATTAAAATGTTAGGCCTTACTAAATAACTCTACGAGTATTCGCTCAGTCAAATCCAAAGAAACTTACTCCCTTTTCCAAAAGTGCCTTTACAATATGAGAAACAAAATTGACATGGACAGATTTGCAATAGAGCTTTTATGCCCTTGTGGCCTTCCAGAAGTGTTTATAGACATGATGGCTTGTGACAGATGTCGCAGATGTTGTGAATTTCCATATAACGTAAAAACTCCATGGTTTTGCAGCTCTTGTCAATGCAAAAGACCAACTAAAGTGCCTACCAAATTTCAATAAAAAATCATGAATGTTATTACCCCTGTTATTATCACTAGTTATTTTATTATCTTCTCATGTGTAGGGGCTACGGTATTTCAATGAAAAGACTGATGAATTTAATTTGCCAATACTGTTATATTTTATTTGCATGTTTTTTAAAGGTAAAAACCTTTACCTTACCTTTTTTGGTATGGTAAACATATGGATATTGTCGCTTCTAGTGGTGTTATTTTTTAACATGGTATACATTTGGTATACACATATGTGTGTGTGTCATTGTTGTAGTGAAATAGTAATACTAAGAATACTTACTGTGTTGGTGAAAATAAAAATATACAACAACAAATCCAATAATTGTTATTTCACCTTTCAAACAGTGTATATGCTAACTTGTAATACTGTAGTTAAATTTGCTTATTACACATATGTTATTATTGAAAGATATCTCAACATCACAAGAACACCATAAAAACAGCAACTATAAGGCGCCAACTAGAACAACGCACATAAAGGGCCCCCACGTAAATATGGAGCGTATCGATCGGTGGCATCTTTGCAAATGTGGTCTGCTGTTTCCGCACGGTCTGCCAATTGTGGCCCGCCTTTTAGTGTGCCCCCTAAATAGATAACAAGTGGGTCTGACATACCTTAGCTTTTGCATACATACGTTCTAGCAAGATTTACATGTATTAAATTGATTGTGTTAGATTCTGTTGAGGTATAGATCAAGTTGTACCACGGATAATGAAACACTTAATTGTCTCCCCCTAACCCCTTGAAAGTATGCTCATAATCACAGTTAATTGACATAATATGGGGGCAATGGGTTGTGAGATGTGACAGAACTTTATTCTTTTTTCTGAAAGTGCATGTATTAACTCTTGTGCCACAACAACGGGAAGTATACGCCATGCACTGGCTGAATTGTTTGTGTAATTCTGTCAATGTTTACAAGATAAGACAGATGCATGTTCGTTTATGTAATTTGTTTATCTACCTGGAGATACCAGTGTAGTAATTTGTGAAAGGAAGTTCGCTGTCTAGAATGTGAGAGCATTGAACATGAAAGGTTTAAATCGGGTTTGCCTCAGCATTAATATCGAAAAGCTTGTTTTGAAACAACACTGGTTTAACGGTTAACCATGCTGCACAGGGGAGACTTTAAAATAGCATACATTTTATGAGCTCAATAAAGTAATCAAGCGCAATACGGCAGGCTGTGTGCTGTCAATGTGTATAATAAAAACAATTATTGTCATGAGAACATATAATATCAAAAAACAACATTAAATCCTCAGAACATGCACCCTCCATTTGGTCGGTATTTTCATGTTAACCCCAGCCACATTGAGCTGGGATAATGAGTGTGAGTAACTGTGAAATGTACAACACTAATGTCCTGATTACACCTAATGTCAACATGATGAATATTACATGCCGCTCTGCATACCTGGCCATCTCTGCAAATGTCACGTCCCTCCTCTAAATGATTTACGTCTCATAGCACTTCTAATTGTCTGGGTTTGTGGGAGAAATAAACACAGGTAAAACTTCATTTACACACACTATAACCTCGTGTACATTTACACAGCTGAGTGAATTGGGGACAGTGAAATGGGGACTGAACAAAATTACAAAAATTTCACAAGAGAACCCATCTTTTCCATTGATCCACTGACAACTACAGTCCATACGATTCATTCAAATCACATTTTCCATGCCACATCTTGTAATTTTATAATAGAAAATTAAACATAATAAATATGGTAAATTACGCAACTTGAAGTGGCATGTTTTCCATAGAAATGCAAATGCAATGATTTCTTTGCACTAACATTTGAACTGCCACACGTGGTGGCCATATTTTGCTGGGGAGAATCGTATTTCCTCCTGTCTATCCAGGGCTGTGAAAAGGCATTGTCCTTTACCCATTCAAAACCCCCTATTCAACATTTCTGTAGTCAGTGCAACAAAGCTTCCTTCGTTCCAGTCTGGCAGTCCTGGCTGTGGCTGTCTATTAAACAGACAGTCTTTGTTGACTGCTAACAACAATTAATGTTGTGTCTTCTGCAGAGTTAGTTATTGAGTCAAGAATGAGGCATGAATATCACCCAGCAGTCTGTGCAGAGTAGAGACCAGGAGTGTGTGTAAATAATATAATAATAAAGAACTTTGGTTATGGACATAATATTGCTGATCTGGAGACTGTCTCACTAAGATAAAGACATCCTAAGGAAAAATGCATCATTAAAATAAATCCATCCAAGATTTAATGGGTTTTTGACATAAACAGCCATTGTCATATTACCAAGGACAATATTTCCATGATATACCAGTGACAATATCCTGTTGGTGCATTATGATGTTGACAGTTTCGGGTATGCAAGATTACTGTTAAGGATTAAAATATTTATTTTAAAGTGCAGGGATGAGATTTTTCTGGTTTTTGCCGATTTTCCGGCATTTTGTAGTCAGAAAACCCCCCCCTTGAGAAACGTGTAAATCCGGGTGGAGAAATTTTTAGTGGGGGAGCATATGGGAGTTCGTAACTTCGAGCCAAGCTTGCAACAAGCCCGGCTGAGCCTGAACAGCTGAAGGCAGTCGTCAGAAACCTATCGATCGTTTTACTTCGCTGTTCACTGTGTGCTATAAGTTGCGGTAGATATGCATCACAAGTGCACCACACCGCCCCCCACAGTAACTAACAACCAGAACTTGGGCTAAACGATATGTCAAATATTCCCTGTTTAGCAATGTCCTGGGTGTAACCTGGTGGCAGTACCGTGCCTCAACCCACAATGCATTGCGCAAGGAAGGTCACTGAACCTGGGACAGAATCATCAATGAAATTTTTTTACTACGATGCTGTGATTGGCTGTAGTAAATGAAAAGCTCTCTGCTTGGCTGAGAGGAACAAATCGTGCGAAAGAAGCACTGAGTGACAGCGGCATGAATGTTTGCGCTATTGATAAACATCTGTCTGAATCAAGCTGGCAAATCTAGCCCTAATTCGGTGAGTGAAATTGGCGATCATAATGCCTATATTTGCGAGATTTCTCACATTCTACAGTGAACAGTATGATGAGTCTTACGTATTTAAAATTTGTGTTTTCGTTACATCTACTCGAGTGCAAAATTGGCCGGCTTGTGGGCGATAATATGGTATTCTTCAATGCTAAAATGGGTATTGAGATCGCAGAGAAAGAAAGGCTCACAAAGAGAAAAGCTAGAGAAGTATCGGCTAGTGTGGCCAAAAAGGCAAGAATATCCCATTTCAATCGAATGTAAAAACTCTCGAAGACTCGACCCAAGGAGCCAGTTGCCATAAGGGTTGCCACTACTGAAGTCCAAACAGAAAGTAAGAAGGTTCCACGTACAACCAAAACCCAAACAGAGAAACAGAACTCTGGGCGAAAGGCTGCCCTGAACAAACTGTTGGTCTTGCGAGAACAAAAAAGAAAGTCGAAAAGCAAAAAATGAGTACATGAATTCTGATGTTGGTGCTGTGATGTAATGTTAGTATGTCTTCAGCCAGATCACCCGATTACATGTCAGGTCTCTAACCTTTATACCACCTGTATGTACTTTGTGTATGTATGTGTACTGGTATGTTGACAAGAAATATGGAAAAAAATCCTTCCCTTGGGTCGGAAACATTAAAATGCATATTTTAAAAATGACAATTTTTGTGCTTTTGGTACACCCCAGAGGGCTTACCTTCTGAGAGACTGCAAAACTGAAAAATGGCTTACGGCACCCCCCGAACCCCCAGACCGGGATGTTCGCTCGCTTCGCTCACTCATCACACCCTTATTTGCCCCATGTAAATTTTTCCTTTATTTTTTTCTCTCCCCTGTCTCAACCCTGAAAGTGCAAAATCGGGTTTAAAAGCTACTAACAATGTTACTGAAATGGTCCCATGACCTACCGGGTAAATCTAATTTAGATATTGGTTATAATCACTTGTGTGGTTTCTCGGAAAAGGTGGTACAATCAGCCGGTGTCATAAAGATGAAGTTGACCATGTTTGAACTAGAAATCAAAATATAATTCACTATGGTTTAGTGCACAAGTTTGTAAATTGAGGAGAAAAAACATCTCATTAATCCCACTAGTTCTCTGTGAGAGTAGCTGGAGTAGTACAATAAAAAGTAAACACAACCACATGACTTGTCTCACCATTTGTGCTACTTTACCACTTTCTCAATGGGTAGCAGCAGAAGGGTTACAATCAACACAACCATTCTGTGTAGCAACTCATCAGTTGAGTTACATCGTGACTCTCCTAACAATTATTTATAGTCAGACATTTAAATGTTTCATCAGTTGGAAATTCAGTGAGATATATTTATCAGGTTTTTATTCTTCACCGTGTGTCTTTTATATGTGAATGTACGTATGAATATGTATGTAATGTTTCTTCTCCGGCAACGGAGGCTGAATAAATTAATAATAATAATATTGGCACAAATAGAATATCTATGCAAAGATTATAGAGAAAATAATTTGACATTTAGTCAAACTGTGTGTGTTATGTTGGCTGACATTTAGTGCACTTCTTGTTGCATGCATGAGACTATTGTAATATTATGACATATTAGTAAATTGACGCTTTGAAACTTATATAATAGTACCACTACTTAAATAATGAAACGCATGCCAGGAAGACCATCCTGTAACATAATGGAAGAGTTGCACCACATGCTCTTGGCATTGGATACAGTTGATTAAAATAGTCTACCCAGTACCCACGAATGACGCTGCTTTTATTGAAAATTGTTGATACTAGTAGTAATTATCAGTAGTGTTGCACTTATTCTAGGTCCTTATTAAATAATTATACTTTGTGTATTTCTTACCTTGTTGTATCTGGCTGTCCTAGTGTTCGAATTAATGGCTACAAGGTTTACATACATATGTGCCATACATTTAGGGCACTTTGGGGCTAATGTATGGCCACAAATTGCGTCAGTGGAACCTTATTTCCATTTCCTTACTCACAAATAACAAAGGCAGGTGCAATTTTCAGCTGTTCAAGGGCCACAAAGGTTTCCAAAAAGACATAATTTTACGATCATATTAAATTCTGTTTTTCTATACATACTTGAGCAATGTAGTCAGATGTTATGTATGATTTGAGATCAATAAAATGAGTTATTGGTATGTAAGTACAACATTTAAAACCAATAATAACTAGAATCGAGAAAGTGCAATACAATGTAATACCAAATCATCTATTCAAACATGATACCACAGAAAAAGCATTGTAATGGGCATAGACCATTTCCCTCTGGATAAGCCAGGATCCAGCCTGGCATTTCCCTATGGCACTGATTATAAAAATGTATATATGTGAACCTTTCCTCATGGGACTGTCTGTTTTTGTTTATAAGTAATAATTGCCCATTTGATAAACCATTACAACCTTTTTGCAGTTCCATTATCCATAAAGGTCTATGGCTGGTATGCTGGCTGTCTTCATAAATACTTTATGAAGAGCATTTAACTGTGTGTCTGTGCGTGTATCGATAATTTTATTAATTAAACTTTAGAAGGTATTTCTTCATAGTAGGTCTGTGGGTATAATGGTCAACAGTTCAGGCTTAATTCTTATGTGTGTGTGATGCACAAAGTCCATCAGATGCAATCTTTATCCTTCAATTAGTAAATAATTAATTATCATTGTCAGTTACTGCTGATCTTTCTTCTAATTAATTTGGCCCGCTCCGGTATTATCTAGTGTAAATCTTAGTCTTGTCATAAAAATAGTGTTCCTGATTTAGAAACGTAATTACCTGCAATTGCAAAAATGTTCACATGATCAATATATATTAACTATTTATGTGGGCGGTTAAGTATAATATGGTTTGATGACAAATGCAACTCATGTCATGAAGTTATTATGCCTGTGTTCTAGCACTAATAGTAAAAACTTTAATATAATGTTTAATGGTCATCTACATAAAGTTATCTGTTTCTCATCTGTTAAGGTTACTGTGGTATATTTGCATCTAGCATGCCAATATATGTAGACACCCAGTCAACTATATTTTAGGATGCAATATTTTTGCTGTTTTCACATCAGTCATATACACGCAAAGTCAAACTATGCACATTAATAATCTTATCCACATTTGATACTACCTAGTAACCTAGATAAGATTCGCTAGTAATTAAGTAGGGTTACGTCGTTATGGGACATATTGTTCATGGCTCCAATATTTGGATATTTTGTAAGAAATTCACTTACTTTGGAGCATAGTTTGTGAAATGTACAATGTTTTGACAGATCAGTTATGAGTCTTGGTCACATGCTCGTGCATGTTACGCGAGATGGCTCGTAATTGTTTTATTGCAAGTTGTTTTGATTGCAATACAACATTTAGGAGTTTTCCCGTTTTCCCACTTTTTACAGCTACCCTTTATTTCAGTATTTCTGGTGGGAAACTGTAGTGCATTGAAATGATGACACGTGCTAATGAATGCTGCTGGGCCAACTAATTCAAGTGATCTAGCTCAGCTGTCATACTGTGTGACACGTCAAAAAGGCAAATGACACCACAGGCCCTACACTGACATGTGTTCTTTCTGCTTTTCTCTCTCTCTAGATATCAATCCAGCATACACATCACTTATGGGTGATGTTCCTTTCATTGATGTCCACCTGGAAACTGAAGCTGAGGCAGAATACACAGGCAGAGTGCGCAGAGAGGTCAACAGTAACAACAACATGAGTGTAAACCCCATGACTGAAGTTGAAACGACAACACCACCATTATCACCATTATACAGAGAGACAACGGCAGTGCCTAGACAACCAACTTCAAGAACTCCTAGTACAGCGTACCCCGTTGGTAGTAGTCATAGTACAGCAACTACTAAAAAGACTGACTCAGCAACACCACTGGCCACAGCTGCACCATCGTCATCTGGTGCTTCTACGACTACAGAGAAAACTACTATAGTAAAGGTAAACTGGTTAATTCGTAACTAGTGTTAATTATTATTCTTGTTGTTCATTATTACCCCAGAGTATTTGGCATTTATAATAAAACATAATTATTAGTAATTAAGCAGGGGCAAAATTGCACCCACTAGTAACACGCCATCTTTCAAAAGGTGCAGCAAACACTCTAGTATTCTCCAGTGATGTTTGTTATGAAATGCATTTGTAATTATAGCAAGTTGTCTGGGATATGTCAAATTCAGGTGGGTGGGTAGAGGATGGCTTCTATGAGTGTGAAGTCACACATTCATACATACACATACTCACAAACACACCTTTATATTATGTTGGATTTTTGTGTCTTGTTGAATGCCTGATGGTTTTCATCGTTTCGTCTTTATCCGATAAACCGTATGAAAAATAACATCATTGTTCAGCACTTGGGCTTTATCTGTTCTGCCTTTTTATTTTTTGTTCATCAGCTTTCATAAACATTTGAACCTACGTAGTATTGACTAAACATGCAGGGTAACTTGTGCAACTTTATGATTTTGTGGCAAACATTTCTAGTAACTATCAGTCAAACTATTAAATATCTTAGACTTAATCATCTTTACATCACAACAATGAAATAAAAACTCTTCAATGTTTCAACTGTCATTGGTATTTCATAATCTTCTTTGGAAACATCAGTTCTTGCTCTGCTTTCCAGGCTGGCTGACTGGCTGACTGGCTGACTGGCTGACTTGCTGGCTGGCTGGCTGGCTGGCTGGCTGGCTGGCTGGCTGGCTGGCTGGCTGGCTGGCTGGCTGGCTGGCTGGCTGGCTGGCTGGCTGGCTGGCTGGCTGGCTGGCCTGATATTTTATTTATTTTAAAACAACTGTGTACATAGTAATACAGTAGATTCAATAGTGTAAGTATACGTAATGAATGATCTTTGGAGCCCAGCACTAAGACCTAAAAGATCACTGTCATGTTGACCACCATGATGAATACCTACATATACGTCTTGGTTCATGTTTGATTGTGCTTCGTGCATACTAAATTATTGTGTCTCTTGCATTGCAGGAGACAAACCACACATACTACAAGTCCAGACTGGTGACAGGTACAGAAGCTCTGAAGTATTTTGTCAGTTACGAGGACATGGAGAAACATGGCCGGATCACGCACAAAGAGTTGTCATCCAGCTACAGAAGAGCCTTTGTAAGTTTCAACTTTTTATATGTTATGCTTCTGTGGTCATTTCTTCTGTGAGTGACCTCAGCTAAATAAGGGTGTGTGGTTGTTATATTTTTAATTTGTTTTTCTTTCGGGTTCTCGTTTCATGTTGTTGTCCAGTAGCTCCACTCCAAGACCTGCCATGTAATGTTTATGTGGCATGGTGACATAGTGGGTAAACTGGTACACTCAATCTAGAAGAACATTCGTTCACATCGCATTGCTGAAATTCACTCAGCTGAATGAACGAGCTCCTGGTTGTGAGCTGTGGTGGATATTTGTTTATTTATGAGCAGTCTTTGCAGCGTGGCTGAATGCTTCCTGGAAATAAATTGCGTTTGATTGAACAGGTCTACCTGGCAATGGTGTGTAAACCAACTCAAGAAGTCCTACGGCATGTCTGCTATATAGCGTGTACTTTTTATATGAATTATTATAATAATATTGGTATATTGGGAAGACACGACTCATATCCAAACTCATGTCCTTCTATTGATTGTTTGCCAGCTGAGGTTATGTTGGTCTGTCCCTGCGAGACAGTGTTTACTGCATATGCCTTAAGGCTGTACTTACCTGAGTCTAAATAGCCATTAACCAAACAATTAATCACCCAGCAGACTGACCTGGACCAGTACGCAGTGAATGAACCTACCCACATATTTGAGAATCACGAAACCGATGTTCAAGCCAGCGTTCAAAATCTTTTAGTAAATTTTACCAAGCGAAACAAATGCTCCGTACGTTGACCTCCTAACATAAGAAAACATTTATTTGACTATTTGTTCTTAATATGAGATCAGATATGTTGATGGTGTATATATATATATATATATATATATATATTAGGATCAAATACAACTTAGCCAAATAAAAGTCAAATACAAATGCATTGCTTTTCCAGATTTTAATATAAATACAACTACTTTTTTTAATTCAAATACAAATACATATTTTGGGATCCAATGCAACTCTGCCAAATAAAATTCAAGTACACATACTTTCCTTTTCCAGATTTTAATTCAAATACAACTACCCTGGTACTTTTTTAATAAAAATGCATGTCAATTTCTGATTACGATTCAAATACATATTCTGTGCCTTGGTTACATTTCCAAATAATGGAAAATATTAAAACAATTAACTATTGACCCTACCGCAGGTGAGAAAAACAGTCTGTCTAGATTGTTGAGCCAGTCGGAGTATGTGAGGCAATGCTTTTCCTTTGGTTGATACAAAATATGTGTATTTGATTGTAATGTGCAAATCCTTTCAAATACAGTACAAATACATGCACATGTGTGATTTTTAATTTAAATACAAATGCAAAAAATATTCTGTACCCAAATACAAATTCAAATACGTATTTCGACCCAACCCTGCTGGAGGTACATTACCGCTAAACATAATTGATTCAGTGAAATTCAATCCTGCTAATAACTACCCAGGGTAACAGAAAGCCTCCACGTGAACATCTTGTTGTACTTGTCAGTGATACCCACAATGCACCCACTGCCTCCGCGCTGCGTGTTCTTGTTCTCGCCTTGGCCTGTCAACAATATTTGCATATTTCTCACCTGCTGAGAAACAAGCGACTTAGTTTGTTTGGTTTGTATGGAGACCTGCCTGTCAGTATCGCGGTGGGAGGAATCAACTAGGCTGGTGTAGGTTTCACGTCTGTGTAAATTACAGCATTTTTGTAGCTAGGTCATTAGTGGTGTGACTGTGGCCGAGATTACACATGCTAAGCCACACCCACGGCCACTAGCGGATGTGTCATGAAATGCACGAAATGAAAATATTGTGCCCTGTTATTTTTCTTCTCGCTAAATGTTGATGACAGTTTCATTACTCGGCTAAAATTACTGTTCACATGTGGCATATTATGGTTTTTAGATTGCGTCATAAATACGATCAGTGTAGTCTCACGCAAGTGTTCGTATGTGGATTATATTTGTAACTTCAAAGGTGATGCTGTTCCATATATTGTGCTGTTTATTCTCTTTTGGATCGCTGTACATAGTGAGCATGTGGGTTTTAGCATGGTGGCTTGTGTCAGAAGGTTACCCCTCATAGGGAGATATCACATATATTCGAGCGTCATGCATTGTGTTCTTTTAATTTACTCCTGATTATGTTCTTTGTTCTTTGTCAAGTGTCAACCTGGTTGTAATAGTAATGAACATCAGTTGGCGTATCCCTATTGTTTACTACCTCAGCATTGACAACAAGTCACTCTCTGTTCAACTACCACACAATTCCTGTGGTTTTACGTGTAATTGAAAATGGGGTGTCAATGAAAATGAACCTAGAAAGATTTGCTAAAACAGGCTACCTGACAAACTTTCCTCTCAATATCTGGGTGTAGATTTATACGACGGTATAGAAAGCGACAGTAAAACTGAGACCAGGAGCCTACACACAGTGTCGTGTCAGCCCCAATATTCAAGGTTCACACCTATGTTTATGGCGACTTTGCTTACTGTCACATCCTGAATTATTCATGTCAGTGTCGCCACGGTGTTCCGTGTTTTATATATGTGTCTGTCCTCGGCACGACTTTAATTGCCAGGAGACCATTAGAAGGGCTATTTATATCACTCTTTCTGCCCTGCCAAGGTGAATTTGTATTGTATATCCCAGTTGACCCCTGCCCCGAGGGTTCTTTGTGCTAGCTGTTTTACAAGTCTTGAAAGGGATTCTGGTGACCATTTCACTAAAGCTGCATTCACACCTACAGCATTAAAACGATTTAGTTAAACCGGTTTAGTTAAACCAGTTTACGTTTGGAAATGGGGACTGGTCACACGCGCAACAGCTAAACCGTTTTAAGGCATGCATGAATTGCACATGCACAAACCAGCACAGCAAAATGGTCAATGATACTGATGTCATCATGCAGTTCTCTTTATTTACAATGTCAGCATCACACAGGAGATGTCACTTGCTGCTGCCTCTTTACTTTTGCACGGTGGGATACGGCCGTCCATTCTGACCCCCCAGTTATGCCTGCCCCCCCCCCCCCTCCAACCACTCAGTCATGCCTTCCCCCCACCTCCAACCACTCAGTCATGCCTTCCCCCACCTCCAACCACTCAGTCATGCCTTCCCCCACCTCCAACCACTCAGTCATGCCTTCCCCCCGCCTCCAACCACTCAGTCATGCCTTCCCCCACCTCCAACCACTCAGTCATGCCTTCCCCCACCTCCAACCACTCAGTCATGCCTTCCCCCACCTCCAACCACTCAGTCATGCCTTCCCCCACCTCCAACCACTCAGTCATGCCTTCCCCCCGCCTCCAACCACTCAGTCATGCCTTCCCCCACCTCCAACCACTCAGTCATGCCTTCCCCCACCTCCAACCACTCAGTCATGCCTTCCCCCGCCTCCAACCACTCAGTCATGCCTTCCCCCTGCCTCCAACCACTCAGTCATGCCTTCACCCCTGCCTCCAACCACTCAGTCATGCCTTCCTCCCCCGCCTCCAACCACTCAGTCATGCCTTCCCCCCACCTCCAACCACTCAGTCATGCCTTCCCCCCGCCTCCAACCACTCAGTCAGGCCTTCCCCCCCGCCTCCAACCACTCGGCCAGCACATAATTCAAATGATCGGCAAAGCTCAGACAATTTTTTTGGCAAGTGCCACCCAAATCTGCTTATACTCGATCGTCTGCCCACATTTCTAGCAACAGATGAATGTCCTTGTCATCCAAATTGTCTTGTCGCATAGTTTTATCTTTGGTCGAAGACATGATGGCGCCAAAATGGAATTTCCCAAAAATCTTTACAACATGAGGTGCGAGATCGAATGCGCATGACTGTGACATACTTGAACCGGTTCAACTAATCCGCAACTTGAACCATTTGAGTTAAAATGGTTTTTCTAATCCATCTATTGAAGTGGATTTAGCTAAACCAGTATAGTTAAACCATTTTACTGCTAATACTAACTCCCATTTTAACGTGGACACTAATTCCATGACACACCAGTGAGAATTTCCCGCTGGTGTACACAGTTTCAAGACACTGTGAAAAATCATAATTTATTTGAAAATGCAAAATTGGGTTTAAAAGCTCTTAACAACATTTGTGAAATGGTCCGTTGATTTCTTGACATTCTCTTGGCAGTATTGCGCAATGTCCTTGTGTCAGTGAAATTACGCCAGTAAAAAATTATGGTTATATGATAGCGGTTAGCATCTATTTTTAACTGTAATTGAGCTAACTTATAGGTAGGTGTGTGTGTGAACATATGTATGTGTGTGGCTACGTTGAAGTTTCCCTGTTAAATGGTTGCATCGCAGGCATCAAGCTTCCACAGATTAATCAACATGACTCATTGGAAGAAAATAACACCGTTGTTTTTACAAAATATGAAAAATAGAAGGTGCAATTTTGGCCGGTCCAGACATGTCCTGGTGGACACGTGTTTGAACTAGCATATACAGAAGCCAGTCAAGGTGTGTATATATACACTCTATGTCCGCTGTCCAAATATATAAAATAATTCATACATACACAAGAGTGACACCCATTTTCAAAGCATGATTGACAACATATATAAATGAAGTATGCTCTTCAGCTCTTCAAATTTAACAAGATTTAACAAGATTTAACAAGATTTAACAAGATTGCCACCTAGAGATTCAACTCTAGATGGCAGGTGGACTAGGAAGCCATTTGGCTTATCGAGAGTCCAACCTATCTATCTAAGTATACCCCGCCCGTCTTAGGTATATGTCGATTTTATTTTTAAATATATTAACACTACTAGCACCTACACAATCAGCTGATAATCTGTTCCATTCGTTTACTGTTCTTTGTGAAAATGAAAATTTTCTAATATCTAGTCTACACTGCTTCTTTGCTAATGTAACTCCATGTCCTCTAGTCCTTCTCTCTTCCTTGACTGTGAAAAAATATTTCTGTCAATATTTTCATATCCATTCAATATTTTAAACACCTCAATCTGATCTCCTCTCAATCTTCTGGTTTCTAGTGTTGTTAAGCCACATTCTTTTAGACGCATTTCATAACTAATGTTCCTGAGTTTTTTTTGTCCTTACCTGTCCAACATAACTCTTGACAGGGACCTGTCCATCCGTCATTTGGACAGGTGGAACCTGCTGTGGATGTGTAGAAACATCACTGGACGGGCGGTGGATGGGTAAAAAAACGAAGTAGCAAAATAGGTCTTAAAAAATCATAGATATTGTCAGTTATGCCTTCAATATGGGCACCTCACATGTGGTTGTAGTTTATTACACATTTCAGTTGGCTTATATGTCTATATGGATAGATACAACATACAAACGTCTTATACGTATATAAATTAACATCCAAATGTCCATCAAAACAAAACTGGCAAAAAATATCCTGCATGAAGCCCAGCCGTCCAATTGCCACACAGTTTTACCCATCCAGAAAAGGACATTACCCATCCAATGGATTGCTTGATCGGTCTCGAGATAAACCTGTGGTGGAAGAAGGGAGGGCTGCAATAGAGATGGGAAGACAATGAAAAAGAAACAATAGAAAGACATATAAGTATGTCGAGTTATCAGTAAGCGAAATGAAAACTGTCAAACCAGTGCATTAGTACAAGGAATGCAGTGGTATAGTAGTTAGAATAGCGAACTCGGAATTGTGTGATTCTCTGTTTCAATCCTGTAGCAGACTCAGAATTGTGTAACTCTCCATTTCAATCCTGTAGCGAACTTGGAATTGTGTGATTCCATTTCAATCCTGTAGCAAACTTGGAATTGTGTGACTCTCTGTTTCTTCCTGTAGCAAACTTGGAATTGTGTGACTCTCTGTTTCTTCCTGTAGCAAACTTGGAATTATGTGACTCTCTGTTTCATCCTATAGCAAACTTGGAATTGTGTGACTCTCTGTTTCAATCCCGTAGCAGACTTGGAATTATGTGACTCTCTGTTTCAATCCTGTAGCAAACTTGGAATTGTGTGACTCTCTGTTTCAATCCTGTAGCAAACTTGGAATTGTGTGACTCTCTGTTTCATCCTGTAGCAAACTTGGAATTGTGTGACTCTCTGTTTCAATTATGTAGCAAACTTCGAATTGTGTGACTCTCCGTTCCTGTAGCAGACTTGGAATTTTATGACTCTCTGTTTCATCCTGTAGCAGACTTGGAATTGTGTGACTCTCTGTTTCATCCTGTAGCAGACTTGGAATTGTGTGACTCTGTTTCAATCCTGTAGCAGACTTGGAATTATGTGACTCTCTGTTTCAATCCTGTAGCAAACTTGGAATTGTGTGACTCTCTGTTTCATCCTGTAGCAAACTTGGAATTGTGTGACTCTCTGTTTCATCCTGTAGCAGACTTGGAATTGTGTGACTCTCTGTTTCATCCTGTAGCAGACTTGGAATTGTGTGACTCTCTGTTTCAATCCTGTAGCAGACTTGGAATTATGTGACTCTCTGTTTCAATCCTGTAGCAGACTTGGAATTATATGACTCTCTGTTTCAATCCTGTAGCAAACTTGGAATTGTGTGACTCTCTGTTTCATCCTGTAGCAAACTTGGAATTGTGTGACTCTCTGTTTCATCCTGTAGCAGACTTGGAATTATATGACTCTCTGTTTCATCCTGTAGCAGACTTGGAATTGTGTGACTCTCTGTTTCGATCCTGTAGCATACTTGGAATTGTGTGACTCTCTGTTTTATTCTGTAGCAGACTTGGAATTGTGTGACTCTCTGTTTTCATTCTGTAGCAGACTTGGAATTGTGTGACTCTCTGTTTCATTCTGTAGCAGACTTGGAATTGTGTGACTCTCTGTTTCATCCTGTAGCAGACTTGGAATTGTGTGACTCTCTGTTTCATCCTGTAGCAGACTTGGAATTGTGTGACTCTCTGTTTCATCCTGTAGCAGACTTGGAATTGTGTGACTCTCTGTTTCATCCTGTAGCAGACTTGGAATTGTGTGACTCTCTGTTTCATCTGTAGCAGACTTGGAATTGTGTGACTCTCTGTTTCATCCTGTAGCAGACTTGGAATTGTGTGACTCTCTGTTTCATCCTGTAGCAGACTTGGAATTGTGTGACTCTCTGTTTCATCCTGTAGCAGACTTGGAATTGTGTGACTCTCTGTTTCATCCTGTAGCATACTTGGAATTGTGTGACTCTCTGTTTCATCCTGTAGCAGACTTGGAATTGTGTGACTCTCTGTTTCAATCCTGTAGCAGACTTGGAATTATGTGACTCTCTGTTTCATCCTGTAGCAGACTTGGAATTGTGTGACTCTCTGTTTCATTCTGTAGCATACTTGGAATTGTGTGACTCTCTGTTTTATTCTGTAGCAGACTTGGAATTGTGCGATACTGTTGCAGCCATTTTGTAACTATGGATAAGTTTGCTTACTCATATGAACAACATATTCCATATTTTGCTTACTCGTATTGCTCAAGTTCACACAGTTGTATGAGTGAAATTGTCACCACATGCTTATGTAGATATTTGTCTCCTTTGAGTAGTATCCAAGCAATAATTGTATCATGGCTGAATTCTTCCCTGAAAAGTTGGGATGTTTGGTTAAAATAATATCTACTGGTGGTGAATTGCTTTGTGCCCTAAGCAGTCAAAAACTAAAGCCTTAATTAAAATAATGTAAGAAATACATTACCGTTAGAACACACTCTATAACAATTTTACAAGAGCTGTATACGATCATACTGAACATGCTACACATACTAATAGCTTTTAAACCTTTATAAAGTGACCTACAATTATAAACATACTGATTGTGATTTTATTTGTATGTTTCTAATATCTGTTTCCCTTTTACCAGGCAATAATAATCTCATTCACATTTCCGTTCTACGGGCACCCATTGAAAAAAGTCACAGTTGCCACAGGAGGTAAGTAGTAACTAAGTACACCTCACTGAGGTAAGTACACCTCACTGAGGTAAGTACACCTCACTGAGGTAAGTACACCTCACTGAGGTAAGTACACCTCACTGAGGTAAGTACACCTCACTGAGGTAAGTACACCTCACTGAGGTAGTTTGCACATATTATGTGCATATAGACAGTAAGTGTCACTGATGTGGTCATCTTCATCAAATCATATACACGAGTCAGACCACAGTACTGGTATACGTTGTCCATGTTACACACTGCATTGGTCTCCACTGCATTTTCACACATTATACCTATTCTGGTGGATTTCACCTTGAAAATATTTCGCTTTAACTATAAGGCACTTGGGATATGTTAGCTTCTAGCTGTATCAATCTACCTCCGGTAGTGACCATATATTAACCTGATATATTTGTCCGCGTTACCTAATGCTCTCAACCAGCATGGTAAATCTAGTATCAGTACTTAAGAGGTCCTCAAACTTTTATAGTTTAGAACAAGTGTCCTGGTTATTTAATACAATAAACTTACTGGTTGTCAAGTTAAGTCTAATCAGGATGTCAAAGTCATATGTACCTCAAATTATGTCTATGTCTGTCTTGCATATTAACTTCATGTTGTCATTTCTAAGACATGAACATTTTTATTCCTTCTCCAACTGCCAGTTACCTCCCGCTTCAGAATGTACCCATTTTGAATCTAAATTATGCATTTGAATTTATAAGTCAGATGTCCCATTTTTGTTTATCAGTACTGTGTTATGAGCCATATATTATTTGTCAAAAATTGGGCATGACTCCTGTACATATCCTCATGCCACAAACAGCAGCCAGGGGGCACTGCTGCTGATGTTGTCAGCCTGGGGCACTCAGCCAGGAGATGGTGCTGGCTGCATGGTCCAAGCTAAACTCTGATTTTATGGTCATGTTATCTTAACATCGACATATTTAAGCCAACTGTGATTCAAAATTTAGGATGCGATTATATTTATATTGGGATTTCCACCAGTTGTGTATACTGTATCCATTTTAAGATTTCGGTTGGAATTTGTGCTGTTCTCACGGCTGACACAGGCACGACTGGCAAAGTCAGTTATTAGTTTGCCACAGCTGACTTTCACACTTTGCCTAGAGGAGCAGCCAGGGGTCGTCTTGCATGGCAAACAGTCGTGACTTGCGAGAGTGCCATGCATAATAATTTCACTTTTGGCAAAGCAATCTGTATTTGTTTATTTTAGCAATTACTATGAATGGATTATTTGTAACACTACTGAACAATTCTTAAATGCCGCATTTAAATGTATTTGCACACTTGAGCATGTGATTGTGTTTTTATTGTGTTATGTACTATAACTCAAATTGCCAAGCTGAAATTACCAACAGCCGCCAACAATTACCCTTGGTTTTTCACCATGAGCATGGGAGTACTAGAATCAAAGCGACGAATCGTAAAAAGTTAAATGCTTTAATTTGGCATTCTCACATGATGCGATGGAGAATAAACAGTTCAGTGTAAGTGCAGTATCGTGCATATTGAAATTTCTCTGGCTCCATCTCAGAATTGTGATGCTGGTGGAGTGGATGTCTGCATTGTTCTCAAGCATGATATGGTTGTTTTTACTTACCTGGGGTACTTATCCTCTTCCTGCTGAGTGGGACATAAGGCTCAATGCTCATCCACAGGGTCCTGTCCTTTGCTGGGGCGTGAGCCTTGCCCCACGAGAGCCCCATATCTTGCTCCACCATTACTGTCTTCCGACATGTTGTCTTTGGTTGTCCTGGCTTCCTTCTTCTTGATGGGGTCCATCTTACAGCAACTTTGGGGATACTTTCTTTGGGCATTCTCAGGACATCAATCGTCGGCATTTTATTTTCAGGACAGCACTTTTTATGTAGTTCCATGTTAGATATTTTATTTGGACAGAATATACCACAGATCTTTCTCGAACATCCATTGTGGAAGGCATTGATCTTTGCTATGTCCCCTTTAACCATTCGCTAGCACTCTGAGCCATACAGTAAGATAGACAGTATGATACTGTTGTAACCAACAAGTATTAGCATAAATGTTGCTAGCTAATTCAGTTAAATTCATGTTGTAAATAAAGTTCAACATACCTTTCCGAATCCACTCTGATCTGCTACAGAGTTTTCGGTGTCTTTTCGATACCTTTGTCAGCATTGGACTGCTGGTTACTCGGTCACCATGTGACTTTTGTTAGTTGTCCAATGATGATGAAGGTATCGCAAAGA
The DNA here is from genome assembly GCA_025642075.2 of Ridgeia piscesae. NCBI lineage: Eukaryota > Metazoa > Annelida > Polychaeta > Sabellida > Siboglinidae > Ridgeia > Ridgeia piscesae. Next base: position 301,487 of record JAODUO010000747.1, on the reverse strand, counting down.
CACCAACAGTTCCATAGGAGAACGCAGTGGGTTCGGAAATGTATCTTGAACAATATTTACAAAGTCACAAGTGTCATGTGTAATATTATTTGCATCAGTTAGGCAAACAGCACTGTTCTGGAATGCACAATTCTGACATACCTCACAATCTGAGAACAACTGAATGCTTACCAAACAAAACAATCGTATGTAACACGTTGATGTTTGCAGGCTTCCTCTACCTGAGTGACTTTCTCCACCGGTGGCTGACTGCCACGCAGTACATCGCACCACTCATGGCGAACTTTGACACGAGTCTCAGAAACGAATCGTGTGTCCACTACGCAGACAATGGTGAGTTTTGGATATTGCTAAAAGTAAAGTTAAGGGCATAGTATCCAGTTTTAGGATTGTTCAAAACACCTTAAACTTTACTCCCTTGCAGACCTGTTCAATCACACACCACCTCGTCTTCTCATCTCCTCAAGAATGCTGCAATTATCATGACGTTTTCTAAACAAATATACACCAGTGTCTATAGCCGGGTACCTAGTCACGGTCCAGTGCTGAACTGAAATTTGAACTACTGAACTGTAATTTGGCCTTGTATTTTATACATTGTAAATTTTAACACCTGCCCTGGGGTAATCTACGTGAACAAATTAGTTTACCCGGTATCTGCATTTCCCTTGCGTGTTTCTTTGATGATAGATCAAGCGTCACACATTTGGTCTTTCAATTTACATGTCCGTATGTGTTGCAGTGATAACTCTTTGTTTCATGGAAGTGAATTTTACCGAAGTATGTGCAAGACTGATAAAGAGATTGTGTGTTTTTCAGGTACAGCAATGATTGTTTTATGGGAAAATCTACTTTTGAAAGATAACGAGGAAGGTAGGTAACTGGTATTATTGAAATTAGTTATTTTGTTGTCAAATTAAACCGCCCCCAGTTATTGCCAGAACAGTTTGACCCGTTGTTGTATTCCTCTTTGTAGATGGACAACATAAGTCTATATATGTGGTGAAATGTACAGCAATTTTGAAGCTGTTCACATACTTGACCATGAGAGTAAATATACCCCATGAATATTTAACTGCCTTTCGCATACAATCACCTGCACATATATCATAATAATTTAAAACAATGTAGTCAGTTCCTTGTTTGGTAATGTAATGTTCATTATATTATAATAAATATACTGCTGGCATCTGGCTGCCAAATTTGCATTAAAAACCCAAACAGTGACTTAAATTTGAAGAATAAAAAAATGTATCACAAAAAAAATATTCAGATGCCAGATAATTTGCTTAAAGCCATTTAGTGTTTGCGGTAGTTTATCATTCCCATTTCCAAAACAATTCAATCAGCAAATTCCTGCTATATATATATATATATATATATATATATATATATATATATATATATATATATTCAAGTTGCTGGAAATGACCACCTCATTTTTGTCATGATCATACATTTACTATCTACCTGGGTACTCAAAATCTTATTTTTCTGCAGCCGCACTTAAAAAGATTACCATAGATTTTTAAGGGGTCATGATCACATCATCGGTAATAAACTCCACCGTCGCCCTCCCAGTTTACTTCATGTCACATTGTTTAATCTCCTTTATCATCTGTAAATGATGTTTCAGCTGGCCCGTTCACTTTCGAAGCAATCCTTCACAAAGACGGCACAATCATATTCAGTTATTATCAGGTGAGTTATCTAATACATCAACGTATAAATGTTGACATTTACAAGTGCAACCTCATGATGGCTTGTTATTCTTCAAAGTTGATGATAATAAAAAATTACCTTTTGTAGTCACATAATATGTTTCATCTCATTTCATAATATGTTTCATTTCATCTTTCATGACATGTTTTCATAGACAATTCCTAGAAAGCCTGGGAAGTTCTAAATGGCATAGAAATGTCTGGAATTCTTAGTTTTCTTAAATAAAATGGCAGACACCCATGGTATTCTGTTCTGCACCTATGGAGATCATGAGAGGTGTATTCATCTACAGATGCTGTAAATTTGAGAGCAGCGTTTATAAGTTTAACTTATTGTAATATAATGGCTTGTAACTGCTGCCTTTCGATTGATTTCCATGAGTGACAGTTGTACCAGATATGTTGTAATTAAACTGAAAATGTATGTTATGTGTACCGCGTGCTCAACATTAGTCGGTTTTGCCATGGACTTTTTTTATGGAATCCTGGAAATAGCTTGGAAATGGCTTGGAATTATATTGTTGCTCAAATGTATTAAACATGTTGCTAGGTAAAATGTTAGCGGTTAAACAGATCAAAGGAAAGTAATATCATACAGGAACTACATCTGACATTAAATAACATTCGTAGTTGTTACTCTGATACCAACTTAAATTACAACAGGAATCAACAGTCGGGTAATGTGTTTCAGATGCCAATGAAGATATCGTCCATTGTGGCCTATAATCACCCAGTGAAAGTGGGACTGTCAGACGCTTTCTACATCGACACCAACTACTTCCGCGGAAGTAAGTGTTAATGTCAGTTCAGACTTGTTTCATTTCCTTTGTTTTGTCACATGTTTGGCCGCCAGGTTTGAGAGGGACATGGCAATTGAGGGGTAGAGCATCCTCACATGCCTCAGGTCACATGGGGTCGCTGTGGCTGATTATGTCAATACCAGCTTTAACTCTACCTTTGAAAAACTCTTTTAAAGCGACATGATCAGTTCGTGGCTTTTTATTTTTATTGCAAAATCATGTTAATCAATATAAGTTATAACTATTGTAGCATCCTGACCGCCAATAAATGTTTTATCAAAACAGAATTGACTTTATACTGTTAAACGTTGAATGTTTATAAGAATCCCGACGCTGTCACTCAAATCACCATGAGTGACAGCCACCCTTTGACCTTCATCAACTGGGAGCCGTGCACCTGGCTGGGTGTGGCGTTAGTGGCGTCAACTTGTGTTCACGTGATACTGCATCGCGTGATCATTCATTTCCTTCTGGCCTTTTAGCCACGTCTACAACAGTTTCGAAAACGCCTCGTGGTTGATGTGTACACAGAGTTAAGCACCCTTACTGCGTCTATTTTCAACCCTGAAATGGTACATGAAAACATATTTTGACTGTCTTTATGCTATAATAGGTATAATTTATACTGTATAATATCATTTTGCAATAAAAATAAAAAGCCACGAACGGACCATGTCGCTTTAACGTCCGCCAATTAAATCATCCATGAGGAATGTGGTCAGCCAAAATTTTTGATTATTTCAGCCACACACTGCTTATGTTACCTGCAGTGATTAGGATGTGAATGGGTTAATATTTGGATTCCCACCAGAGTCATGTTCCCATCGTCAAATTGGGGCATGTATTTGCGTTGTTCCCACGGGTGGCGCAGGAGTCACGGGGGAAGCAAATTCCTTTTAATCTTTATAGGTCGCTCACTCCCAAAGTTTTCAAATCTCCTATCATGAACTCAAATAGAAAGTTGTCTCAATCTACACAAGTCAATACATATATGTGTTGCATAAAAGATCAAGTTTAATTTTATACTAAGGTATATGCCATACTAGCCTCGGTTACCCAGGCTCCGTGAGGTGGCAGCACTTTTAAGCCCCTCAACTCTGCTTGGGAAAATAATGCTCTGCATTTGTAACCGCCAGGGCGGCCTTACCCCAGATTAGGGTAGAGATGCTGATTGGCTCTCAGGCCAACTATGAAATAAAAATTAAAATAACGATATACTTTTACAAGATAATGATATCCTATGAAAAATATTCAACACTGAACTTACATTAACACAAAAATAAGTAAAATTTCAAATTTACAGTTGTTTATAAGACAAGAATTATGGCAAGATTAACCAGTATCCGTGAGGTGGCAGCATTGTTTAGCCCCACACGGATAGCATACAAATAAAATAAGGATACTTTTTTTATCAAATAATGCTGTATTATAAAAACTATTCAAAATTAAACTTATATTAACACAAAATAAATATAAATACAAATTTGCAGTTGTTTATAAAATAGAAATTATGGCAGGATTAACCAGTATCCGTGAGGTGGCTGCATTGTTTAGATCACGCGGATAATATTCAAAAGCCTGCAGAATCACCAGACTGTCTTCTTGGCGTAGTTACGCAGCCGACCGACAGTCGGTTAAATGAGACAAATGTCACACATGTACGTAGAGCGCAGTGGCTCAGGGGTAAAACTTCAGACACTCAACTAAGAGAACCCAGGTTCGAATCCTGTGCTGCGGTGTTAAAACCTTGGGCAAGTTTTTTCACTCTACATTACCCCAGTTCACACAGCTGTATGAATGAGTACTTGGCTATAGACAGTGGTGGATATGTGCAGCCTATGCGCATTAATTGTAGCATGGCTGGATGCTTCCCAGAGAAGTTGAGATTGAACAGGTCTGTCAGGGAAGTGAAGTGTAAAAGCACTTTGAGCAGTCCTGAGGACTGGATACTGCGCTGTATACATAAGATGTATGTCTCCTCTGTGGATGCCAGCACTACGTACGTAGGACCCAACATGTAAAATCAAACCATGTAAATAATAACACTATCGGTCAACTGTTGATTGAGAGAGCAAAGTCAACAACATATTCAGAGAACATAATCAATGTTTTCATGGAACAGTTCAAATTTTTATAATTACTTGAGATGATCATGGATCCAGAATTAGAAATGAGATAAGCTAGTATTTTTCAGGATATTTGACTAAAACTGCTGACAGAACACTGTAAATGAGCTAGTGTCTCATAACATATACTCATAGTTGTTTGGTCTGCATTTTTGTCAAATGTATTTTAAATACGAGCAAAGAAATGAAATTGAGGGGCCAGTTGGAATGTTTGTAGTTCCGACTCAGCGAACCATCTACCAGTACCACCGCGTCATGATCGACACTGCTGCGATCACCAATCACACGGCCGTCATCATTACACCTCTGCCTAGTAAGTCGAGTGTTTGCTCATTTATACATTTCTCAGCTATTCTTCTACACCATCGCAAACCTGGTTTGTTGAAGCTCGGTAGTGTAGCGTGTGATCAGTGCAGTTTAAATGAGTGATACACCATCTATCATTCTCTATTCATTGGTTCCGTGCAAAAGAGAAAAACTGGCATTCCAGGAACAATGGTAAAGAACAATCTTGAATGTGTGGCGAGTGTATATTATGATGTGTAACTTTACAGAAAGCATTTATACAAATTAATCCTCAAAATTATTGATAATATTCTGTTTAAGATACTTTTCTATTTTACTACTTAGAGAGAGTTCTTAGTAAAATATATTTCCAGACCGGAGCATCTTAGCTGTATTTTAGATGTTCAAATCAACAACATTATCCCTTGTGTTCATTTTAACAATGCATCTCCATGTGTTCATGTCATGAGACTGACTACATTAATGTTACATTGCATACTGTTATTATTATGCTAACCTGTATTATTTATATGTGGAATTAAAAATGGTGCAACTCTGCATTGTATTTTCACAACGTTGCATTGTAGTGTTAGATCACATACGTATCATTGTAGTGTTAGATCACATACGTATCATTGTAGTGTTAGATCACATACGTATCATTGTAGTGTTAGATCACATACGTATCATTGTAGTGTTAGATCACATACGTATCATTGTAGTGGTAGTTCACATACGTGTCATTGTAGTGGTAGATCACATAAGTATCATTGTAGTGGTAGATCACATAAGTATCATTGTAGTGGTAGATCACATACGTATCATTGTAGTGGTAGATCACATACGTATCATTGTAGTGGTAGATCACATACGTATCATTGTAGTGGTAGATCACATACGTATCATTGTAGTGGTAGATCACATACGTATCATTGTAGTGGTAGTTCACATACGTGTCATTGTAGTGGTAGATCACATAAGTATCATTGTAGTGGTAGATCACATAAGTATCATTGTAGTGGTAGATCACATATGTGTCATTGTAGTGGTAGATCACATACGTATCATTGTAGTGGTAGATCACATACGTATCATTGTAGTGGTAGATCACATACGTATCATTGTAGTGGTAGATCACATACGTATCATTGTAGTGGTAGATCACATGCGTATCATTGTAGTGGTAGATCACATGTGTATCATTGTAGTGGTAGATCACATGCGTATCAATGTGGTGGTAGATCACATGCGTATCATTGTAGTGGTAGATCACATGCATATCATTGTAGTGTTAGATCACATCCGTATCATTGTAGTGTTAGATCACATGCGTATCATTGTGGTGGTAGATCACATGCGTATCATTGTAGTGTTAGATCACATGCGTATCATTGTAGTGTTAGATCACATACATATCATTGTAGTGGTAGATCACATACGTATCATTGTAGTGGTAGATCACATACGTATCATTGTAGTGGTAGATCACATACGTGTCATTGTAGTGGTAGATCACATATGTATCATTGTAGTGGTAGATTACATACGTATCATTGTTGTGGTAGATCACATACGTATCATTGTAGTGGTAGATCACATACGTATCATTGTAGTGGTAGATCACACACGTATCATTGTAGTGGTAGATCACATATGTATCATTGTAGTGGTAGATCACATACGGGTCATTGTTGTGGTAGATCACATATGTATCATTGTAGTGGTAGATCACATATGTATCATTGTAGTGGTAGATCACGTACATATTGTTGGTAAATTGAAATGATCCTCTGTGCAGCCTGCAACATCTACAAGACCTGCACGCAGTGTCTGACGGCCGCCAACAGCTTCAGTTGCATGTGGTGTCCCGCAGCTAAACGGTGCTCCAGTGGTTTCGATCGCGACCGACAGGATTGGCTGGAGAAGCGTTGCCACAAGGTGGTGAGTTTTGGAACCATTTCATGGACCAATGTCTAGGCAGACAGAAGGTATACTTGGTATATGGCATCCTTGTGTGCCAGGTGTCTGTGGCCAATTACGTCAGTAGCAACTCTCCTCTACCTCTGGGTCACCCCTTTCAGAAACTCCTATTTAAACGTCAGCTGATGAAATCGCCCATTAAGAGTGTTGTCGGTATGCGGTCATGTGACGTAATATTGTGGTTCATTTTTGCCACATGCTGCTCATGTTATATGCAATGTTTAGGGCGTGAATGGGTTACTACATTGGGATTCCCACCAATCGTGTATCTGTCTTCAAATTGGGGCGAGTGTTTATGCTGTACCCATGGCTGACTGGCACAGTCAGTTGTGTAATGTATAGTTCAGCTCCGCTCACTCCCCAGCTTTTGGGAGATGATCGGCCAGGGGTAGTTTCGACCCCTGGCTTGTGAGGATGGTGGATGGTTGGGTGATGCATGTTACGAGTGCAGTTGAATGGATGCTCGTGTTTACCATAGTGGTGACTGGTGAGTGGGTCTTACCATGCTGTTGTACAAATATAATAGTATTCGTGGTTTGTTGTGTTGCCAAATTGGTGTTCATTATATACAAGCTTCTGAATAATTATTATTATTACCAGCATTTCTATAGTGCCATGTATGTGTGTGTTTAGAACCAGCCTATCCATAGTAGAATACACACAATACAAAACATGCATTGATGTTCATTATCAATTATTTGATAAAGTCAGGAAGAAGACACAAGTTCTTACCATGCAATGCTTTCAGTAATTTTTTTATTGACTTTTGATAAGTTTTTAACTGATGTATTTTAATGATTTTATAATTAAATTGTTTTATTATATTTTAAAAAGAAAGCAAGAGGCAACTGTTTGGAAGTAAACATCTAAACATGTTAATACACAAGTATATTCAGCCGCTATGTTCTCGGCTGAATATATACACTTCAGTGGGATATACGTTTTGGTGCAAATTGTGAAATGTTGACATGCATACTTCCGTAACAAAGTAAAGAATAAAAAGATATAAAATTAAACTTGATTTGATGGTACGTTTAATGTTGCAGGACATAAGAGTGGACGAGTGTCCCAGTAACAAACCAACCACGCCACCCGTCACTCACACATCATCACCGTCAGACCATCACCCTCCTGACACAACGACCACAAAATATACCCCCACCAGCACAGCAACGACCCCGCACACGGACGCTCCAAGACCACAACGGAATGGCACTTCGGTGCCCCCACTCACCAATACTCCGAAGCCCCACCACACCAATACTCCGAGATCACCACCCACAGACACACCAATCACCAATACTACAACATCATCACATACAGATGTTCCACATACCAATATCACAAGCCCACCACACACGAATTCATCAGGGGCTATATACAGTACCCCCCATCCCAAGTCCCCACTGTCCATTGCTGCCATGGGTCCATCAAGGCGGTCAACTCGGGCCCGAGCTGCAGTGGTGTTGGCGGTCATCCTCCTACTTTGTGCCGTCTGTGGTCTGGTGTCGTGGCTCGTCTACGCTTACAAGAACCCACACAGCAAGTCCGGTCTCTGGCTCATCAAGGTACGTCAGAACCAGTTATTGGATCAATTTTGTTTTTTCCGTTTCAGATGGCAACTCCAATTCCACTCAGTTTCAAATTATCTGAGATTTAGACTTTGTTCCTCCTCATCCTTTCGGGACATCTTGTGATGAGCTTTCTCCATCATTCGCAATTGTTTTGGCAGCATTCCAGTTTATTTCCATTTCTGCCAGATTTCTTTAAATGTCTTGCGCCAGATCTTAGTCAGCCTTCGTCTGTTTCTACTGCAGCCATCAGGCACCCACTCCATCGCAATATTCCAAATGATTTGTGTGTTACTATTGTTCATGCAGCTTAAGTCATATATAAACTCCTACGACAATATAGTTCACAGAGTATATTTACCTTTCAAAAAACTGCTTGTGATTTTCTCTGAATAAGTTTGGCCACCTCTTATGACCCTTTTAAGTGGACTGAATTTATGGTTGTGTCATTGTGTCACCTGACCAACATCATGTGACATAAAAATCACAGTGTTTTGAGAGGTTAATATACTTAGTTATTATTAATAAAAAAAATCTTTGAACTATTCTGAAATTGGAATTCATCAATTGGATGTAAGGATTAACCAATCATCACTAAATTGCCTTAGTCAAAACAACACTAGCAGACTTAACCTTAGGATGATAGCATGAATAATCATATTCATATTTCTCTGAAAGAAGCCAATGTAAGTGGCATCTTTTTGGTTTGCGCAACTAATAAATATATTATCGTTTTTACCAGGTTCTTTGCAAAGTCATATTTTGACCATCTGTATAGTAAAAACATTACCACATTGTATTCAGTTGGAAATATTGACCTGCAGAAGAAGCTTCTTAACATACCTTTGTGTCCTGTCAGCACCGACCAAGTCAAGTGCGGAAGCAGCTCGCCAGAGTGAGGTTTCGCAAAGACCGTCAGAGTGCTCTCAGCGAGAAGTACTCCGTGTCCATAGACACTCCGGACAGCACCTTCGCATAGACAGATAACCACAGATGACCACAGATGACCACAGGTGACCACATATGACCACAGATGACCACAGGTGACCACAGGTGACCACAGATGACCACAGATGTACAGAGAGGGAAAAATGAAATACAGGGTGGCCTCAGCTAAAACTGACGTGCAATTTAACGTCGCTTCACAGTAATCTTCTGTTTTGAAGGTTTTGTCATTTTTAGGATTCCCAGTAGTACAGCCATCTCACGATTGCATTTGCCCTGCGGATGTCTGAGATTGTTTTTCCTGTATTAGCATTGAAGACATTTGTCTCACTATTACAGTCACTTTAATATCAAGGTCTTAGGCTGGAATATGATCCTAATAGTGAGAGTTCACTATATTAGATACATTGTGGGTGATAGTTTTTGGTCATGTTCACTTTTCATGGGAAAAACAATTTGCCTATTTGCCACCACCTTTCCAGAAGGTTTTTAGTGAAGAAAGCATTTTCTTAATTTTGACAAACCGTCACTTCTGGGATTCTCGCGTGTCCTCAAAATTTATGAATGAAATTGGTGTGTTTACGCATCTAAAATAATTGCGACTAGTTAATATCATCAGTTATATCATCTGTAATGGTATAGCATAAGAACATGGTACACGCTGTACTGCTATTACGTCAACTTGCTATTCAGGTCAACTTTACCAAATGGTGACCTTAATACGGAGGTTCTACTGTAGTCAGTTCCACACCATATGTTTCTGGAGGGGAGTTGGGGGGGGTTGAAACTTTACTAAGTACTGTACTTTTGAGGGTGCAAACTGATGAGATCAACCCTAGGGTGCCATCATGAATTATACATGTGAACTGCCACAGTAAAGTGGCTGTTGGTGTGAAATTGTTATACATAATACTGTGCTTTTTATATTTATCTGATCGTAAGCTTTAAAATCCTGTCCCGTTTGTTGAACTAACATCAGTAGTTTGGTGACGAATGTAAACCAGGCATTGACTAATGAATGAGGTTATAAAGTATGCATTTTTGTCAAACTTACACCATAGACAGAACCTTAAATTACACCTAGACAGCTATTTTTAACTCGGGTGCAGAATATGTGCTGGCGACCGAATATCCAGTTTACTGTAGCAGACCATATTATATCTATGTAAAAACAAAGCTGTGATAGAATGTTGTCGTTAATTGGTATTTTCTATACGAGTGATTCAACTTTGTCTGCTGGTATTGGGACCTGTTGCCACTGCTTTTTGTTATGTGTGTTTTCAGTTTGTTATTATCATTGGTATTACTATGCTAGTTATATCAATCAAGATTTGTATTAATTACCTTGAATATATAATTAAACGAACTAACTAGTCCCAAAGAATAAAACAGGAACATATAATTATTGGCATATTAAACTTTATTTCTGATGCCTTGTTTAGGTAACCTTTGTATTTTAAGTATAATTTTGTGATCAAAACAATGTCATTTGTTTTGATATGTTTGTGATTAACATTTATTGGGATTTGAGTCAGTACCAAATTCTTTAACGTTTGGAATTTTGTTACTTTAATTCTAATCTTATAAGTGCAAGAAAAACAAATTGACCTTGTCATGTGAAACCTGCTCCAGCTACTGATGTGGGTGGTGCGTAAACAGCTTCTAGTGAAATTTAGTAAAAGACATTTACAAAGTAGTAAAATACTTCATTATTGCTTTTCCTCTCCAGAAAGTTGATTTCAAATCATTTGGTATTTTGAGATGGAGACACAGATAGGAAAAGAGAGAGAGAGTCCGAGAGAGCCAGACAGAGAGTGAGATACAAAACGGAGAGACAGAAAGAGAGAGAGAGACATACAGAGACAGAGAGATAGACAAAGAGACTCAAAGAGAGAGAGAGAGAGAGAGAGAGAGAGAGAGAAAAAGAAAGAGAGAGAGAGAGAGAGAAGAGAGAGAGAGAGAGAGAGAGAAGAGAGAGAGAGAGAGAGAGAAGAGAGAAGAGAGACAGATGGAGAGACAGAACAGACAGAGAGAGATAGACAGAGTCTCAAAGACAGAGAGAGATAGAAGAGAGACAAATAGACAGAGAACAGTTAAGATTATTTTAGGTTTTAACGTGTTTTTTAGAATTAAAGTCACACCTTATTATGGGTGTATAAAATATCTGTTTGAATATTATTTGTTGTGATTCTTGCCCTTGTTATTGAATCACGTTATATCATTATAACTATATTACAGGTACAATCTGGTTTGAATCATGGTGCTTTTTAGTTGAGGGATGAGAGAAATAGTTCCAAGTGGTGCTAGCTCATTGGCTAGATGACCATATTAGTAGACATATCACATTACAAATCTACCCTAACCCTAGTTCTTACCTACCAGTGACAGGTGCAGGGATAAGTGCATATATGTACAAATACACATGCATAACTTTTGAAATAAGGGATTAAGCAAAATACTACCTTTTAAAATGTTCATGTTGTGTTCACATTAGATATTTTGAATTAATTATATATATATATATATATATATATATATATATATATATATATATATATACTTGTAGATCTAATGTATATATTATCAATTTAAATAAAATATCTAAATAAAATATTTTATTCATCGATTCTATGATGAAATTATATTCTTTCAAAATATTAACTGATGAAATAGGCAAATTGTACCTGTAGAGGTTTCATTGGTAATTGCCCGATTAAGTATGTCATCCAGCAGGTTAGAGAAGACCAAAAATGGGCTTTATATTCCGTGTATGCATTTATTGATAGAGGTTTGTGGGCTGTGATAACGTGCGTGTGTATATATCTTTATCTGGCACTTGTAAATGCTTGTGTGTTTGCGCACGAAGTGATTATGTGAGTAGGTCTGACTTTGTCACTGATGACAAGTTGTTGGTTTATTTTAGATTTTTACATCATTTGTATCTGACGCAATCTTGTTTCTATTTTCTGTGTGACGTTGATAGAAAACATTCCAGACGTAGACTGTGAAACTTCCAAGGCAGTGTGTGCACGAGAAAGAGGAGTTTGTTTTATCCTGTTGCCCATGTGGATGAACCCTGTTATGTAGTTGTAAGCATTTGTAAAATGATGAGATGATGTGTGGTGAAAGCTTTGGTACCTGTCGACATTTATTTTATTTGCAGATATGTAAATTTCAAAACTGACATGTCCACTAAATAAATGAACATGTTGGCCTAGTGCTGTAATTTTTGTATCGTGATTCTAAATTGCACTGTTGTTCTTGCACCCGTATGAAAATTTTGGAATGCAGAGTAAAGATGTTGAACACGTCACTATAATGAGCTTGTGTATGTTTTATCCTAAATGTTTTTTTCCGGACGACAACCAGTGTTGTCCACTATGCAAAACAATATAATATTCCAGAACTTCTACACGTGATTATTATGTATTGCATGTACTGAGAGGAAAAGAAAGTGAATTTAGAGTGTAAACCATCATTAAACGAAAATACAATGCTATGATTGTATGCATTATTGTATCGTTGCACATTTTATATCAAGCAGACAGTTAAATGTCTACAGCATTATCGCGCGTGATAAAAACTGATACGTTAAATAAGTCGTGATAAAACGTCACTCATGTTGATATAGAGTTTCAATGTATGATTTGTATGCATTCTCAACATACGGAAATCGTAAGAAATGTTATGAATTGTTAGTACCGATAATGTCTGTCAATTGTGTCCTCTCACCACTCCAAATTGTGGCAGTCTGCTCTGTTACATTCCTTAACCCAGTATGTAAACGATAGATGGCAACGTTTGTTGTACCATATTTGAATTAGGGAAGTGGCCCGTAATATACCGTGGCTCATATTACCGGACTTTCCCCTACACGTCCATCCCTGTGCTACAACCTCAGCTGGTTAACTCCAGCTGCCTTGTGGGCAGGGACGTCGACCCGTACCGCGCCTGAAGACGTTGCCGACAAGAAGGTATTAAGATTTAACAAGATTGCCACCTAGAGATTCAACTGTAGATAGCAGGTGGACTATGAATTAAGCCCTTTGGCTTACCGAGAGTCCAACCTATCTATCTAAGTATACCCCGCCCGTCTTAGGTATATGTCGATTTTATTTTTAAATATATTAACTAGCACATACACAATCAGCTGATAATCTGTTCCATTCGTTTACTGTTCTTTGTGGAAAAAAAAATTTTTCTAATATGTAGTCTACACTGCTTCTTTGCTAATGTAATTCCATGTCCTCTCTTCTTTGACCGAGAATAAAATATTTCTGTCAATATGTTCATACCCATTCAATATTTTAAATACCTCAATCTGATCTCTCAATCTTCTAGTTTCTAGTGTTGTTAAACCACATTCTTTTAGACGCATTTCATAACTAATATTCCTGAGTTTAAAAAAAGATGATCCCTTTGTACTCTTTCTAGCATATCAATATCCTTCTTGCGATATGGTCTCCGTGCTTGTATATTATAAATGAGGCCTAACTATTGTTTAATACAGCGGCATTATTAGTTCTTTTTGGTTTTCCTTCGCTGCTGCAATTCCACACTGCTCTGATACCTTCATGTCAGCACTAATAGTTAACCTTTTCCTTTAAGGTAGTATTTAATACAGTACCACCCATTGTATATTGTGCATCTTCATTCCCATGTCCTGTGTGGAGGCACTTACACTTTCCAAAATTAAACAGCATTTGCCACTTCACAGACCATTCTGTCAACTTATTAAGATCACCTTGTAAATGCTGTCTATCTGCATCACTTTTAGTTTTCCTAATACACTTTTGTGCCGTCCGCAAACTTCAACAGCTTGCTTGTTATGTCATCATCCAAATCATTGATATATAATTAAGCATAAAATACGTCCCAATACTGATCCATGCGGTACTCCACTCAAAACCGATTTCCAGTTTGAAACCTCCCCTTCAACTACTACTCTTTGTCTTCTATCAATAAGCCATTTTTCTATCCAGTTAATCATACCATTTCCTATGCCATGGCCGGGCCTTTAGTTTAAGTAGTAATCTTTGATGTGGCACTTTGTCAAAGGCTTTTTTAAATCTAAGTAGATTATATCCAGGGGCGTAGCTAGCCGTACGCACGTACGCACGTGCTTCCACATCATTAAGGCAACCACAAAAGTGCCAAATTCAAACGGTAGCCAGAGGATGCATAGATATGTTCATAGCCTTTAGCAACGAAAACGTCATCATTCATTTGTAAGAATTTGTCAACATTTTGACAACATTGTACAGCTGTACTCAGTTTCCAGACCCCTGTGCACAGAACAAATAGATGCCTTCGCCTGGAGGCTATCTTTGCAATGCAGCAGTCGGTAAATACGAATTCACTAGAAACAATTTAACAATTTTTTGACGTTCATGGGCTAAGATTAAAAGATGAAAAGCTAAAACTGGCATGAACAACAAAACCAAACTACAGCTGTAGTGTTTGATCTGGAATATCTGGAGGCTGGTGGGAATGGCAGAGCATGAAGTTACATATGTTGTCAATCCAAAGGTTTGACATCACCATCACATTGGTAACGATGGAGCATGCACTCTAAAGTCTACTTCCTCTGACAACATATATTTATAATATGAAGGCTATGTGGAACTGGCAGCGAAATTCAAAGTTCAACAGAGCAAGCCGGGCTGGAAAACAAAGATGCCGCGAAAATGTTCCCGCTGACACCCCATTGTCAGTGTAAGAAGAGGGCGATGTACTAACCATTCATGCGTTAATGGCTCAAGATCGCTACGTGGCTCAGTAGGCCTACATCACACCGAAACAACTGGTGCATATGACAGTTGGTGCATATGACACCAGAAAGAATAGCCCAGCTGTACGAGGTGTTCAAAGACGACATGCCTGGAAATCTGTGTGAACTATACAAAACGAAGTGGATCACTGGAAAGCAATGTGGGAAATGGTGAATGTCGCAGAGAAATCGGACACACTCGATGATTCTAGAAATCAACCCCGACCTATATCCCAACATGTACACTGCTGTCATAGTACTGATGGTGATGTCTGTATCGACAGCCACTGCAAATCACCCTTACTGCGCTATGCTGCATCTCAAGAATTATCTGCGCTCTACAATGACAACTGAACGCATGTCGGGACTGGCCTTGATGCACGTCCACAAAGACACAGAGTTGGATACTGAATGCATCATTCATCAGTTCGGTCGTCAGAAGACCAGGCGGTTAGCCCCTTAGCTTATTTAGCCCCTAATGAAGGCGGGTACAGTAACTGAACCGATGTTGAAGACAATACAGAACTCAACAAATATCAGCTTTCACTTGTTTTAACTCTTAGATACAACACATGTGCAATGTACAGTATTTATCTTGGCTTATTATTAAAAGGCTGTGACTATTGCAACTTTCTTTAATTACTATAACGAGTACATAACTGATTTTAAAGCATACAATGAATGTGTTGCACATTCAAACATATGCTATGTATGATATGATATATTAACCGTTCAAGTTATCCGCCTTTTCAGCATGTTTCACTCAGTAAAAATACTGCGTATTTTTCTATTTACTCCTTAACGTGTTCTATTTCCCTATGATATATTGTGACTTAAAATGCACTATATGTCAACTGATTGGATCGTCACACATGCTACAGAACATTTTGGAGCATCAGACCCCGATGACAGAATTTAGATTGATATCATTAATAATTATTAGTGCTTCCACTTGCATGTATGCCTAGCTACGCCCCTGATATCTACTAGTGATCCCTCATCTACCCACTTTGTGACATCTTCCAAAAAACATAACATATTTGTTAAGCATGACCACGCTTTAAAAAACCCATGTTGAGATGGGTTTATCAATTTATTTTTAACAAGAAAATTAACCAAGTGATCTTTAATTAGTCTTTCTAATAGTTTGCAAATCACCGATGTTAAATTCGCTGGTCTATCGCTCTCTGACTTGTTTTTCGAACCTTTTTTAAATAATGGTATAATGTTTGCTTCTTTCCACTCTAACAGAACTATTCCCTCCTCTAATGACACATTGAAAACAGTCGCAAGCGGTATGCTGGTTTCTTGTTCTACAATTTCCAATAGTAATTTGGGAGGAATCCCATCCACTCCAGGTGATTGATTATTCTTCACATCTCTTATTTGTATAGCTACCATTTGTGGGGTTACAATTAGTTGTCCTAAATAGTCAGACTCTCTCCCTTCGAACTTAGTCTCTAGTACTGGTAATATATTAATATCTTCCCTGGTAAACACCGAACAAAAGTACTCATTTAGGTTTTCTGCCATTAAGAATGCCTCTGTTATTATGTTTCCATCACTACCTTCTAGAGGACCGACCTTATCCTGAACTTTCTGTTTACTTCGAACATATGCATACACATTTTGGCTGTCATGTTTTATATTAAAAGCAATTTTTTCGCATCTTCTCTTTGAATTTATTTCAAATTTCAGCTGTAGCGTGATTAAGTGCTTCTTCCAGTAAGTCTATGTCTTCCGCATCATTTGCTTGTACTTGATTTTTCTAATGGCTTCCTTCGATAAGTCTTTCTTCTTCTACAGTTTCCCATGTTTTTTCTAGGGGACAAATGTTTCGACGACTCTAAGATATTCCAGCATTCTTTTGCTGTCTTATTTTTCAGCGTGCTATTCCAGTCTACCTTTGCTAAATATTCCCCCATGTCCTTATATCTTCCTTTGTGAAAGTGTTTCCTGTACCTTATTTTTCTATTCCGTTCTCCCTTTACTTTGATGATAAAATATATCTGGTTGTGATCACTACACCCCAGTGGCTCACATATCTTGACATTATCAAAAGTTTCCTTCTGTGAGCTCAAAACCATGTCCAACTCGTTCTTGCCCTTGGTTGGTGCTAACACATGTTGAGAAAGGAAACTATCTTGTACTAAATTTAAAAAACTGTTGATCCTCTCTCGCGGTACTCTGTAGAGATGTCCACTGTATATGCCCATGTTTAAAATCCCCCATAATAATACAGTCCCGTTTACTCACTTCTTTTATAACGTTATGTACTTTTTTTCTTTTCTATGCTTATGTTTGGACTCTGATAAACTAACCCAACAGTTAGTGTTGAGTTTCCTGTAACTATGTTACGCCAGACAGCTTCGTCACATTCTGCTTCTTTTTCTAATTTTATTTCATAGGCCTGGATGGATTCTTTAATATATAAAATAACTCCGCCTCCCCTTCTTCCTAATCTATCTTTCCTAAACATTACATATCCTGTCATTCCTAATTCGGCATCTGATATATCGGTGGTGGCCCAATATTCAGTTATACCTATTATTTGAGGGTCAACATCTTCTACCATAATGCTTAGTTCATTTCTTTTGTTTACTATGCTCCTTGCATTTAAACAAACACATTTATAACCAAATTCCGTAGGGCTTTCCAAGCTGTTCTTTGCTGATTTCTTTGTGCTGTCTTTATCTATGCCTCTAGTATTTGGCTTCTCTGTGTGTCCCCCCTGCGAAACTAGTTTAAATAGTTGCAATCAGTTCCACTATCCATAGATCGAAGCAGGTTCTCGGAGAACACTGCTGCGCCCTTTACGCTTAGTTGGTGGCCATCTCTCATATACATGTCTTCTTTCCCAACAAAGTATCCCCACACATCTACAAATTCGACTCCTTCTTCACACATCTGCTCTAATAGTGCGTTAATTGCCATCCTCTTGCAGTTTCTATATGTTGCTCCCCTTCCCCTCATCACTGGCAAGATTCCTTAGAGAATAATCTGTTCAACTCTTGTCTTCTTCAGTGCCTCTACCAACTGCCTGTATCTCTGTACTATCCTGGTTGTTCCTAGTCTCGCTTAACCGACTGTCGGTCGTCTGCGGAACTACGCCGAGAAGACAATCTGGTGATTCTCCCAGTTTTAGAATGTTTATCCGCGTGATCTATACAACGCTGCTACCTCACGGACACTGGTTAATCCTGCCGTAATATCTATTTTTTATAAACAACTGCAAATTTGTATTTCTATTTATTTTGTGTTAATATAAAGTTAATTTTGAATAGTTTTATAATACAGCATTATTTGATAAAAAGGTATCCTTATTTACTTTGTATGTTATCCGTGTGGGTTAAACAATGCTGCCACCTCACGGATACTGGTTAATCCTGCCGTAATTCTTATTTTATAAGCAACTGTAAATTTGAATTTATACTTATTTTTGTGTTAATATAAGTTCAATGTTGAATACTTTTCATAGGATATCATTATCTTGTAAACGTATATCGTTATTTTAATTTTTATTTCATTATTGGCCTGAGAGCCAATCAGCGTCTCTACCCTAATCTGGGTAAGGCCGCCCTGGCGGTTAACAAATGCAGAGCATTAGTTTCCCCAGGCAGAGTTGAGGGGCTTAAAAGGGCTAGGTTGTTTTTCAATTCAATTCAATAACTTTATTCCAGACTCAACAGGGTACATTGTTCCAGACTCAACAGTAGATGTGACTCTGAGGTCCATGTGTTGACATTATGCAGACAATACGTATAGTATGTATTCTGACCCAATGCTGTGTATACAGTTGATTCAGTCAAATGTTCACACATAAAAGCTTGTTCCAGTGTTTACGGATCCTGGAAGTGAATCTTAAGGTAGAAGTTAGAATGTCATTTAAAATATAGTTAATAGAGCTATCAAGTCTACCCATAAATCCCTCCCTGTCTGCATTGTTCGTCCCTACATGTACTAATATAGATCCTCCCTGGCCATGTCCCAATACGTTCTCTACCCGTTCGTCACATGCTCTATCATAGCCCCCGGAAGACAAACAACAACGTCTTCTCCTTTGCTTAATGTCCTGTATGTCTTTCGCAAAATGGAGTATCCTCCTTATAAAAAAAGAACTAATTTGGTTTCAAATGCTGTGATGAATATGCCCGGCAAAGCATGGACAGAGCAACTACTTAGACGTATAAACAAAACAGTTGGTCAATGCCTGCAGTCGATTCACTGTTTAGTCGTCGCAGTTAAACGTTGCCACTAGACCAAGGAGGGTAGATCAAGCGAGTTGGATAGATCTGCGCTGATCTACCCTATCCTAATCACACAAATGCTGATACAAAGTCAGTAGGCTCCTTTTCTTACTGTTGCATGCAAGACGTTTGGAAACCAGTTTCACGTACAACCTGCATAACTACGGTCGTCCGGACACTTGGTCTGCAAGACCGATGACCGTTTACCAAACACGCTCTTCTGTGGTCAATTGTAGACTGGTTGGCGTTCTCGAGATGGACAATGAAAACGATATAAATATGTCCTGAAGAGAACATTGAAGTCATGTTCCATATTCTGTGACACCTACATGACTGTGAACAGACTTGGTGTCAACATCTAGGACAACGGAATGACGCGGAAGAATGGTCAGCATCCGCAGGAACCTATGACCGCCTTTAACTATGCCATCTGTGGTCGCCAATGCGCTTCGACGCACAACTGACTCGGGACGAAATCCGTCGTTCGACGGTTCACTCCATTGTGTGCGTCCGTGCGTACATGCGTGCGTGCGGCGTGTGTGTTTGGTTGTGTATACGTGCATATATACGTATTGCCAACAATGTTGATACAGGGTATGTATTTTTATATATATATATATATATATATATATATATATATATATATATATATATATATATATCATACCCTGTATCAACATTGTCAGCCAGTTTTTAATGAATAACCCTTCCCATAACTCCCACAATGTTTAATTAAAGAACACACTCGGCAGAGACCTTCCCAGTCTTGAATCAATGTATTAGCACCGCTTGTTAGGAAGAGCCAGTCTCATCTCTCATGATTTGATCCCCTTCCATCTAGTCGCTGGTTCAGATCCATCAAAACCAGGACCAACATGCTTATTAGCAGCTTTTCCCCTAGCCGTACAAGCCCTGTCAAAACAGAAGTGATTTTTCTCCCATCTACAGTCTTATCTTATCTTACCTTCGTATGTATCGCTTTGCCAACGTATATGCTTAGTCTTCCTTTATTACTAGACGTTTTCCCTTGAGTAATGCAGTTGCGTCCATCCAATTGTTTAGATGCTAGGTCATCATTTTAAGAAAACTAGCTTTACTATAACACATGAATCTGAATTTTTTGTTTTCGATATTTGATTCTGCGACGAATGCTTCTGTTTAATAACATCTTGCGTTTAGCGATTGTTTATTAGAACATAATACATTTACTTTCATTTCGATTGCGGAGTTAAATAATTGATTCTGAGGCAAAATATGACAATGAACGCATAGGATTTAATTAATTAGTATAGTTGATGTATAGCAACTTGTAAAGCGACTGATCACTAAAACCATTCAACTTTATTTCATATAATGCCATCGCTTCTGTGACACTTATTTGTGTAAGTTGTGCAATGTAAACGCGTGAATATTTTATGATTCAGACGTGTGGAATTTATAAGCAAAGGTATACTTCACAACTTTGACTTGATTACACATACGTTTGTATATGGCAATGTGGTGTAGGCCATGCAATGGTAGCGTAGCTATCGGGAAGCTAATTTAAACACGCATTGGCTTTTTAATATCTTTTGCAAACCGTCTGTTACTGTGCGTACTAATATGTGTTCATACCTTGTCTTTAAAATACTTTTTAAACTAACAGATTTTGCAGATAGTCTACTAATGTAATATGTTTACACATATTTAACAAAATGTATGTATATATTCCAGGTGAATAAATCAGTGTGGTTTAACCCTCGTTATTGTTTATTTTGTGTTATAATATTTTTCATATTTTTAAACCCCATTTCACGAACGATTTGTTTGTGCACCTGTCTAGACAGGTAAGTGCCACCTGTTAACTAGCGCCATTCCGCATTTGATTGTTGATGAGAGATTTAGATGAGACCCTTACCTGTCGCATGTGGCGATCTCCGATTGGCTACTTCAAAACTTGTACACGAGTGTCGTAATTGTCGAGCCAATTACACTTCTATAACACATTCGTATCAACCCCACCCCACCCCCACCCCACACCACCACCCCCCCACCCCCCCCCCACCCCCGATACACTCGCGTGCACTCCCATATAATAGGTCTACATGCGGGCGCACAATTGAAAACAAGGGCTTATATAAAAGTGTTAAAGACATACTCAATAAGCAGTGTTATAACATTTATTAACCAAGCTAAGGTTAGAAACTACTATAAGAAAGTGTTTGTATAATTATAATAGTAGCTTTTCTACAGCGCCTATATCCTCGAGAATCCAAGCTTAGAGATGCAACATAGAAAAACTGTAAGCGTTGTCATAAAAGTAACTTGCAAGAGTCGTCAATGGAGTAACTTTAGGCTGTGAATTCGATTTCAAATAAATCTTTTATGTCTTGTTTTTTCTTCAAAAGGTGACTATAGTTTCAAATGACTAATGATAGTGTGTTGATTCCACGTAAGCAGCAGGACCCAGACGCATGTCTCCAGACTAGCTTAGCTAACCCATTAGACCCCACGCGTCCAAAAGCGCCCGGGTGTCTCCTCCCCAGAGCGCCCGAAAGCGTCCGGCGGAGATAAAGCCTCTAACGGTGGCCCCATCTTGCGGATACTTAAGAGACTAATTCCCACTGATTCTTTGATATCTCAGCTATGAATCCTGGGTAATTTTGACGTGGGTTTGCATTGAAATTTTTTGAGTTTTTCGTGATTGAAGTTCATCATCTGTGGACCTTCAAAAATGGCGGCGCCTTGGACATCGTATCTGTTTACTACTGATTAAGTTTGTGCTTATATATCGTTGGATTGGACACTTCTGGCATTGAACTGAAGGTAAGTTTACATTACGTACGAAATACAACTGAATGAGCGATAAAATGAATGATCGGAGCTTTGTTTATGTTTCGTTGTCCAGGTTGGGTGACCAGTAGTCGGGTTTTCAGCACCGAAACTGTTGATTATGTGTTTATAAATGAAAATTAGGTGTTTTATTATAACAAATCATTAGGTAACATTGCCAATTTTCCTAATGGTTGACATTTCGTTGTTTCAGGTGTCAAAATACCAGTGATCACAATGTCAACATACACATTGGCATGACACAGAAGTCGCATATAGGATGATGACAACCAAGATAGAAGTCTTGCAAAGCTGTGTTTCCTGTCCATATCCAGACAAAATGAACTGATTTACATAATACCATATCTAAACAAGGCAGAGCATGTGTAAATAGAACAATATAATACATTTTATGTGAATAAAACATGATATATTCTACTGTATTGTTGTCCAGAATAGTAATGCTCTATGTTTGTCACCTATATATAACAACATATGTTTTACCAACATACACCAAAGTTACACCAATTTAAAGATAATTAAATGAACATTAAAATAAACACAACTTGCAATTATAGAAAATCAGTAGTTTTGAAGATACAGCTTAAAATCTGCAAGCACCCCAAACTGGTGAAATCAGTGGCTGCAGCTTGGGGAACAGGAGCACTAGTCAATTTAACCGGCTGGGGTCTAATGGGTTAGGCACCGCCTAGACACTACTCACCGACTAACTGTGCTGTAGACTAGCGAGTGATTCAGTCGGGATTCGTGAGCAGGTCGTAGTGTGAAGATAGTCGCAGCATAGTAGGTCTACAGACCACATCCAGAGAGTCAATAAGGGAGCTACTAGCTTCGAAACGGGAATTCCCCGCGAATTGTACCCCATTTCTTACGCGCGCGGTGAACGCACACGGTCAAAGCTGCGGTTAATCGCGCGGCGTGGTAATTGTTTATGTCTATTTTAGCATGGGGTCGTCGAAGGAGAGAAGTGCTTAGCGAAAAAACGGAAACCAAACTATTTGGATGATGAAATCATGTGTTTGATTGAAGTTTCGCCAATGAAAAAAATATATTAATGAGTAAGCTGCAAAGCTGTACAACTAAAAAGACAAAATGGAAGCTTGGCGGGAGATCACCGCGAAAGTGAATGCGCTCGGTTTGGCCGTTCGCACAGAGGACGACCTCAAAAAGAAATGGAACGATTCGAAATCGCCGGTTTTAGATGCTGTGCGAGTTCAAAAAGGCGGGAGGCGTAGGGCCAAGCAATGAAACTACCTCCATATGGCGATAAAATAATGGGTTTCATTGGCGAAAGGACCGGGGTGGGATCAGGCATTGATTTTCAGCATTGATGGATGTGTTCTGCTTTCAGGTGTCACCATGTCATGTACAATTAATTATTTATGACCGTGTTGTCAAAAAAGTAAGAACATTTATATTAGAAAATTTAAACAAAATTAAAACCCAATTATAATTTTATACAGTGTATATTTTAATATATATCTGCATCTAAGTTCAAATGTTATATATTTTATATTATAATCGTTGTCTCAAGTCATCACAGACCAATTCAAAGCGTGTGTGATGTGATGAAGAAATAATTAGTTATAATAAAAATTATGGTAACTATGATAAACTAACAATACAGATGTGTGTGCGTGTGCGTGTGGTGGGGTGTGCGTATGCGTGTGTGTAGTGTGTGTGTGTGTGTGTGTGTGTGTGTGTGTGTGTGTGTGTGTGTGTGCGTGGCGTGCGTGCGTGCGTGCGTGCGTGCGTGCGTGGCGTGTGCGTGTGCGTGCATACGTATGCATACATCTATAAGAAAAAAATTGCGGATGCTCGGACTTTTAGCTTTTCCCCTACGAAAGGATAGCAACATGAAGGTTACAATTATGTCCACCGATGTGAATTAATGTTGTTCCTACTATACTTTGTAAAAATATTTATTATAACGTATTCAACCTATGCACGCACTAGAGAAATGTTCACGAATGGTCGGGCTTTTAGCTTTTTCTCGTAGATCTACGAAAGGCTAAAAGCCCAAGTATTCGTGACAGACGGGAACGGGCCGCACCGTAAAATGTAACAATTTTTAAGTTTTAATTCCAAGACGTTTTAAAATTCCCAAAAAGTTGTGAAAACGGAAAGGGGCCGCACGTAGAAGTACGTAGCGTGTTTAATGCAAAACGCAAAATTACTCGATTATTCAATAACACACACACCACACACACACCACACACCCACACACCCACACACCCACACACACACACACACACACACACGCACGCACGCACGCACGCACGCACGCACGCACGCACGCACACACACACACACACACACACACACACACACACACACACACACACACACACACACACACACACACACACACACACACACACAGTTTCTTCTATAGCGTGTTGACTTGGGAACTATATCCTACGGCGGAGCTGCACGACGCGTTGCGACTGCTAAATCCTGCCATAATTGCTGCTTCATAAACAACTGCCAAATTTATGTTTATTTTTGTGTTAATATAAGTTTAAATTTTAATAGTTTTTTAATATATAGTAATATGTTATGTATAATAAGGGTATCCTGATTTAATTTGTTATTTCAAATCCGGCCTGAGAACCAATCAGGGTCCTCGGTTATCCAGGCTCCGTGAGGTGGCAGCACTTTTAAGCCCCTCAACTCTGCCTGGGAAACTAATGCTCTGCATTTGTCACCGCCAGGGCGGCCTTACCCCAGATTAGAGACGCTAATTTGCTCTCAGGCCAACTATGAAATAAAAATTAAAATAACGATGTACTTTTACAAGATAATGATATCCTATGAAAAGTATTCAACATTGAACTTACTTTAACAAAAAATAAGTAAAAATTTTAACTTTTTACAGTTGTCTATAAAACTATAAGAATGACAGCAGGATTAACCAGTATCCGTGAGGTGGCAGCATTGTTTAGATCACGCGGATAATATTCAAAAGCCGGCAGAATCATCAGACTATCTTCTCGGCGTAGTTACGCAGCCGACCGACAGTCGGTTAAGCGAGACTAAGTCCCTACCCTAATCTGAGTTAAGGCCGCAGAGCATTTACCAGCAGTTGAATGACTGAAAAGTACCGCTACCTCACGGAGTCTGGGTAACAACATCACTGTGAAGAAGAAGAAGATGACGAAGAAGAAGATTTCGCCATTATCCATTTGTTGTAGCATCAGGCTTTAGCATCCTAGCAATCGGTTCAAGGGCATCTAATTCCACAGCACAATTTTCTCAAAATCCTTAATGGCCAGTGTAATATACCATTACTTTCAACTTTTTTTGCAAAGAATACTTAATTAATGCAACTCATTTTAAAACAAGTTCTGCCATGTTTGGGTAATTATTCACTATCCGCTTGATGGCGCCACGGACGCATCACACCTAATTACGCCGCTAGTCCGACTTGTGGCAGCGTAGCGTAGGCGAACCGATTCGTCCAGCTAGCCTGTCACAACGCAGCGGTCATACACTGTAAGCTCCGTGGCGCTTCGTTAATGACGTCTATACGTTAGCTCTGCCATGTATCGCGGGCGACGCATTTCACGTATGAATGTCCGAACCCTGGATGGCATCGAGCGCACATAAGGTAAGCATCAGAGCACTAGACGCGTTGTGGAGCCTGCTGCATTATTGGTCGTTGTTGTCAAGTCATGTGTCTACCGCGGCTACAGATCATTGCCGGGGCGGCGCAGTGCAATGAAGCTTGTCGCTGTTGATCGGTCATCCTTTCACCTGCCCTGGCGCCGCGTGAATGCGGGCCGGTCGAGGGTGCATTGTCACAGTAATAATTACTCTGTATCGGAGTAGCACTGGTGCGCTACGACACGGCGCGTACGCAATCCACTTGTTGACGACTGGGATATTGACCGACTTTGAGATTGATCAACCCTTTTGTCTTGATACGTCTCTGAGTTTGGTTTCCAAGGACGCAATAGAAGTCTTCTTCTTCCTCTTCTTCGTAATTATTATTACTACTATTTTGGGGATTGTAGAAGCCCCATCGGTAGGCTTCTTCAACACTAGGATATACACCATCCACAAGTATTTCCACAAATTCCCCTGTAATCCATCAGTAATCCCATCAGTAATACTTATTATATTCGTAAACTCGTTGCATTTGCGTATGTTTCCGTTGTTTACACGGAAACCACGACATTCCATAAAAGTAATGGAAAAACAGCAGGTCCTAGACCGTCCTACATTTGTTTTCTGTGGAATACTGGTTAATGAAAATGTTAGTTCCTTTGAGGAATCGATAGATAGAAAGATATACTACAAACCGCGCAACGACAACTGCGTTGTAAGTTTTCTATCGGGGACGAGAATACCGCACCTCCTATTACTAGCACGTAGAGGGTGGTTGTTATGTAACACAAACGGACATGTTTAAATACCAAGAAACACGGAGCTCCGAATTCCATTAAAAATTAGGTTAGCGAAAGAAAACAGTTTACACTGCCCCCTCCCAAACAAAATACTGCAAAATTGAGTTATTTTCTAGATTCGCGACGATGGCGTGTAGGAAAATAACGGAATCAGTCACGATATTTGATCGATAGGCTGTTGATCTGCGGGTCAGCACAGCCACGTCGCGTGTATTCGACCGTTGTGAGAGCGTGGCCGGCCACTTGCGAGTGGTCAGCGAAACAGCGCCACAGTGCCCGTGGGACCACTGTCAAATTGACATGTGCGCGCTCCGTTAAGCCCGACACCGGACACAACTTGTGGCGTGGTAATAATAATAATAATCAAAGATATATAAAATATATATATATATATATATATATATATATATATATATATATATATATATATATATACAGCGCCGTAAACCCATTTCGAAGGCGCTGTTAGACGGTGGGATGAGACGCACGCTCAAACTTCCTCCGAACAGCAAAACGTAAGCGTCGATCTAAACAGGAGACGGTGGAAATGATACGTGCATGTCTACAGCACGCACAACAGGTGAAGAGAGGGTTGATCCAGAACGGGAAAGCAGTCGAACAGTAAACAACGTGAGGAGATAGAGAGGAAGAGAGAACGAGAGAGAGAGAGAGAGAGAGAGAGAGAGAGAGAGAGAGAGAGAGAAGAGAGAGAGAAGAAGAGGGAGAAAGAGAGAGAGAGAGAGAGAGAGAGAAGAGGAGAGAGAGAGAGAGAGAGAGAGAGAGAGAGAGGAGAGTTGCTGAGATAACACGGAGCATAACAGAAAGGAGAACCAAAGACAGAGAGAATTGTTGAGGTTGAGATCGTTTGCGAGCCTTTCATTCTACTCACTGTATTGTCCTAAGAAGAATATTCATCATACAAATCATGCTCTCGTGTACAATCAAACGAAATATAGTACATGGTAGACGTCTAATGAAAACAATAAATGAAACAAAAACCCGTAGACATCAGCATTACTGGTTCAACATTATGATCGTCGGATGCGCAAAACTCCTGCTGTATCGAGACCCTTTTGCATTTCATGCACCGGTACGTCGTTCCGGACGGAAGAAGACAAGAGAACGACTGGAGCGGGCGACGAGAAGCAGCAGCGACAGCACGGTGCTTTGTGACCCGCTTCTAGGTCCGAAGATGATATGCAATTTTCTCACGACATTATAAGTAAATACGTAACAAGTAGCAATAAGACTACGCCTCCAACTGGAACTTTGACCAAAATTCTTTATTTCGACAGGGATATTTCTGGTATGTGAAGTATCGAATCGCAAAACAGATCTGGGGACCGCTTCACTGACGTTGTTAAGAGCTCTTACACGCCATTTTGCACTTTAAACTAATTTTGTATCAGTGATCTTGAATACATGAAAACTGCCAGCACCATTTCGTACCATTGGGACATTGTCACTGTCAGCACCATTACGTACCATTGGGACATTGTCACTGTCAGCACCATTACATACCATTGGGACATTGTCACTGTCAGCACCATTACGTACCATTGGGACATTGTCACTATCAGCACCATTACGTACCATTGGGACATTGTCACTGTCAGCACCATTACGTACCATTGGGACATTGTCACTGTCAGCACCATTACGTACCATTGGGACATTGTCACCGTCAGCACCATTACGTACCATTGGGACATTGTCACTGTCAGCACCATTACGTACCATTGGGACATTGTCACTGTCAGCACCATTACGTACCATTGAGACACTGTCACGGTCACTGTCAGCACCGTTACGTACCATTGGGACGTTGTCACCGTCAGCACCATTACGTACCATTGGGACATTGTCACTGTCAGCACCATTACGTACCATTGGGACATTGTCACTGTCAGCACCATTACGTACCATTGGGACATTGTCACTGTCAGCACCATTACGTACCATTGGGACATTGTCACTATCAGCACCATTACGTACAATTGGGACATTGTCACTGTCAGCACCATTACGTACCATTGGGACATTGTCACTGTCAGCACCATTACGTACCACTGGGACACTGTCACTGTCAGCACCATTACGTACCATTGGGTCACTGTCAGCACCATTAAGTGTCCACTGTAATATGGCAATGTATCCTTTTTAAATATATCGTCATAGGTTGTACGATTGTTGTAAATGATGTGTGAATGGCTCGGCCAACGGAAATAGTGAAAATTAGCAATGTCAGCGGGTAAACCTAAAATTATCTATACATAATTATTTACGTTTTGAAAAAAATCCTTAAATTTAACCACTGATTTTGCTCTTTATATTAGTGAAATGGTCCTCTGTTCACGATGGTGTCAGAGGGA
This sequence comes from Ridgeia piscesae, assembly GCA_025642075.2. Lineage (NCBI taxonomy): Eukaryota > Metazoa > Annelida > Polychaeta > Sabellida > Siboglinidae > Ridgeia > Ridgeia piscesae. The sequence continues at coordinate 272,429 of JAODUO010000747.1, read as the reverse complement.
GTGTACTCAAATATACGCCTGGTGATCCGTCCGTTGTCCCCACAAGCAAGGGCACAAGGGCAAACACGTCTAGGGACTTAGAAAACAAACGCGTTGCAATCTCCAGGCGTTGCGTCCGCAACTGATTGGTTAATTACAGTGTTTCATAAACTTTTACTGTCGTTTAATTAATTATCGTAGCATACTTGGCACGTCGAATCACATATAACCACAGCGTCGGATATACGACACCGTTAACACCAACAACACATTACGTCACCGAAACGTCGCAGCAACGTCAACATCAACACCAGCGGTACGTTATGACAACGTTAACACCCAGGCACGTTGTGGCTAGGTTAAAGCTAGGACTATCAACGCGTTGTGACTATAGGTTAATGTTAGCAACACGTTATGACAATCCAGCGTGAGCAACACGCCAACTGTGTGTACTTTTTTCGGCGATTTTTTACCGGACAGTAATAGACTCGCTACGCATTGGTCATTGGCAATACCCACTTGCGCGCCCACGCAAGTGTTACCAACATCATCGACCACATCGCCAATTTGCATCGCGAGAGCTTGCCTGCACGAGCAATACAGCAGGCCTTTTCGTGACCTCTTCCGGAACATGTACCTGTTTGCTGAATGCTGTCACTGAGACGCGAACATCGATCGATACGCGACTGCATCTAATGGTGGCCGAGGCCACCTGCTAGCTGTTGACCACGGGTCATGAACGGGATCACGTACCGCACGAAGGCGTTAGGCTGCGTTTCGGCAGACTCGTCTTTAGAATACGATTTTGTGACCCACGCGTGACCCAAATCACCAGTGATGTGAAAAGTTCGAAGGCAGCCGAATTTCACTACTGATAAATTGGTATGGTATTCACAGTGGCACACAGGCACAGAGCATTAGTTACGGACGAGCGTGAATGGCGACCGACAGATGTCCCGAGAGAGCGTCTCTTGCTCCAGTGCATCCGCTCGGCGTCATTTCGTTTTGTCTGTCAGTCGGTCAGCCGTGAATGTACAAGTGCAGGAACGACGGATCTTTGTGGTCCTAAATAATCACACGGCGGTTACAGGCGCGCTTGCACCGTATCCCATAGCATGCTTGCGGACACCACACACACAAATACACACATATGTGTATACAGCACATACACACTCTCCTTCACATACGCCCATACACATATATACATACACATACACAGTTTTTACATACACACACTCACACACACACACACACACACACACACACATCACACATCACACACACACACACACACACACACACACACACACACACACACACACACACACACACCACACACTCACACACACACACACACACACACACACACACACACACACACACACACACAACACACACACACACACTCACACTCACACTCACACTCACACTCACACTTAAATTCGGGCAGGGGCCGGGTTTATGAAACGATGCCTTTAGTATAGCTACCGTTTGGAAAAAAAAACCAATATATATATATATATATATACATACATATACAGGAGTAAAAACCAACTGATTTTCTACGCTAGTCGAATGATGCCATCTTTTACAGTATTTCGGCGGCTGAACAATGCGACAGTGATATTGTTTTATAACATTTTAGTAATATCCATATAACAGTTAAATAATGTTTCATATGCAATAACAATCTGGAGAAAGTATTTTCCATCCAGAGCAGGACAGGTTATAATGGCCGCCTGTGTAAAGTAAAATGTGGTCTGACCCCAGATCGGTTGTCTTGTTCATCTAGATCGAGTGAGTAGTAAGCATCGTATGAAACAGAAGTATCCTCAGTGGACTGCATAGATCTGCTTTGTGGTTGTAGCGAATCTATCACATCAAATATCGCCTACCGTAATCTTCCTCATTTTACTACCGTGATTCACTGAATTGTTTTGGCGCATTTGTGTGTGTGTGTGTGTGTGTGTGTGTGTGTGTTGTGTGTCGTGCGTGCGTGCGTGCGTGCGTGTGTGGGCGCGCGTGCGTGCATACGTTCATATATTTGTTTTCAGTCGAGATATATCAATCAGTTGATGCAACTAAAGAATTTGCATCTTATCAATTGGGCATTTTGGTGAATTCGCCCGGAGCCATTGTTTCAAAGTTGAGTTTTTAATTACCTTTTCTTCAGTTGTAGGAATCACCAAAAGGTGTCGCCACCAAAATGGAGTTGGACGAAACGTCTCACATTCTCAAACATGAGGTACGTCTTACTTCCGGTTATACATATTGTATGTCTTACTTCCGGTTATACATGTTGTAGGTCTTACTTCCGGTTATACATGTTGTCGGTGCAAATGCAATAGCATTATGTATATCAAATTAATATACATAAATTATGTGTATTCTTTCCATGTGTTATATATGTTTTATATATCGATGTCCAACATTTCGCAGCAATACGCTTTCGGATGGAGCATTTGAGTGAGCTTTCACGATTCTGTCTTACGCAACCCTGTCAAGCCGAACACGTGTACAATCTGTCCTTCCCACGGGAGCTTTCGTTAGAACGACATCGACATTTAGAACGTTAGAACGACATTTGTAATGGCAGGCAGTTTCTTTGGCAATTTTAAAAATTACGTTCAATGTCCGTACCTGAGAGGTTGGCCGTTTACACAGCTAGAAACGACGCGTATCGTTGTGAAGAATCGCTTTGAGATAGTTCTGTGCAAACCTTGTAACTATCAAGGACCCTTAACCGCAGAGGAATTATGAAAAAATAAAGGCGCTATATATCTTCTGAAGAATCTTAAGTTATTCCATGAATGTTTATCTTCCAAAATGCACACACATGCACATAATGCCGCCGGTAACACATGCAGACATCATACACATGCAGACACACATACGCACGCACGCACGCACGCACGCACGCAAGCACGCACGCACGCACGCACGCACGCACCACACACACACACACACACACACACACACACACACACACAAACATAATACGGTTAGAAAATGTTAGTCATGGACCGATGCTAATACACCTTTTATTTTTATTTCTTCAACCGCGCATTCAATGTATCACCATATTCAAGCTCAAGGGACCAGAACCCGAATATTACTTGGATTTAACGAAGTTGAAGCAGCCTGCAACCATCGGCGACACGCGCATATGCATGTAATAACGAAATTGCAAAAGATGAAATCACGCAGGCCCGGGTTATCTCGCGAAATGTCAACCCTGCAGAATGACAATATCCGACGGAGACGACAGCGTTGTTTATCGGCAAGGTGCAGCTAATAACGTCGACTAACGCAGTCCGATCGCATCAGCGTTTTGAATAATGCGCCCGCCGACTCGACGACGATCGCTTCCCCCATCGCTCGGGTCGCCGCTGTCACCGCGGTCGAACACTCGAGACAAAATCGATACGGCTACTACAGCGCCCTTGTGTGGCGGCAGCGACGTAACAATGGATGCACGACGGACATCGATGTGGGGCCTATTCACGGCGCATCAGTCTCGGACCTTTTTTGAGCGATATTAGAGCAATTATCTGCTCTGACCGTAGAAGTTTGATTCTAGGCCCTGACCGCAGGCGTTTGCTGTTAAGCCTTGTCCGCAGACGTTTTATTCTAAGCCATGTCCGCAGACGTTTTATTCTAAGCCGTGTCCGCAAGCGTTTTATTCTAAGCCCTGTCGGCAAACGTTTGATTCTAAACCCTGTCCGCAGACTTTGATTTTAAGCCCTGTCAGCAGACGTTTGATTCTAAGCCGTATCCGCAGACGTTTGATTCTAAGCCCTGTCCGCAGACGTTTGATTTTAAGCCCTTGCCGCAGACGTTTGATTCTAAGCCCTGTCCGCAGACGTTTGATTCTAGGCCCTGTCCGCAGACGTTTGATTCTAGACCATGTCCGCAGACGTTTGATTCTAAGCCCTGTCCGCAGACGTTTGATTCTAAGCCCTGTCCGCAGACGTTTGATTCTAGGCCCTGTCCACAGACGTTTGATTCTAAGCCCTGTCCACAGACGTTTGATTCTAGGCCCTGTCCGCAGACGTTTGATTCTAAGCCCTGTCCGCAGACGTTTGATTCTAGGCCCTGTCCGCAGACGTTTGATTCTAGACCATGTCCGCAGACGTTTGATTCTAATCCCTGTCCGCAGACGTTTGATTATAGGCCCTGTCCACAGACGTTTGATTCTAAGCCCTGTCCACAGACGTTTGATTCTAGGCCCTGTCCGCAGACGTTTGATTTAGCCCTGCCGCAGACGTTTGATTTAAGCCCTTCCGCAGACGTTTGATTCTAAGCCCTGTCCGCAGACGTTTGATTCTAGCCTGTCCGCAGACGTTTGATTCTAACCTGTCCGCAGACGTTTGATTCTAAGCCCTGTCCGCAGACGTTTGATTCTAGGCCCTGTCCGCAGACGTTTGATTCTAGACCATGTCCGCAGACGTTTGATTCTAAGCCCTGTCCGCAGACGTTTGATTCTAAGCCCTGTCCGCAGACGTTTGATTCTAGGCCCTGTCCACAGACGTTTGATTCTAAGCCCTGTCCGCAGACGTTTGATTCTAGGCCCTGTCCGCAGACGTTTGATTCTAAGCCCTGTCCGCAGACGTTTGATTCTAGGCCCTGTCCGCAGACGTTTGATTCTAGACCATGTCCGCAGACGTTTGATTCTAAGCCCTGTCCGCAGACGTTTGATTCTAAGCCCTGTCCGCAGACGTTTGATTATAGGCCCTGTCCACAGACGTTTGATTCTAAGCCCTGTCCACAGACGTTTGATTCTAGGCCCTGTCCGCAGACGTTTGATTCTAAGCCTGTCCCAGACGTTTGATTCTAGCCCTGTCCGCAGACGTTTGATTCTAGGCCCTGTCCCAGACGTTTGATTCTAGGCCCTGTCCACAGACGTTTGATTCTAAGCCCTGTCCACAGACGTTTGATTCTAGGCCCTGTCCGCAGACGTTTGATTCTAAGCCCTGTCCGCAGACGTTTGATTCTAGGCCCTGTCCGCAGACGTTTGATTCTAAGACCCTGTCCGCAGACGTTTGATTCTAAGCCCTGTCCGCAGACGTTTGATTCTAACCCTGTCCGCAGACGTTTGATTTAGGCCCTGTCCCAGACGTTTGATTCTAGCCCTGTCCGCAGACGTTTGATTCTAAGCCCTGTCCGCAGACGTTTGATTCTAAGCCCTGTCCGCAGACGTTTGATTCTAGGCCCTGTCCGCAGACGTTTGATTCTAATCCCTGTCCACAGACGTTTGATTCTAGGCCCTGTCCACAGACGTTTGATTCTAAGCCCTGTCCACAGACGTTTGATTCTAGGCCCTGTCCGCAGACGTTTGATTCTAAGCCCTGTCCGCAGACGTTTGATTCTAGGCCCTGTCCGCAGACGTTTGATTCTAACCCTGTCCGCAGACGTTTGATTCTAGGCCCTGTCCGCAGACGTTTGATTCTAAGCCCTGTCCGCAGACGTTTGATTCTAGGCCCTGTCCGCAGACGTTTGATTCTAGGCCCTTGTCCGCAGACGTTTGATTCTAAGCCTGTCCGCAGACGTTTGTTCTAGGCCCTGTCCGCAGACGTTTGATTCTAGCCCTGTCCACAACGTTTGATTCTAGGCCCTGTCCGCAGACGTTTGATTCTAAGCCCTGTCCGCAGACGTTTGATTCTAAGCCCTGTCCGCAGACGTTTGATTCTAAGCCCTGTCCACAGACGTTTGATTCTAGGCCCTGTCCGCAGACGTTTGATTCTAAGCCCTGTCCGCAGACGTTTGATTCTAGGCCCTGTCCGCAGACGTTTGATTCTAACCATGTCCGCAGACGTTTGATTCTAAGCCCTGTCCGCAGACGTTTGATTCTAGCCCTGTCCCAGACGTTTGATTTAGCCCTGTCCACAGACGTTTGATTCTAGGCCCTGTCCGCAGACGTTTGATTCTAAGCCCTGTCCACAGACGTTTGATTCTAGGCCCTGTCCGCAGACGTTTGATTCTAATCCCTGTCCACAGACGTTTGATTATAGGCCCTGTCCACAGACGTTTGATTCTAAGCCCTGTCCACAGACGTTTGATTCTAGGCCCTGTCCGCAGACGTTTGATTCTAAGCCCTGTCCGCAGACGTTTGATTCTAGGCCCTGTCCGCAGACGTTTGATTCTAGACCATGTCCGCAGACGTTTGATTCTAAGCCCTGTCCGCAGACGTTTGATTCTAAGCCCTGTCCGCAGACGTTTGATTATAGGCCCTGTCCACAGACGTTTGATTCTAAGCCCTGTCCACAGACGTTTGATTCTAGGCCCTGTCCGCAGACGTTTGATTCTAAAGCCTGTCCGCAGACGTTTGGTTCTAGGCCCTGCCCGCAGACGTTTGATTCTAGGCCTGTCCACATACGCTTGATTCTAGGCCCTGTCCACAGACGTTTGATTCTAATCCCTGTCCACAGACGTTTGATTCTAGGCCCTGTCCACAGACGTTTGATTCTAAGCCCTGTCCACAGACGTTTGATTCTAGGCCCTGTCCGCAGACGTTTGATTCTAAGCCCTGTCCGCAGACGTTTGATTCTAGGCCCTGTCCGCAGACGTTTGATTCTAGCCCTGTCCGCAGACGTTTGATTCTAAGCCCTGTCCGCAGACGTTTGATTCTAAGCCCTGTCCGCAGACGTTTGATTCTAGGCCCTGTCCGCAGACGTTTGATTCTAAGCCCTGTCCGCAGACGTTTGATTCTAGGCCCTGTCCGCAGACGTTTGATTCTAAGCCCTGTCCACAGACGTTTGATTCTAGGCCCTGTCCGCAGACGTTTGATTCTAATACGCCTGTCCACAGACGTTTGATTCTAGGCCCTGTCCCGCAGACGTTTGATTCTAAGCCCTGTCCACAGACGTTTGATTCTAGGCCCTGTCCGCAGACGTTTGATTCTAACCTGTCCGCAGACGTTTGATTCTAAGCCCTGTCCGCAGACGTTTGATTCTAAGCCCTTCCGCAGACGTTTGATTTAGCCCTGTCCACAGACGTTTGATTCTAAGCCCTGTCCACAGACGTTTGATTCTAGGCCCTCTCCGCAGACGTTTGATTCTAAAGCCTGTCCGCAGACGTTTGGTTCTAGGCCCTGCCCGCAGACGTTTGATTCTAGGCCCTGTCCACATACGCTTGATTCTAGGCCCTGTCCACAGACGTTTGATTTTAGGCCCTGTCCGCAGACGTTTGATTCTAAGCCCTGTCCGCAGACGTTTGATTCTAAGCCCTGTCCGCAGACGTTTGATTCTAGGCCCTGTCCGCAGACGTTTGATTCTAGCCGTACCGCAGACGTTTGATTCTAAGCCTTCCGCAGACGTTTGATTCTAAGCCCTGTCCGCAGACGTTTGATTCTAAGCCCTGTCCGCAGACGTTTGATTCTAGGCCCTGTCCAGCAGACGTTTGATTCTAAGCCCTGTCCGCAGACGTTTGATTCTAGCCCTGTCCGCAGACGTTTGATTCTAGGCCCTGTCCGCAGACGTTTGATTCTAAGCCCTGTCCGCAGACGTTTGATTCTAGGCCCTGTCCGCAGACGTTTGATTCTAAGGCCCTGTCCGCAGACGTTTGATTCTAAGCCCTGTCCGCAGACGTTTGATTCTAGGCCCTGTCCGCAGACGTTTGATTCTAGGCCCTCTCCGCAGACGTTTGATTCTAGGCCTTGTCCGCAGACGTTTGATTCTAGGCCCTGTCCGCAGACGTTTGATTCTAGGCCCTGTCCGCAGACGTTTGATTCTAGGCCCTGTCCACAGACGTTTGGTTGCCTCATCAGTTGAGGTTGCGACATTATGTGTTGGAGAATTTCCGTACACATTCGGAGATGGGTTGAGTACAAGATATTGGTCTTTGTGTCCAGTGGGACACCAGGGACCGTTTCACTTAGATAAAGATCTCTTAAGGAAAAGTCCTCCTTAAACAAAATAAATAAAAACGCAAATATCCACTGCCATATTGCCGTGGACACTATTTCCATCATACACCAGTGACAGTGTCTGGCTGGCGCGTCGCGGTGATGACTTGTTCATGTATTCACGATCACTGTTAAGAATCAAAGTTAATTTTTAAATGCAAAAATCGGGTTTAAGAGCTCTTAACAACGTTAGTGAAATGGTGCACTGACTACGTTGCGGCCCTACGTCATCAGTTCCCTAATCTCTGCCCTCTGGTGGTTCCGCAGACGTTTGATTATAAACCCTGTCCGCAGACGTTTGATTCTAAGCCCTGTCCACAGACGTTTGATTCTAGGCCCTGTCCGCAGACGTTTGATTCTAAGCCCTGTCCGCAGACGTTTGATTCTAGGCCCTTTCCGCAGACGTTTGATTCTAGGCCCTGTCCGCAGACGTTTGATTCTAAGCCCTGTCCGCAGACGTTTGATTCTAATCCCTGTCCGCAGACGTTTGATTCTAAGCCATGTCCGCAGACGTTTGATTCTAAGCCCTGTCCGCAGACGTTTGTTTCTAATCCCTGTCCGCAGACGTTTGATTATAGGCCCTGTCCACAGACGTTTGATTCTAAGCCCTGTCCACAGACGTTTGATTCTAGGCCCTGTCCACAGACGTTTGATTTTAAGCCCTGTCCACAGACGTTTGATTCTAGGCCCTGTCCGCAGACGTTTGATTCTAATCCCTGTCCACAGACGTTTGATTATAGGCCCTGTCCACAGACGTTTGATTCTAAGCCCTGTCCACAGACGTTTGATTCTAGGCTCTGTCCGCAGACGTTTGATTCTAAGCCCTGTCCGCAGACGTTTGATTCTAGGCCCTGTCCGCAGACGTTTGATTCTAGACCATGTCCGCAGACGTTTGATTCTAAGCCCTGTCCGCAGACGGTTGATTATAGGCCCTGTCCATATACGCTTGATTCTAGGCCCTGTCCACAGACGTTTGATTGTAGGCCCTGTCCGCAGACGTTTGATTCTAAGCCCTGTCCGCAGACGTTTGATTCTAAGCCCTATCCGCAGACGTTTGATTCTAGGCCCTCTCCGCAGACGTTTGATTCTAGGCCCTGTCCGCAGACGTTTGATTCTAGGCCCTGTCCGCAGACGTTTGATTATAAGCCCTGTCCGCAGACGTTTGATTCTAGGCCCTCACCACAGACGTTTGGTTGCCTCATCAGTTGAGGTTGCGACATTATGTGTTGGAGAATTTCCGTACACATTCGGAGATGGGTTGAGTACAAGATGTTGGTCTTTGTGTCCAGTGGGACACCAGGGACCGTTTCACTCAGATAAAGATCTCTTAAGGAAAAGTCCTCCTTAAACAAAATAAATAAAAACGCAAATATCCACTGCCATATTGCCGTGGACACTATTTCCATCATACACCAGTGACAGTGTCTGGCTGGCGCGTCGCGGTGATGACTTGTTCATGTATTTACGATCACTGTTAAGAATCAAAGTTAATTTTTAAATGCAAAAATCGGGTTTAAGAGCTCTTAACAACGTTAGTGAAATGGTGCACTGACTACGTTGCGGCTCTACGTCATCAGTTCCCTAATCTCTGCCCTCTGGTGTTTGCGTTTGTAACTTTGAAGAGTGAACATAAAATCTGTTGGCCGCCGAGCCTTTGCTATTTTGCAGTCGATTACACCCGGACAAGTTATTAAGACTAAGACCAACCGCAGTCGAAATACATCCGACTTTATATCGCTGTTTTGAATATCCCCAGCAGTTTTATTTTATTTGTACTGAAATGAAGAATCCACATTTTATTACCCGCAGCCAGTAATGTGGAAGCGCAAATGAACACAAGACTATTATTTACAACAGAACGTTTTGTTGGGTGTGCGTTAACAGGATTGACGCGCGCACACGCACACACACCACACGCACACACACGCACACGCACACGCACACGCACACGCACACGCACACGCACACGCACACGCACACGCACACGCACACGCACACGCACACGCACACGCACACGCACACACACACACACACACACACACACACACACACACAACCACACGACCTAAATGTTGCCACATGTATAATGCAAAGCGTGATGCAAAATATATTAGTTGCGGTGTCTCTGGGGGACAGTCGTGTACTCTGAGCAGGTCGAGTGTGGATCGTTCTGTATATGCATTAGCGATTGATTCTTTGATCACGTGTGCTGTGCTACGCGAGCTATATCTAGATCATTTTACCAATGTATAATAGCACATTGTGTATTATCCATTAGCGCCAGTGTAATCTATTTGGACTATCCACAAATTGAGACCCCGTTGCCATAGATTTTGTCGATTACAATAATTGTAATTCCGATTACAAATAAGCCTAGTTCTACGGTGTCCTCGATATCCGGTTGGTTGCACGATTGTGCAATTATTGTTCATTGAAATTGTGATATTGCCACGAATCTTTCCAAATCTAGGCACGCATGCAACAGGCTATGTTGTGATGGGAAAATCACTGTGCGTCACTTCTGCCAGCTTGGGCAACGTCTGGGAGTTTTGACATTTCCATCGTTTCTAATGTTCAACCCATATTGTGTTAGAAGTGATTAGACCATGATTACGCTAGGCGTGGTTAGTCTTCGTCGTGGTAATACGCTGAGAGAGAGGGGGTGGGAGAGAGAGAGAGAGTGAGAGAGAGAGAGAGAGAAAGAGAAGGAAAGAGATCGAGAGAGGGAAGGAGGGGAGGCAGGGAGGCAGGGAGAGAGAGAGGGAGAGAGCGAGCGAGCGAGGGGGGAGAGAGGGGAGAGCGACTACGAGAGCAGTTTATTAACGTCAGAGGAATGTTTGGTGCCCTCGAAATGTTACAATGAATCCTCATATCAACAATTCCGGAATTTATTACATATATCCGAGTTATCACTGTTGCACAATGTAATGTATTCGGCAGACTGAAAAACGCCATTGCTGAGCCGGCGTCAAAGCTCGGCGTGACATCGTGCAGTTGGCTAAATGTGTCACGTTGATTGTCGAGTATCGTTTCAATCTTGTTCACGTTATCGACCCCCGTGACATCACGGCTTCTTACCGCAGAGAATCATTTTACGCTTACTGATTCGTCGGCAGTGATGAGTTCTATTCAGCGTGCCTTGAGGCCGGTGCCTTGACAAACGTCGCCCGTAGTAAATAGACACATAATTGTAGCTGTTGTGTGTGCTTGTAAATACAGATACTATTAACAGCACAACAGCCGGCTTATCACCATCACCACTGTCATCATCACCACCGTAAGCGGCATCCCTACCACCATCATCATTATCACAATCATCATCACCATTACCTGCTCATTACTCTCAACAAGGACCAGAACCAACGAACCCACAGCCATATCACAAACACCACGAACCGCACCATTGAACAACAGCACCAACACAACAACAGCACCAACACAACAACAGAACCAACACAATAACAGCAACAATACAACAACAGCACCAACAGAACAACAGCACCAACACAACAACAACACCAACACAACAACAGAACCAACACAACAACAGCACCAACACAACAACAACACCAACACCAACACAACAATAGCACCAACACAACAACAACACCAACACACCAACAGCACCAACACACAAACAGCACCAACACAACAACAACACCAACACAAAAACAGAACCAACACAACAACAGCACCAACACAACAACAACACCAACACACCAACAGCACCAACACACCAACAGCACCAACACAACAACAACACCAACACAACAACAGAACCAACACAACAACAGCAACAATACAACAACAGCACCAACAGAACAAGAGCACCAACACAACTACAACACAAACACAACAACAGCACCAACACAACAACAGCAACAATACAACAACAGCACCAACAGAACAACAGCAACACTACAACAACAGCACCAACACAACAACAGCACCAACATAATATCACCACCAACACAACAACAGCAATAATACAACAACAGCACCAACACAACAACAGCACCAACACAACAACAGCACCAACACAACAACAGCAACAATACAACAACAGCACCAACACAACAACAGCACAAACAGAACAACAGCACCAACACAACAACAGCACCAACACAACAACAGCAACAATACAACAACACCACCACCACAACAACAGCACCAACGGAACAACAGCACCAACACAACAACAGCGCCAACACACCAACAACAACAGCAGCGACACAGCAATAGCAGCAACACAACAACAGCGCCAACACAACAACAGCGCCAACACAACACCAACAACAACAGCACCAACACAACAACAACAGCACAAACACAACAACGACACAACAGCGACGACAACAACAACACAACAGCGACAACAGATTCAGCCGCAGCATCGGCGCTACCACCAGCTGTACAGTGTCTCGCCGCATATGACTCGTCAACACCAATCAATACTCCCACGAACGTCGTCAGGTCATTGTGTCACCGTTGCAAGTAGGCGGCTCGCATCGATTACATCTGTTACCGCACAATCCACAACCGACAGTTAGACGCCTTCAGCTTTCGCCAAGCAATTGTGTGTGCGCGCGTGCGTGCGTGTGGCGTGTGCGTGCGTGCGTGCGTGCGTGTGCGAGTGTGTATGGAGTCCCTTTTAGATATGAGACGATGAACTGCTTTTATGATAAACTGATTTAATTATTTATTTATTATTATTAATATGGCTCTGGTATGTAAATATAATAATATATAATTCTGTTTTTTAATCGTATCGTGTGTGTGTGTGTGCGTGCGTGCGTGCGTGCGTGCTTGCTTGCGTGCGTGCGTGCGTGCGTGCGTGCGTGCGTGCGTGCGTGGGCGTGCGTGCGTGCGTGCGTGTGTGCGTGCGTGTGTGCGTGCGTGCGTGCGTGTGTGTGTGTGTGTGTGTTAATATGCAACGGGCCTCATTATTTTGGTCACCCTTCGGAGCAGACAAAAGTTACCCGATGGTCGACGTGACCGCATTAGCAAGACTAATTTCGTTTCTACTATACTGTTACCAGTTCGTAGCTATAACTAGACAAGTCATCCTTTTTCGTAATAATGGCGTAATAATGATTCATTATTCTTTTAACGTTGGTTTCCTGTAGTTGACGTCTGTTTAACTGTTCAGGAGACTATTCCTTCCAAATTCCATGTCTCACAGGATTCTTGTAGCTCTTCTAAAACAATCTTCGAGAACAACAGGCACGTTAGTAGGTTTACAAATCTGTAGTCGTCCTATTCACAAGTGACATGCATCGTACACCTGCACTGTTTAGAGTGCTGTAATGATGTCAAGTAATCGCATGTTCCGAATTTGGTAGAAGGTTTCGTAAATAACCAAGTCTGAACGAAGCACTTATATGAAATGTAACGGAAGAATCAGAAAAGGTTAGAAATCATGGATGGTTCATTTCAAGGTAGCATGGGACCATCGTGATATTTCAATCGATTAAGAGGAGTAAATGCATCGTCTTAAAACGGGGCAACGTTTAAAATGGATACATATAGTTTGTTTTCCCAACGCACCGCGGTGTTCGCCTTAATTACACAACGGAAATACGTCGCTACTTGATTGATATAGCGTCAATCAAATGAATAATTCATTTATCGTGATTAGAGACCAGCGCCCACCGAAAACTCTCTGTAAACCCACGTATCCACGTGTACACATACATGCGGTCTTCTCTCGACCGGAAGTAGTCCTACGTTGGTCGATCGACGCGTGTGTCCGGCAGTCCTGCGATTTTTGACGCGATTGAAAGTTGTGTTGATTTGAAGATTGATCGATCAATTATTCAGTAGGTCCAGTGTTCATTTGGTTCCAGTAGAGCGCTCCGTGTACACTCGCTCCAGTCTGGTATGTCTCGGGACCAACCGTTTGGCGACTTGAGTAATGTTCCATCTCAGTTGCTGTCCCGGTTTTCAAGCAAATCTTTATACATTCAATTGTATTTCATATTCTTCCCGTCATAAAACATTTTGTGTTCATGTATTGCAGAGATATCCCTTTATGAAAATGGTGCGCCAAATCGAAAATCGACAGTAAAATGTTTACCGAAACTAGCCATGTGTTCTGTCTGTTTCTGACACAGCACGACACAGTCACTGCTTCTTTTGTCATTTTTATGATGTGCCGATGGCAGCCGCCACTTCATGTGATGGGCAGACTGTTGCAGCAGAGGACTGGTGCGGCTCTGCTCTGGACAGTTGATGTCCGCAGAATTCATGGATCTTGTCAAACAAACACTGTTGGTGGATGTTGAGGCCTGGGGGTGGTGGTTCTGTAGGTAGAACAGCAGGTGGGTGGACTCCTCCCCTGTGCTGCAAATCGAACCGCTGTTTGTCATCGGATGGCTGCTTCCTGGCGAGCACGACACTGGGTTCTTCAGACGTCAACCTGATACAAAACAAACAATGGTCTTAACTTCCCATATTCAAAAAATTTAATCCTGCAAAAAGTTCATGTAATGACTGACCATTATTTCAAACTGGAGATATGGACAGTTGACCATTAAATCGAATGACATACACATAATGAGCCCAGCAGTTAGTGCAATAAGCAGGCTAACAGCATAATTGATGAATGCCTTGAATCATTTAGAGTCAGGTCTGAATCTTATAAACCTTTCATCCCATCCCTTAACTGCAATAAATCAGTAAATAAAAATGTCTTCTTTCTTATCTGTTGCCAAGAATCACTCCCTCACCTACTAATAAAAAAATAGTCTACCTTAATAAATGTGATCATTAATTTCATGAAGATCTACGATAATAACAATAAATAAAATTAAAAAAAGGTTAAAAACATAATTCTAAATGAATTACTAGTACACGTGTAGCTGTCATCCGTCATCTCCTTTACGTTCGTTCGGGCTGTCAACAATTTCCCAATCCATGAATTGTCGACAGCAGGGACCATCATCAAAACACCTGCAACCGCAGATGAATCCACGAACGTGTTCAAGTTGAACATAATAGTTCAGCGTCAAAACGATACCAATATGGCGGGGGTAGACAGGATGTACGGCGGACACGACGCATCTGAATGAAGCATATTTTTCGTTCTTCGTGCTCACCGAGATCGACGTAGCTGTTCCAAATATCTCTTTTTAGCAATGTTATAACTCGTTTTATGATGTTACAACAGCATAATAGCAATCTACGATAACTACACTAACTAAATTCACCAATATCTGAAAATCGACCTTTCCATCCAAAAAATACCCATTCGCGCACTTCGAAGCTGAATTGCCGGCTTCGGCAATCCCGACTTATTCCTGATTTCGATGTTTCGGGTCACATATACAACCTCTTTCTATCTCCCTCATTCTCTCCGTTTCTTTCCATCCGTTCACACTCTCTCGTTGTCGATTTCGCCGACCAAGAGAAATGACCGCTGTTAACGTAGCTCAACATTCAAAGTGCGACCTTGCTCTCTCCAAAGAGCAATCACACACCGGACGCCTGCGGTAGAACAACACTAGACGTCCATCGTCGGACCTCGTCACGTCCGCCGTAACTGAGATACGGCTCTCTGTGGAGTTGTCTCGGTCTTTCTCCATCGACTGGGCCGGGAGTGTCTGACGTATCTACTCGTGCCGTTCTTTGATTGGGACGAGAATGGCGATTTAATTGCGATCGGAACGATAACGAGGTTACCCACTTTGCAGTTATATTGCGTTGTCCACAGCATAAGATTCTTGCTACAAAACATACCACTACGCTGACACACTGATAGAACGCCGGGCGGGCGGGCGGGCGGGCGGACGGACGGACGGACGGACGGACGGACGGACGGACGGACGGACGGACGGACGGACGGACGGACGGACGGACGGACGGACGGACGGACGGACGGACGGACGGACGGACGGACGGACGGACGGACGGACGGACGGACGGACGGACGGACGGACGGACGGACGGACGGACGGACGGACGGACGGACGGACGGACGGACGGACGGACAGACGGACAGACGGACAGACGGACAGACGGACAGACGGACAGACGGACAGACGGACAGACGGACAGACGGACAGACGGACAGACGGACAGACGGACAGACAAATACACACGCGCAGACAAGAGGATACGATGTGTATGGAAATTGTATGTTCCAACGAACACTGACAACATGGATATTAGCACTACTGAAAGGCAACCCAAATCAACCAGCCGAAGTTCCATGCACAGAATAGATAACGCTTTGTTGACACTGGAAAATTCAACCAAGTTATCGCCGTGGTCGTTGTTGGAATCACGCACCGTTCATTACTGATACCTTTGGTATTGCAGCTTAATCTCCTCATCGCTTTTGCCAGCCATTGTCTGTGATGTATGCATAACCTCCTACTTATGTATACAATACTGAATTACCTAATGCATAGATTCCATTTCGCCATGCTAGATGATATCTCTCATGAACTTATATCCAGTTTGTCCACGATATCTACGCAAATCGTGCTCGGTCTGCAGTTGACAGGTTAAAAAAAATTAAATATGAAAACATTGTTTATATAAAACATAAACATTAAAAGGTATTCTAAATAAATAAATAAATAATATTTAAAAATAAATAGTTAATTACATATATGTATTTTATCTACTGACGGCGGATGAAATCACAAAGTCCGCATACAACAGAGATTTTTTGTTTGTTCAGAGCTGTTTCATATTCAGGAAGTTGCACAAGAAAATCATGTTTTCAAGTCTCCGATGCATTTATTTTATACCAGTTCGCCATATGTTATTTAGAACAAAGGCAAAACTGCAAATTGTATGTAACATGACATTGCATAACGCAGTTTGACGTCACAAGAGCCACTTGTTTAAGACTTGTATAAGCAAACTGTACTTTAAGTATCTTCAAGTACGCGTGCCGACATTGGGTTCTTGCGATTATCTACTCGTTGTGTCTGAGTGTCACTGTTTTCTGTTTTGTTCTCAATGTTCTTACTAGGGAACGACGGTCTGGTGTCACGATTGCTTCTTGTGTCACTCTTGTATCCGACCGAAAGACTTATTCACCATTGTTTATCAGTAACAGGCCGATGTGGAAGCAGCAGGCCGAGGCCTTCGCCCAACCACGGTACACTACGGCTGCACAATGATGATGAATAGTGTTGTAGAACGAAAAGGGTGCTACTCTAAATAGTAGGGAATAAACACAATTTTCTTTTCCAACTTCCACAAGTAATCCGTCGTCGGAAGATCAAACATGTATTTTTAATTAAACATTTTTATATTATTTACTTATTTTGAATCATTTACTGTTTTTTTACTTTTCATAATTTGTATTTCATTGTTTGTTTGTTTGTTTTCGCCTGCAGAATGAACGCGATTCGCGCAGACATTGTTACAACGAAATTGCTCTCCCCACCTGATAGAGAGCCGCGGTAACGTTCGTTCTGTCTTGTTCCAGCATCTGCCGGACACGCCAGAGTCGTCCAAGAGCGACCTGCACCATCTGGCCGAGCTGGACGAGACTCCGGACAAGCAGCGAAGCACGCTCACAATGGCCAGCTTCAACTTCATCAACTCCATCATCGGGTCAGGAATAATCGGTAGGGGGCGCTCGCTGCACGCAATGGCTTCTCTACGGTTGATACAGAAATGCTGTCCCGTGTCGGCCACATGTACATAATATGTACAACAACATGCCATAAGTATCACGCACACGCACGCACGCACGCAAACACACACACGCACGTACGCACACACGCGCACACGCACACGCACACGCACACGCACACGCACACGCACACGCACACGCACACGCACACGCACACGCACACGCACACGCACACGCACACGCACACGCACACGCACACGCACACGCACGAACGCACACACACAAACACAAACACAAACACAAACACAAACACGCACGCACGCGCGCACACACACGCACAGGTGCGCGAATATACAGATCTGTTTACGCGAGTGTACGCGCAGTGGTGATACGTGAATGGGCACGCAACTTCAACAACGCAATGCTCTTTTGTTTTGTGATCCAGGAATGCCGTACGCCTTGAAGCAAGCCGGTTTCGGACTCGGGATACTACTGGTCATCCTCGTCACTGGGATCACAGGTAGGGTGTTCTTCTCACACAGGTAGGGTGTCCTTCTCACACAGGTAGGGTGTCCTTCTCACACAGGTAGGGTGTCCTTCTCACACAGGTAGGGTGTCCTTCTCACACAGGTAGGGTGTCCTTCTCATACAGGTAGGGTGTCCCTTCTCACACGGAACAGCGCCAAATGCTTGGGACTGCATCACACTATCACATACAGACATGTTGTTTACATATTCCAAATTCTAGACTGATACCTTCTTACCACGAACGAACAAAACACGTCGCGATTTGTCTGGGTGGATGGCAGGCTGCCTACATGCTTTGCGTGCGTACGTATGTGTCTGTCCGTCCGTATGTGTCCGTCCGTCCGTCCGATTTGTCCATTTGTCCGTCCGTCCGTATGTGTCCGTCCGTCCGTCTCCGTCCGTCCGTCCCGTCCGTCCGTCCGTCCGTCTCCGTCCGTCCGTCCGTCCGTCCGTCCGTCCGTCCGTCCGTCCGTCCGTCCGTCCCGTCCGTCCTGTCCGTCCGTCCGTCCGTCCGCCCCGTCCGTCCGTCCGTCCTGTCCGTCCTGTCCTCGTCCGTCCCCGTCCTGTCCGTCCGTCCGTCCTGTCCGCCCCGTCCTCGTCCGTCCTGTCCGTCCGTCCTCCGTCCTGTCCGTCCGTCCTGTCCTGTCCTCCGTCCTCCCGTCTCGTCCGTCCGTCCGTCTCGTCCGTCCTCCGTCCTGTCTCTCCGTCCGTCCGTCCGTCCGTCCGTCCGTCCGTCCGTCCGTCCGTCCGTCCGTCCGTCCGTCCGTCCGTCCGTCCGTCCGTCCGTCCGTCCGTCCGTCCGTCCGTCCGTCCGTCCGTCCGTCCCTCCGTCCCCTCCGCCCCTCCGTCTCTCCGTCTCTCCGTCTCTCCGTCTCTCCGTCCGCCTTTTTGTCTGGTTGGTTCGTTAACCGGCAGACTGGCAGGCTCTCTGGCCATTTGGCTCTCTGTCTTGTTGGCTAGCATCCCTTCACATGGCGATCTTAATCGATCGTTTGTTCTCTGTGAACGGTTCTTGTCTGACATTGATGCGAATGCGATAGATTGTCTAACAAATGCGATTTCATAACACGAGCCGAACAGCACTAACCAGCGGTAACCAAATGCGGCCACGGAGGCAAGCCGCAGAAATGCCATTGTGCGTCTCCTTCGACGGATGGATGCACGCCTGCCATGCAGCGTTGATTGCTCGCCAATGAAGACGGACAGCCGATGGCCTGTTCACATATTGGCTTACGTGATGTATGGGCGGCCGCAACGACTCTGCTGGGGCTACTAAACGACGTGTGTCCGTGGCCAAAGGCACAGATGTGCATATTATATATTACGCGTTATTCCGTCAGGGATGGCGCTCCGAGACGATCGGTTTCATTATCGGGAGTACCGGCTTGACACCAACGTTAGAGTCGTTACGTGCAGCGCTCTGACTGACCAATGTCGTCACGTGGTGACCCGACAACACATTACAAGGTTTCTACCACCCAATGAAAATAAACACCCAGATGACAAGAGGGACGTTATCTGGTCTAGAGTGCAGTTACTATAAGTAACAACAACAATAACAACAACTTCTGTTGCACCTACATCCATAATGGAAACCACGGCGCATCAATACAAAAGGGTTGATCAGTTTCAGAGTCAATAAGCATTCCTGTTGTCAACAGATGTATTGATACGCCACGGAGCCAAGGTGGATAGGCAAGGTTGTAATGATACGTTTCTAAACGACGGCGGAATTTGGCAACATTGTAAACTGATCTAACGCTAGAAGATACAGCTTAGTCCTTCTTAATAGGGCGTGCAAGTCTCGCGCGCGAAAACGAGGCTGTGGGCATTTGGGGGCAGGAGGTCCATATACTCCATGTTAACATATAGGTCTTTGTTTTGTTTTTGGTCGTAATAATCGAACTGTTCCGAAATAGCGTAGTTCAGTTATATTGTACGAAGGATTATTACAAGCAGAAGCAGTGGAACACTTTGCCGGTGACAATGATCACGGAAATGAGGAATTTTAATCGATTATTATGGTGGTTGCCATATGGCATTAGCGTCAAGTACTTGTGTTTGGCGAGCTTGACTAATAATGAAGAGTGCCAGTTTTCGCGCAGTACAACCTGTTTGGGCCAAACGTATACATGTGTTATGATTATGTGCATTTAGACAACTTGTCAGATAAAAGTGCTTATCGAAACCACAACGTACAGCAATGTAAAACGCAAATTCCATAAAAGACACATACAGCCTAGCATCGTGTCGATTATCTGCATTACGTAAATCGCTATGTGCCTATGATAGTGTGATAAACTCAATATTAAATCGGACATTTAAGATAAGAAACGTATAACACAAGATATTTATGAACTGATTTTCCTAGTATTCATCAGTCGGAAGCTACAACTGTCATCCATCGTTAGAATATTATTCTTGTGTCCAGTCCCCAATTAGTCTCGCTTAGTCCCCAATAAGCTCCAGTCGCGCGGAGTCACGCCATGTATCGTGACCCACTTGCAGGCCCTATTATATGTGTGACCGTTTGGTACATGGGTGAGACGTTCACACAACTGTCAATTGCATATACAATGATGATTTGACACATACACATTTACCATCTTTGGTGAAAATTAATAGCTCTCACATCCATTCAACGCTGATTTTGTTCTAATTTGGATGTGACCATTCAAGTCATACTATTTTTATATAGAATAATCTATATTTGCGTTCCCCAGCTCCTTGTCAGCGCTCTATTTTTCTTGAATAATACACGCGTTATTTATAACAGTTTTCATGACCAATGAGTATATTTGCACGCCACGAAACAGTGACAAAAGTCAATACTCGATTCTTCTCGGTTGCTTCTCAGCCGGAACCGCCAATCGCCTCACAGCGGCATCTTCAGAAAACACTTGTGCCAGTCAGTCGCCAGGTAGCGCTCCGCTCGTTGTTGTGGCGATGCAGCGTCTTGTAAACACAGTACTTGGCAACCATGTTTAACAAAGAACCTGTGAATATTTCCAGTAGCCGTCTATTGAATACTCACACTGTTGAAATATTATAGTAGGACAAATATCGTGAGTTAACATATAATTATTAGTTAATTTTGTCAGTATCCAGATTGTAAGATAGAATCATAGAATAGGCAGCGGTAATTATGATAAAGACGCTTTTGTGCATACTGTCTAAGATTCATGTATAATATATTACAACGTAATTCATGCCATTCGTCGAATGTGCCATGTCACTATAGCGGCCACAGATGATTGCACGTGGTAAATAATTCAGTGTGATCAACGTATGGTCTCAACAAATCTTAACAATCAATTTATCGCATGCTTAAGGTGATAAACATGTTTAGAATATGTCTTCGCATCTTCTAGCCGAAGTCAATGTTGTATCTGTCGTCCCAACAGACTGTGGGCCCTCTGTGTGTTAAACCAGAGAGTACACAGAGGGTATCTGACTCACAGCGGAGAAAACGAGGCCCGCCCCAGATGAAATATTAATTACTACGGCCGGCTACGCGGTCATACCTCGCACGTCAAGTGTTCACCAGAGCTATGCCGTAAGCGTTACAGACTTGCTGGTTGGCCACGTCAGAGTGGATGATCAGTATTCGCATGTTTTTAATGCGAACCGTTGTCATCTTTTGGAGAATGTTTGAAACCAAAAACGTGCCCTGTCGTTATCAAATTGATTGGATATCCAAGAGGATTAGGAAATAAAATATTTTTCCTCCAAAAAAAAACATTTACGGTCTGCATGGCGGGTTAGTTATATATGCAACTTATACGATATTGAGGCCCATTGCGCAGCAAGACGCGCTTAGTTATTTTTGATGCTGGGTTTTGTAGAGACAAAACTACCCACATGTTTAGCGTATTATGCATTTGAACATTACATGAGAAACATCGCGCCATTGGATACTTTCTTGACATTTGATCGGCACAAGCGTTTCCAAACTGGGAGCAGGTTACCCATGAAGGTCATTCACAATACGTCTCCATCAAGTTAGTGTCCCGCAATACTTCAGAGAACTAAATTTAGGCGCTAGATACTAACTGACAGGTCAATAAACTAATACCGATGTTACAACGATAGCATTACAACTAGCAGTTGTAATTAATATTTAACAATGTGCATGCTAAAGATACGGCGACGTGTGTGGAGATCATCAGAGTAGTTGAACTATCGCTAAAATAGACGCATTGCACCGTTTACAATTTGGAGCTAGTTTCGGTAAGACAACATCGTCAATTCTTGAGCAACTCTAGAATAACAGCAAGCACGTGAACACTCTCTCTGGGAAGATCTACCCACTTGTCTCCCGTGACGTGCCAGATTATCACGACCTGGTCTCTATCTGGGCGCGTCGTCGAGGTTTAACAGGCTATGTTGGTCGTTGATTTAATCCGGCCGGCATGATTGGCGATGACTGTTGGCGGTGCTCTAGAATCGAGCAAGCGCACGGCTCTTGTGGCTCAGCGTCAACGCCGCTGGAGATTACATTAAATCCACTTGTCATCACGTATTGGTTTTCGTTCGCGCAAGGCAAGCGTGGAAGTGTCATCGTTGACATTCGCTGTAGTAACGAGGCAAGGTCTTCAGATCGGAGACGATATCGAAGGTTGCAATGAGGCCAAAGTCGGCGGTGGTTGACATCTTGTTGACGGTTGCGTTGTGTAGACGTGTTGATCATCATTGATCGTCCATTGCGGGTGAGGACCGTACCACTTGATAGGGTCCTCTCTGTAGGGACATTATCACATAATCTGGTCATCCATATCGAGCGATTGTCTCCTTACATCGCGGTCGTCCGCCATTCTACGTTCTCTAGGTCGTTCACCGTTTCCAGATATTTTTATCTTGAAGACACACATCTTACATTTATCACAGACTCACGTGCGCAGTCTGTCTTCACCTGCATTTCCAGTTGATGTCGCCTGAATCCTGCTTTCACCATTTCAACAGTTACGTATCTGAAGCAGGTTTCTACCGGCGTTCGCATTTGCGAGTGGCATACTTTGTGGAAGTTTATCCCATCGTCAAGTGCCGTGGGTGTAGATGACATGACGTCAGCAATCCCAGTACCATGTGGTATCGCCTTTGCCGAAATCCTGAAGTTGAGCTAGCCCCGACCATATCGTTGCTATTTGAGGTTCAGCTGTTTGCTCACCCGACCATGTCGTTGCTATTTGAGATTCAGCTGTTTGCTGACCCGACCATATCGTTGCTATTTGAGGTTCAGCTGTTTGCTCACCCGACCATGTCGTTGCTATTTGAGATTCAGTTATTTGATGATCCGACCATATCGTTGCCATTTGAGATTCAGCTGTTTGCTGACATGAACATACCGTTGCTATTTGAGATTCAGCTATTTGATAATCCGACCATATCGTTGCTATTTGAGGTTCAGCTGTTTGATAATCCGACCATGTCGTTGCCATTTGAGATTCAGTTATTAGATGGTCCGACCATATCGTTGCTATTCGAGGTTCAGCTGTTTGGCTTTTGGCCTGTCGTGGCTGGCATTACGTGTAGTGTTCGGCAAAGAGAAACAAAGGTCAAACAGGTGTTGATATATCCTGTAAAGCCTTTTTGACATAGGGCGCGGGCGTTCATGCAGCATCATGGTTCCTGCAGACGGTTCCACTACGAACTACAGCTGTGCCACTAATTCCACTAGGATTGCGAGGGTGATGTGTCAGGTCAGATGACAAAATTGCCCGCAGTGACATGTGGACTTGTTCCAAACACGATGTATATTGTGCTGCCGACCCGTGTGGGGAGTCAAAGTCGGGATGTAGTTGCCGTATACATTAACTGCTCGGTGCCTCTCCGACGCCTAACCGAGAAGAAACTCCTGGGAGTAAGGCAACGTGGGGTGAACAAGACTGCCAGATTCAGAAATGGCGGCACGTGCTGTCAAACTACCGCTCCCCCGAACGACAATCCGGCGCTCTACCGCGCGACCATCGCGCCCCACGCACAGAGCACGCGTCAACACTCAGCGAAAACACCAGAGACGAAGACCCACGTCATGTTGTTTCGATCGTAACATTGAACCGTCCGCAATATCGCTTTGAAACTGATGCATTTTCTTCGTCACTCCCGCACCCATGCGGTAAATTGTATCGGAACCTCAAGAGAGGCTGCGTAAACGAGCAGGCGGTTGTCTGTACAACAGCACCTGCTGAGACCAGCATCAACACATCCATCATACTGAGAGTGTCAGCAACACGAACATTTATATTCGTCCTACGCAACTAGATTTCGAACCTAATAACCGCCTACACACTCAGTGCTCTGAATCTGAATGGGGTGCGTCGTAAGAAGTCAATACTGGCTGTTGTGTACGACGAGAGGTGTGTGCGCATGTTATTGAATGTGTCAGCCGCAAGTCAGGCGGTTGAAATTAGTTATGATTTCAGCCTGAACTTTCGACTCGTTGAGTTTATTCCATATTGTTTTGAATTCTGAAATTTGTTAGTGTGTGTAATGCGTATGCAACGTCTGGTATTAGTTGTTTTTAGCTGTCGTACGAAATTTGAAGATGCATGTTCCGGGAAGTATTTAGGTTGTATGCGTCTTGTGTTCATTCGTTCGTTCGTTCGTTCGTTCGTTCGTTCGTTCGTTCGTTCGTTCGTTCGTTCGTTCGTTCGTTCGTTCGTTCGTTCGTTCGTTCGTTCGTTCGTTCGTTCGTTCGTTCGTTCGTTCGTTCGTTCGTTCGTTCGTTCGTTCGTTCGTTCGTTCGTTCGTTCGTTCGTTCGTTCGTTCGTTCGTTCGTTCGTTCGTTCGTTCGTTCGTTCGTTCGTTCGTTCGTTCGTTCGTTCGTTCGTTCGTTCGTTCGTTCGTTCGTTCGTTCGTTCGTTCGTTCGTTCGTTCGTTCGTTCGTTCGTTCGTTCGTTCGTTCGTTCGTTCGTTCGTTCGTTCGTTCGTTCGTTCGTTCGTTCGTTCGTTCGTTCGTTCGTTCGTTCGTTCGTTCGTTCGTTCGTTCGTTCGTTCGTTCGTTCGTTCGTTCGTTCGTTCGTTCGTTCGTTCGTTCGTTCGTTCGTTCGTTCGTTCGTTCGTTCGTTCGTTCGTTCGTTCGTTCGTTCGTTCGTTCGTTCGTTCGTTCGTTCGTTCGTTCGTTCGTTCGTTCGTTCGTTCGTTCGTTCGTTCGTTCGTTCGTTCGTTCGTTCGTTCGTTCGTTCGTTCGTTCGTTCGTTCGTTCGTTCGTTCGTTCGTTCGTTCGTTCGTTCGTTCGTTCGTTCGTTCGTTCGTTCGTTCGTCGCTCGCTCGCTCGCTCGCTCGCTCGCTCGCTCGCTCGTCGTTCGTTCGTTCGTTCGTTCGTACCAGACTTCACCAGCGTGGAATCCGTACACTCAGATGTCCGTAAACAACATGTACACAGACGGTGAGCCAGCGCTATTCGACGATCACTAGTCCGGCGAGACGGGACACATGTCAGAGAGGATAAAGTAGAGCGCAGTGGCTCACGGGTAGAGCTTCGGACTCTCGACTACGAGAACCCGAGAACCCGAGCACGACGCTGGGAATCATTTACCGTTGACGTTTCCTTTAATCAATGCTTGTTGTTCCCACGTATGTTTTAATAATAAAACGCTCGCCTACGGACACCACTCCGTCACGTGACATCGCCCCCTCCCATTCCTTCACGTGTCACCGCGACACCAACGCACACCTTTTGATTTACCGTAGGTGACTGTTAATATGGAATACCCGTAAGGCTCGGTAAATTAAATATCGTGTTTGAAACACAGTTTCGTCTGGATATGTAATGGGATACGACCTGTGTTTGTCAATTGACATCAGAATTATAGTTCAAAACACACCCAGATTACTTTAGTTGTGCGCAGTCATTGTGGCCACAGTATCCAATCAACACGTCCCAGTTTGCACGGCGAACTCATATTGAGCATGCGCCTTACACCAGCGGAAATACATAATCATAATTATTAATTGCCTTGCGGCCTTACGCTTTAATATTACGTGCGACAAATGTAATCCACTCTGGATTAGCATCGCAACAAAGTTTCAAATTGACAGTAGATTCTATTTTCCAATTGTTCATGCGTTGTTTTCAGTGGATGTTTTGATAGAACGACTCTCTCTCTCTCTCCCCCTCCCTCCCTCCCTCCCTCCCTCCCTCCCTCCCTCCCTCCCTCCCTCCCTCCCTCCTCCCTCCCCCCCTCCTCCCTCCCTCCCTCCCTCTCCTCCCTCCCCCCTCCCTCCCCCCTCCCCTCCCTCCCCTCCCTCCCTCCCTCCCCCCCTCTCTCTCATTCTCGCATGTGCGCTGTTTGCGTGCGTGCGTGCATGCATGTTTTGAGAAAAAACAAAAGCCATGTTGTATGTATGCAAGAATGCATGCAACTGAGCGTGCAAGCATCTTGTATATCACTCCCCAGTTGTTCTGTCTGCACCTGAAATTGACGCAAGGATGTGACAAATCACAATAAAAATAGCATAACAGTCAGCACCTGGCACCTGCTTCTAAAAGGCGGGCGCCACCTGATTGGTTGGTTGGTTGGTGTACGGGCTAATGTGCATGTCGGACAAACACGGACCACTGTCGTTCCCTTTGTCTCACAAAATAACAACGTGTTCAGATTGTGACTTGGTCTCCAGGTTTTGTTCATTCTATGTCACTTCTAAAGTCTCTTCATTGGCTTCCTGTCCGATATCGTGTCATCTTTAAAATATGTCTTATTATTTAATACACATCAGACACTTTATTGTAAGCAACCTTCGTAATTACAGTTATTGCTTAATCCTTTAAGAAAACCTGTCCAGCATCGAACATCCAGTTCTAATTTACTTTTTGTCCCTAATGTCAATGCTAATATTGGGACTTGGGCGTTTTCTGTGGGTGCACCTACTCTTTGTAATGTGCTTCCGTCTAGTGTTAAGTCAGTTAAAAATATTGGTAAATTCCGCCGTCATTTAAAGACATACCTTTACCACCTTGTCCATCCACCATAGCTTCCTGGCGTATCATTTAATCTGATAACAACTGTAATTGTTTATTGACTTTGAGATCGACAAACCCTTTTACATTGAAGCGCCTCTGAGTTTGGTTTACAAGGACTTAGGCGCAATAGAAGTTATCTAATTATTATTTGCATAATTAGAAATATAACATGTTTCGTTTGCTGGCTGACATCAAGGTTTCACAAGGGTAGGCTGGGCACTGATACAGCTGAAATCAGTAGCACCCCGTGGTGCACGAGGAACCAATAAACTGATGTAGGTGGTTTGTGAATATTCGTTCTATAGGGCCTGCAAGTCTCGCGCGCGAAAACGAGGCTGGGAGCAGTTGGGGGCAGGAGGTCTATATACTCCATGTTAACATATAGGATTTTGTATAGTTTTGGTCGTAATAATCGAACTGTCCCGAAATAGCGTATTTCAGTTATATTGTCCGAAGGATTAT
>JAODUO010000747.1:135000-240000 GCA_025642075.2 Ridgeia piscesae | reverse complement strand
TCGGCGACACCGTAACGAAGATCATCGCAAGAATAGGGGGCGGTACGTATATTACGAGGGGTAATATTCATATTAATGTCCACAAACGTTGTATTTTGTGCTACGTCCGTGTTTCATGTGCAATGGCCGTCATGTAGTATGCCCAGCACAGGTGAATAAATGATATATATATATATATATATATATATATATATATATATATATATATATATATATATAATTATAATATGTATGTATAAAAACAACAACAATATATATATATATAATATATATATATATATATATATATATATATATATATATATATATATATATATATATATATATATATATATGAACAATAACCATAATCTAACATATTAACAGCTCAGTGCGATTAATCTACACTAAAACATCGATATGACTGTTATAAACTCACTATCGACATTGCTGTTTAGCACAGAATAGAAGTATGACATTCACCGCAAAACATTCAGAGTATACCGATACTAGTAGCGTTATATTTAAAGAATTGTCCATCTAAACACACTACAGATAAATGTGACACAATTTACGGTGATTTTACCGTACAGACGTGCATGATACTCATATTCTTTCACAAGCAAAACCCGTGACAAGAGAACCATTACTATTGCCCAACGTCGTGCCCACTGCTTCGACATGCAACATCCCCCCCTGTCGGACCATAAATGTGAACTAATTCATCTCCATCAACGTTTTAGTGTTCCTCTTATATGTGGTAATCTCGCCTCCTCGCGAACATAATTGTAACCCACTGTTTGGCATGACCGCAAACACTGTTCACACTCCCTTCAAATGAGACACTTTTATTCACGGCCTCTGATGCTTTTTTAGTTCCCGTGCACGTAAAAGTGTACGCGCGCACCATGCCTGTCTGCCTTTGTGTGTCACTTCGTGCGGTTGATGTGTGCCTTAATGAGAATGCTCTTTGCCGTGGGTGACGTCACGTTCCGGCGTACATCGATTAATTCAGGAGAGAGAGAGAGAGACTGTCGACATCATTATGTGTGCTGTGCTGCAGTTATCAGTCGTGTCTACGACATGTTGTTGCCCACAGTCGCCGTGTAGCAGTGTAACTATAAGCGGTGTATGTGTGCAGACGACTGTTCAGTCACACGTACTTTTCCCATCGTCTTTCTAGTATTTTTGGGCGCGCTGAGAAACACCGACTGTGAATCACACATGTTGCAAATACAGTTCCGTTGTCGTCTCGCACGAATGCCACACAACAGAGCAGATGATGCACGCGTAACAGTGGATGCGAGAGAGGGGCGAGAGTTGCTCGTCTCTCCAAATGTGGGTCAATTGATGGAACTTGTCATACGCCGTCGCCTCTCTTAGGCCTGTCTCTCCTGTTTCCTTGGCAACGACGCAACAGCTAGATGAATCTGAATGGTGAACTCATCCATCCATCAATTCATTCGTTCGTTCGTTCGTTCGTTCGTTCGTTCGTTCGTTCGTTCGTTCGTTCGTTCGTTCGTTCGTTCGTTCGTTCGTTCGTTCGTTCGTTCGTTCGTTCGTTCGTTCGTTCGTTCGTTCGTTCGTTCGTTCGTTCGTTCGTTCGTTCGTTCGTTCGTTCGTTCGTTCGTTCGTTCGTTCGTTCGTTCGTTCGTTCGTTCGTTCGTTCGTTCGTTCGTTCGTTCGTTCGTTCGTTCGTTCGTTCGTTCGTTCGTTCGTTCGTTCGTTCGTTCGTTCGTTCGTTCGTTCGTTCGTTCGTTCGTTCGTTCGTTCGTTCGTTCGTTCGTTCGTTCGTTCGTTCGTTCGTTCGTTCGTTCGTTCGTTCGTTCGTTCGTTC
Source organism: Ridgeia piscesae (assembly GCA_025642075.2). Lineage (NCBI taxonomy): Eukaryota > Metazoa > Annelida > Polychaeta > Sabellida > Siboglinidae > Ridgeia > Ridgeia piscesae. The sequence continues at coordinate 238,184 of JAODUO010000747.1, read as the reverse complement.
GTTCGTTCGTTCGTTCGTTCGTTCGTTCGTTCGTTCGTTCGTTCGTTCGTTCGTTCGTTCGTTCGTTCGTTCGTTCGTTCGTTCGTTCGTTCGTTCGTTCGTTCGTTCGTTCGTTCGTTCGTTCGTTCGTTCGTTCGTTCGTTCGTTCGTTCGTTCGTTCGTTCGTTCGTTCGTTCGTTCGTTCGTTCGTTCGTTCGTTCGTTCGTTCGTTCGTTCGTTCGTTCGTTCGTTCGTTCGTTCGTTCGTTCGTTCGTTCGTTCGTTCGTTCGTTCGTTCGTTCGTTCGTTCGTTCGTTCGTTCGTTCGTTCGTTCGTTCGTTCGTTCGTTCGTTCGTTCGTCGTCGTTCGGTCGGTGTCGGTCGTGTCGTTCGTCGTCGTGGTCGTGTCGTTCGTTCGTTCGTTCGTTCGTTCGTCGTATCAGTCTCGTATCATTCGTTCTCCCCTTCACGTTCACTTACCTCAGCTTCACATCAGTCTCAGTCTCGTTAATTAACCTTCCATCACAATCGAAAATCAGTTTAATCAATAACTGCCCCTTTAACAACAGACGTGAGAAACATGTCGTTCGTACGTTCTTCGTTCGATTCCCATCGTCTCGTTCGTTCGTTCGTTCGTTCGTTCGTTCGTTCGTTCGTTCGTTCGTTCGTTCGTTCGTTCGTTCGCGTTCGTTCGTTCGTTCGTTCGTTCGTTCGTTCGTTCGTTCGTTCGTTCGTTCGTTCGTTCGTTCGTTCGTTCGGTCGGTCGGTCGGTCGGTCGGTCGGTCGGTCGGTCGGTCGCTCGCTCGCTCGCTCGCTCGCTCGCTCGCTCGCTCGCTCACTCACTCACTCACTCACCCATTCGCTTACTCACCCATTCACGTATTCACTTACACACTCATGCATTCACACACTCAGTCAGTCAGTCAGTCAGTTAATTAACCATTCCATCAAACAATCGAACAAACAATCAGTCAATTAATCAATAACTGCCCCTTTAACAACAGACGCTGAGAACACCATTGATGCTTTCCTAAACGCTCTCTCCATCTGTTTCGACCTTCCATCGCCCTCTGGGAGATGCCGAAGGTCAAGCGAATCGACACCTGGATGTGATCATCCCATCTCTTCTTCCTTCTCCCGCTCTTTCGTGTCATGCGGGTTGATCTAGTAACATGACCATACCATCTTCTTGTCCTGTTCATGACAATTGGCAACAGGTTGTCAGAGGGTTCGAGGACTTGCTTAATTCGACTATCGGCAACAGGTTCGATGGCTTGCTTACTTATATTGCAGACATCTTCGTTGGTGATATGTTCACTGTTTGAGACGTTGAGGATGTCGTGGTTGCCTCTCTTCTCCACGGCCCGGACTCCTTTTTGCTACCGCGCACACGAGACTCCGATGTCGTGCATCTGGCACGCGACGTCCTGTGATGCGACCAAGCATCTCCTTCGTCTTTGTCAGCGTAATGAATGTGTGCCCTTTGACGTCGTGCTCGATCTCGCTGAAGCAAGTGATTGACGGTTGCGCAACGGACTGCAAACGAACGAGTCGATCAGTTTCAAAGAAAAGTAATCACGCTATTGCACCAGTACACGCACGGCCTGCAGAACACTGTTTCCGATCACTGACCCACAACCGTATATCAGCCATCCAATAGGTTCCTAACATCACCGGATATCCTGCAGTGAGAGACGAACTGGAGAAGGCGTCCTGGTCGGGATATCGATGGAAATAAGGGGCTGACTTAATGATGCGGAATGTCCTCGACAGATGAAGCCTTTCAAGCGGTCAAAACCGGATAGATTGGAGATGGGTGGAACATAATGGCCACGGAGATACATCATATTTGTAAGCTAGACGTCGGTATTTTGTCGATGTATCATCATTGAAGCGACCCTTTTGTCTAACACCTACATTTTTTAGGCGGATTATATATACCGTGGATATCTCAATGTGTCATGTTTCAACCCGTGCAGTTGCAAAATCGGCCGGAATGTTACAAGGGGATGACGGCAGGGTGATATTTTTGCGTGCCCACATGCCAGCTTCAAAACGTGCAACACATTCATATATGGGTCACTGTCACAAAACTACAGAAATGTGACACGAGAGTAAAAGATTTAAATTATGTGTTTAGAAGGATTTTTGTGCCAACTGAAACTTTAACATATCCTGGCTTCAGATTTGCAAAAACAAAATCAATAGCTAGCCTAGATGGTGTGTAACTAGGGTAGGCCTATGCTCAATCAGAGTAAATTAGGATGAACAATTTATGTTGAAATTGCTTCAGCCTCACAGCTAGCATGTGTCAAACCACTGATATATATATATATATATATATATATATATATATATATATATATATATATATATATATATATATATATATATATATAGTCACCAGAGAGCACGAGGTATAATGCCACAGCTCAGCATAAACCTAAACAGATAAATTGAACCATCTATTCACAAGCTTGTTTATATATATATATATATATATATATATTATATATATATATATATATTTATAGTATATATATATATATATATATATATATTATATATATATATATATATATATATATTATATATATATATATATATATATATATATATATATATATATATATATTCACGTATCTACGTCTGTCTATGTATATTTTCAGTGCATATAGTCAACACTGTCCTAGAGCGGCGCCAGTTCGTCATCTGCGCTGTCACGCTTCTAGTCACGCTGCCAATCTCGCTCTACAAGAACGTGGCCAAGATGGCGAAGGTCAGAACAAAGTCACACCAACTCTGCGTATTATGTACTCTAGGTCACCATCGTCTCAAAATCAGTTCTTTAATCATATTACAAGATTAGCAATATCACCAGCAGTTGACTCCAGGACAGTAATTATGTAATTTAATATATGTATATACTAGATAATATTATTATGCAGTATCACTGAATAACGATATATGGGTTATACAAAAACATGAAATCTCTGCGGATGGATTTGTTCGTATTCTGTCGTACAATATTGCGTTATCGTTGCACCCAAATTATATATGAAAATAATTCACATTGTCGATATGATATTAGGTTACTTTACATAACAATGAGAATGTTTTGTATATATGGTGAACAGTTAACATCGATATGCATTTAGAAAATAGTATAATATGTCGGTCATTGTTAGTAGCGTGAGATTTACTAACGAAATACTCATCTTTGCCTTTGACACCCCCAGCTGTCACTGATGTCGATTCTCTTCGTGATATTCATCATTGGCGTCATGATCGCGAGAGGGTTCACGCTGCCCATGTAAGTAACCATGACACCCGTGTAAATAACCACATTATCTATGTGACAATGTTCTTGTAAGTAAGTAAAATACCTATTAATTTCGTAATCACGTTAACCACACTAATAATGGCCACATGAGTACTCTAAGCTCAACTGTTTAAACGGCAATAGGGATTCTCCAGTCAGTGAGAGATTGACAGCATTTACTTACATCTGTATAATATATTGGTTGTGTATATTAATTGTGCACACAGATCGTTAATAAACAATTAATTATAATAGAATTGTACAAGAAACACTCCATGTTGGATTCAGGGCGCTTACGTCACTGGCGCATGCACGTTCGAACATCTTATCCAGTACGTACGTCGCGGATTGCTTACGTCACTATCACAATTATTAGCGAAGATTCCGCCAATCCTTGCCTTTTACAACAATGCGCCAGTGACGTAAACGATTTGGCTTACGTCACTGGCGCATAAGTCTCAAGATGGCAGCGCCCTGAATCTAAGATAGCATATTTTTGATACCATTAAACTATAACTAATTGTTTATTAATGATCTTTGTGCACAATTACTAGGCACAACCAATATAGTATACATATGTAAGTTAATACTGTGAATCTCTCCCTGACTGGAGTATCCCTTTAATAATGCATCAATTATACACACGTAATATCTGTTCTAAGGCAGAGGAACCTTTGTTAAGTCAAGCATTATTTTTCTTCTAGTCCAGCATCAGAGGATGCTTGGCAATTTGCCAACACCGGCGTTACGTCAGCAATCGGCATTATGGCGTTCGGTGAGTGAACAATACTTACTTATGCCCATTGTCCCTCCTTGGACACAGGCCGTTGACCATGGTTTTCTAGAGTCTTCTGTCCTGGGCTTTAACTTCGATCAGCCTCCAAGTGTATCCTGTCATCTTTGTGTTTGTCTGGAGATCCCATCTCCACGTGTTCCTTGAACGACCTCCACCCCCACCCCCATCGTCGCCTTCTGGTCTCATTGGTGTGTTCTCTCCCACAAGTCAATGTTGCTGATGGTGTCTGCCCAACGTAAACAGTGCTGTATTTAAATGCGTTTCCATATATAATAATTATTATTATTATTACTATTATAATAGTAGAAATAATATTACGTGTACTGGTGTGACACAAAACGTACCAGAAACGTGCAGAAAATGATTCTGTATTTAGAGTCGTCATGTTTCAGCGTACATATTTTAGTGCTGTCGTGTTTTAGCGTCGATGTATTATGGTCGTCGTGTTGTAGAGCACATGCGTTGGTATCGACGTGATGTAGCGTCGATGTGTTATTGTCGTCGTGTTGTAGGGGACATGTGTTAGTGTCGCGCGTGTGTCACCATACCTATGCTAATGTCGTGTGTCAGCGTACATGTGTTTGTGTTGTGTTTGTGTTTGTGTTGTGTTTCGGCGTACACGTGCTGACATCGCCCTTCTCGGCGTAGACGCTTTAGTATTGTGGTGTTTCGGTATACATGTGTTAATATTGTCGCGTGTCAGTGTACATGTGTCAATATTATCGCGTTTCAGCGTACATGTGTCACCACAACTCGTTCCTCATCTACGACTCGATGATCGAGCCGACCGAGAAAAGCTGGGGCGCGCTCACCCACATCAGCATGGTCTTCTCAATGGCGTGCACGCTCGTGCTTGGCATCACGGGATACGCCACCTTCACGGGGTTCTCTCAAGGTCAGTGATCAATGCTATTCACAGTGAACACATCTATGACATTCACCAGCGGTACACACGCGACAGGAATAATCTGTACATTTCCACAGTCAAACATAGATTTGCCAAAAATTGCATTAGGCACACCTTACTATAAACAGTTAACAACACATGTATTATCATAAAAAATTACACGCACAGCCTAAATGTTTTTTCGCATGCACAACAAAATTTCATTTAGTTTTTATTTTGAATCCAGTTGCTTTCGTAATGTGTATTGTAGTATATACTTATGACTATGTATCCATATGTTCATCATTGTGTTAAGGGACATACATAATAAGTCATGTAAACTATATTTTTTGTTTATATATATATATATATATATATATATATATATATATATATAAGGGGTGGCTCCTGTGCTAGTGATATTTAATATATCTTAACAGGAATCTCCCCGACTTTATAAATGTCAAAATATGATTTCATTCTGTTTTGGCGTTAATGGTCAAATACATAATGTTACTTTTTCTGAGTTCTGATCAAATTTTCGTTCCCAAGTGGCCTTCATTCGTTGAAAATTCAGCCAAATAGATTGAATTGAAATCGGGCAAGATGGCCGAGACGAACTCCCAGTAAGACTGCTTGAAGAAACTGCTTCCCGCAGACACCGCGATAACTGGCTCAAAAGTAGGGAGAATATAGAATAACTATCCCGAAGAATGTCAAGTAATCACAGTTGACGCATTACGTTGGTTTGACGGAACTGTTGCAGGTGACATCCTGGAGAACTACTGTCAGTCGGACGACCTCGTCAATGTCGCCCGCCTCCTCTACGCCTGCACCATCATGCTCACCTTCCCCATCGAGTGCTTCGTCACGAGACAGGTAAATGAACGCTGATGCCATCATGCTAATCTTCATTCGTCAACAGACAAGTAGGTGGGTGCTGGTGTAACCATACAAATCCTCCTTTGTCACGAAACAGGCTGGTGGAGGCTGACGCCACCACGCTGACCTTCCTTCGTAAACAGAAGGCTACATAGCTAAGACAAATGTCAGTGACATTCTGCACGAAGCGCTGAGACGTTCAATAAAACAAAACTTATATAACATATGTAATAATGAACGAAGACCACGTAATTATTATATGTACGTTCAGCAGCACAATTTATAGCCACGTGTTGCTTTCTTGTGTATTTGTGTACCGAACGGGTATAAAAATCATAATAATGTGGTATATTTTATTGCAGATTATATTATGATTTAACTGATAATTTGCATCATGCAGTATCAAATAAATTGTCGTGCATGCTACACATCTACACACATGCACATACATACACGCAGGCGCGCGCGCGCACGCACGCACACACACACACACACACACACACACACACACAACAGCAAGCAAACACGCACACGCACACGCACACGCACACGCACACGCACACGCACGCGCGCTCGCACGCACGCACGCACCACACACACACACACACACACACACACACACACACACACATACAAGCAAACACGCACACGCACACGCACACGCACACGCACACTCACACGCACACGCACACGCACACGCACACCACACACACACACACACACACACACACACACACACACACACACACACACCTTAGATAGAATGAGGTATGTTTCGTTTTGTCTGTCAAGAAAAGTCATATTCTATAAACTGAATAAAACGTGCCTTGATATAAAAGAAAGATGACTTGTGTTCTATTTTCTGCTTTCACTTTGCTCCAGGTGCTGGAGAACTCTGTGTTCGCCTTCACCCAGCCGGCGCCCTTGTGGCGTCACGTGATCGTTACGGTCGTCATCGTCGTCCTTAGCGTCGGTGCCTCCATGGCAACGGACTGCCTGGGATTTGTGCTAGAGCTAAATGTGAGTACAAGAAGCCACGCTTATCGCAGACTCGTGAAATGTATCCCAGTTCCAATTCGGGGCCCTATGTCGAATTAGAGTTCACCTTATGTTCGCTGTAAGTATGTAAGTTATGCTTGCTCTAATTCCAGTATGCACAGGAACAGTTTTCTGGGGAATAAGTAAATTATTAAACGTTTAAAATCACGTGTCATCACGTTGAATTGTACGTCTGTTTACACAATAATATACATTTCGTGTAAGGCTTGAAATAGACTCTGCGCAAAACGTTACATGGTATAGACTAAACATGCTTAAAGTGCACACGGATTTTGGAAAATGGCTATTGTGACACACACGACAATGGCATACAAGCTAAGCTTGCTTAGCATCTGTCTGACTATTTCTGGGGTGATTTTGAGAAACAAATAGCCAAGAACACAGGTTTTCAGTGCCATCACGACCCGATTGCCACAAAGACCACTGGTTGCACTGCTAACGGGACGGAGTGTTACGTACAATTTCCATGACATAATTTTGTCTTATATGTTGTGTTGAATACATTATCATTGTAATTGTTTCAGAGGGATTGAACGCAGTTCCTCTGGCCTTTGTATTCTGTGACAGGGGATGTTCAACGAAGCTACATGAACAATGTTTTATGTTACGGAAGTGTTGAGTTCGACTGCATTTTGTAACAAGGAATTATATTGAATGCGATCTATGCATTTTGTTACAGGGATTTATATTGAATGCGGCTCTCATGGTCTACGTGTTTTGTTACAGGGAGTGTTAAACGCGACTCATATGGTCTATTTGTTCTGCTACAAGAAGTGTCGAGTGCGGCACCAATGGTCTATATGTTCTGTTACAGGGAGTGATGAACGCGGCACCAATGGCCTGTGTGTTCTGTTACAGGGAGTGATGAACGCGGCACCAATGGCCTGTGTGTTCTGTTACAGGGAGTGATGAACGCGGCACCAATGGCCTGTGTGTTCTGTTACAGGGAGTGATGAACGCGGCACCAATGGCCTGTGTGTTCTGTTACAGGGAGTGATGAACGCGGCACCAATGGCCCGTGTGTTCTGTTACAGGGAGTGATGAACGCGGCACCAATGGCCCGTGTGTTCTGTTACAGGGAGTGATGAACGCGGCACCAATGGCCCGTGTGTTCTGTTACAGGGAGTGATGAACGCGGCACCAATGGCCCGTGTGTTCTGTTACAGGGAGTGATGAACGCGGCACCAATGGCCCGTGTGTTCTGTTACAGGGAGTGATGAACGCGGCACCAATGGCCCGTGTGTTCTGTTACAGGGAGTGATGAACGCGGCACCAATGGCCTAGTGTTCTGTTACAGGGAGTGATGAACGCGGCACCAATGGCCTGAGTATTCTGTTACAGGGAGTGATGAACGCGGCACCAATGGCCTGTGTGTTCTGTTACAGTGAGTGATGAACGCGGCACCAATGGCCCGTGTGTTCTGTTACAGGGAGTGATGAACGCGGCACCAATGGCCCGTGTGTTCTGTTACAGGGAGTGATGAACGCGGCACCAATGGCCCGTGTGTTCTGTTACAGGGAGTGATGAACGCGGCACCAATGGCCCGTGTGTTCTGTTACAGGGAGTGATGAACGCGGCACCAATGGCCCGTGTGTTCTGTTACAGGGAGTGATGAACGCGGCACCAATGGCCCGTGTGTTCTGTTACAGGGAGTGATGAACGCGGCACCAATGGCCCGTGTGTTCTGTTACAGGGAGTGATGAACGCGGCACCAATGGCCCGTGTGTTCTGTTACAGGGAGTGATGAACGCGGCACCAATGGCCCGTGTGTTCTGTTACAGGGAGTGATGAACGCGGCACCAATGGCCCGTGTGTTCTGTTACAGGGAGTGATGAACGCGGCACCAATGGCCCGTGTGTTCTGTTACAGGGAGTGATGAACGCGGCACCAATGGCCTAAGTATTCTGTTACAGGGAGTGATGAACGCGGCACCAATGGCCTAAGTATTCTGTTACAGGGAGTGATGAACGCGGCACCAATGGCCCGTGTGTTCTGTTACAGGGAGTGATGAACGCGGCACCAATGGCCCGTGTGTTCTGTTACAGGGAGTGATGAACGCGGCACCAATGGCCCGTGTGTTCTGTTACAGGGAGTGATGAACGCGGCACCAATGGCCCGTGTGTTCTGTTACAGGGAGTGATGAACGCGCACCAATGGCCCGTGTGTTCTGTTACAGGGAGTGATGAACGCGGCACCAATGGCCCGTGTGTTCTGTTACAGGGAGTGATGAACGCGGCACCAATGGCCCGTGTGTTCTGTTACAGGGAGTGATGAACGCGGCACCAATGGCCCGTGTGTTCTGTTACAGGGAGTGATGAACGCGGCACCAATGGCCCGTGTGTTCTGTTACAGGGAGTGATGAACGCGGCACCAATGGCCCGTGTGTTCTGTTACAGGGAGTGATGAACGCGGCACCAATGGCCCGTGTGTTCTGTTACAGGGAGTGATGAACGCGGCACCAATGGCCCGTGTGTTCTGTTACAGGGAGTGATGAACGCGGCACCAATGGCCCGTGTGTTCTGTTACAGGGAGTGATGAACGCGGCACCAATGGCCCGTGTGTTCTGTTACAGGGAGTGATGAACGCGGCACCAATGGCCCGTGTGTTCTGTTACAGGGAGTGATGAACGCGGCACCAATGGCCCGTGTGTTCTGTTACAGGGAGTGATGAACGCGGCACCAATGGCCCGTGTGTTCTGTTACAGGGAGTGATGAACGCGGCACCAATGGCCCGTGTGTTCTGTTACAGGGAGTGATGAACGCGGCACCAATGGCCCGTGTGTTCTGTTACAGGGAGTGATGAACGCGGCACCAATGGCCTATGTGTTCCCGGCGTTGTGTGTTATGAAGCTACAGAACGACCGTATCCTCAGCTGGAAGAATGTCCCTTGCATACTGACGGCCGTCTTCGGAATTCTCGTGTGTGGAGTCGGCGTCAGTGTTGCTGTCCTTGAGGTATGACGTCACTTTCTTGCTGTCACTGGCAGTGATTACCTGTGGGCAAACCACTTAATTTGGACTCATTTAAGTGACGACAGAGTATTGTGCGTTTGAATGTGAACGACCTGAGTGAAGAGTTATCTCCAGTGTCGGTTTCTGCAAAAACGCTATTGTGAAATTCATCGAAATCTTTGCAGGAATCGCAATTTGCTGCCACGTCGGCAGGGATGCGAAATGGCGTTCATTATAACATTCGTTTCAATAGCAAAATCAATATTGTTTTGTGGCTGTGTCGGTAGCCGCCATCTTGCCTGGCTGTCACGTGACTTACATCCATTGCCCTTTGCAGTAGCAAAAAGCTTAATCACACCATTTGACAACACTGAATTCGATACCCGGAAAGCTATTTTGGTCACAGCAACCAGAGTACCAAGTTAAGAAACGATTTACTCTGTTAGATACGAGTGTTTTGAGGAGGTATGAATAGGAGAACAGCGCAGAATTAATAAGAACATCTACTAAAAGCGACACGAGAAAGTACAGCATTTTAACAAATTCATATTGTTTTAACTGTCAAATTAAGCTTATAGTATTCAGAAGTGGGTCGAATGTGCATTTTGATGTTGCTAATTGTGGCATACCGATAAGTGTCTTCGCTTTTCTCACGAATGACCGGCAAAATGAGTCACTAGCTTGATTAAGATAACTTCAGTACAGCGTTTGATGATCTGCCCGGGGTTGTGGACATATTAACTAACTCTGGTTTACGGTGACGGATATTGGCAGTGTTTATGTAATCACAGCTGTGCCAGAAGTGTAACCTTCTTCGCCATTTGCAGATGATAAAAGGCGTTGACTGCAGCCACGGCCGCGAGATGGCGTACTGTCTCTCGCCAAGCCCGCCACACAACCTCACTGCGCATTCATTCGGCGCATCCATGTGGACAACGCCGGCACCGTGACGACCGTGAGCCATTGACGTCTCTGTGTCGCATGATGATTGGTGCCTTGATGTTGACGTCATCGCCATGGCCGCATTTGAACGGCGGAATTCGAGACGCTGGATCGGAATAGTCAACGGTCTGGTCCCGTGACCTCTTAGAAAAGAATACACATTGCGCATGCGTGTTGTTTAGACGAGGACGTGTTGTGGGCTTGTCTGACTTAGAGGCGTGTCGGTAGAAGAAAAAACAGCTGACTCGCGTCCATCTGGCTAGATAGTTAGACGTAGATATTTTGATGTCGCCTGCGTTGGGAGCCTGCGCGTTTCCTTCAGAAAGACGGCATTGTTTGCTGACGAAGCCAAACACTTATTTTTGACAAACAAATCTTGACGACGTCATGACAAGTAGCATTTATTTTTTCTGAATACTTATTTTTGAATTGGCTGTTATCTGACGCCATAATGAAAGCTAGGGTGAAACGGAACAAATAATTTCAGTAGACCGGTAGGCCTGTAGAGTGCGTTCATCTGCAGCAATATTATAACTTGTCCACATGTTTCGGTGATCTACGATTCTGGGAAACGACTTCCTAACATAACATTGAAAGGAGGGTGCCAACTACTCTACCCAGAATTGGCCGAGCAATAATTTATAACGGGGAGTCTGTATCTGCTAGAAGATGGGAAACTTAAACATCAAAGGGTATTGCTGTTAACACAGCTCACCTCGGCATTTTTTTTTTAAATGGATGTCTTGTTTACTATTTGAACATGTTGCAGGCGGAATCCTTCAAATTGCGAGCATTGTTCCGAGCTGAATAAAGTAACAAGACACACGTTACGAGCCAGTAAACCTTCGATACTCATGCTGTAGTAATAAGAACGTAATATTAAATGAAAAAGTAAAACCTCAGACTGGCACCCTCCCTTTAAGACAGATATTCATAGTAATAACACTATGCAGCACTGTGATCCAGATTTTTAATACCCCTTACTGAAGGCAGTTACTGGTCTAAATGGAAGATGGCGTTGTCCGTGGCTTCGCTTGTATAGGCCAGAACGTGGCATCAACTTGGAAAAGCTAGTCAGATGAAAACAATATTACTGGTTGTCTCTGGAAGCGATGCGTGCCGGCAGTGCCAGTGTGACAGTCATGTTGTGCTCCCAGAATCCTCTGCTTTCCCATGTAGCAACAGACGTGGTCATTAGCGGTATCTGTTTGAACGTTTGCATATGTTTCAATGTAAGTAATATCGATTCTAAAAACGCAATTTCACGTGTCCAAACTGCTGCGAGATTAAAAAGATCGGCATGAAGAAATAACTAAAAATGAAAGTAGGCTTGCGGCAAACTGAAACTATAGGCTATTTAGGGCCTACAGGCAATTACCGAGGACAGACTTGCAAAGGTAGTGTGTGAAACAAAACAGGGTGATAGGAGGAAGCCAAGAAGGCTTTGGGGTGTCGACCCACCCGCACGGGATTGAGGGGAAAATAGATTAATTTTGTTATTAATAAACTGTTTCTAGTTTTCAAGCTGCTGTGAAACATTGGACAGACCTTTACCTTCTTACTGACCGGAACAAAACCGGTGTGGTCAGTTGCAATATTACTTGTTAATATCAGTATTAATATGTATTTATAGATGACAGCACATGTATATTAATTATATCTATTAATATATATATATATATATATATATATATATATATATATATATATATAAGTATATATATACAGTGTATATATATATATATATATATATATATATATATATATATATATATATATACACACATGTTATAGGAATACACAAAATTTTATTTACTGGAAAAATGTTTACAATCCTATGCTTTTTGTGTAGTATTCGAACTGGAGTTAGGAGATATGATGTTGTATAATGTTGTTCATAATATTAAATATTTACCTATCGAGACTGCAGTTACACAGTTCGTTATCGCTTACATTAGTTAACTCAACCATCAAGTTATATTTTAAATACAGATAATGAATTATTGTGTTCTAAAGCAAAACAATCATATATGCCAACGTTTATCTGCGTTGTTTCTTAATCTTGTTTCTAGTGGCGTGGTAGGGCTTACATTTTTCCGGCGTTATAAACGTTCCAATTGACGTTTCTGCGCATGCGCAATAAATGTAAAATCATTGATGTGCAGCGAAAGGACAATGCATTTAAGGTATAAATACTACGGGTTGTTCGTTGGATGTATATAACCTCTCTACAAAGTTATTTGTCGCAAATTAACACAAGGCAAACAAGTTTTGAGGCATGTTTTGATAGCAAGCGTAAATCACGTGACTGTAGTGCGCCATAATCCGTGACAGTGATTTAAACAAACGTAAGATGTTATTGTATTGAACGACATTTTAAGCAACTCTTCACAGTAATCATCACAGGTGCGTTAACGAACAGCCCGTGGCATTTATACCAAAAATACTTTGTCATTTCGCTGCACATTGATTATTTTACATTTATCGCGCATGCGCAGAAACGTCAATCGGAAACTTTATAACGATCGAAAAAATTTAAGCGCGACACCGTGCTGAGCTGCTGCCGTGCTCTATCAGTTTGAATTCTTAATATTAATATTATTAATAGGTTATATCCGTCAAGCACATCATAAATTGCCACGGACTTATATGCACATAAGTCCGTGTTGTCACTCTATGAATCAGGCAAGCAGTTATGGGTCCACAGTCTAGCCTCCACGTTTTCAGGGATTGGGGTGAGCCATGTCCCCTCTTCAAATATATGTAGTCAACATAACTATTTTAAATAGCATAACATAAAGGCCTTTGTTTGTTTTAGAATTAGCACCATATATATATATATATATATATATATATATATATATATATATATATATATATATATATATATATATATATATATATTATATTATTAATATCGGTTCGTGCAGAAATCGAACATTGTTTACGTTAATATAATATGCAAAGAAGAAAATTAAACAAATGTATATCGATTTTCATCGGATATATATATATATATATATATATATATATATATATATATTATCAGTCAAATTTAGAGTATTTGCATTATACATTTATCATCAGAAAGTCTATAGGAGTGTGATAAGCTATATATCACTGGCCGTGGATTGTGGGACTTGCACATACGCGGTGATTTGTGCGACGTCGACTTCCCGTTGTGTAACAAATTTCATATTTTGTACATTTGCTTCGTTTGCTTCGGGAATTAATATATATTTACACTGTGGGATGTTCTCACAATCCACTTCTATCCTGTAAGCATATAATAATGGATTGTAGGAAAATGTATATGTCTATGTTTGGCTAAAACATCAACTTTTCTTTATAAATCAATATTTCGTCGCACTGTCAAAAGTATTTTGATAATAACTAATTAGTCTTTTAAGTGACACACACATTCAGTGTTACGTCTATCACATTGACCAACAGTTTTCATTTTGGTACATTCGCTTCCTATAGGTTTGTCATTATGAATGTACAGGATTTAGAAAAAGGTTTTTAATTAAATTACTATATATTTACATTGTGGGATATTCCATTTTGGAACGTTTTGAGTGGCCTTGGTGTTAAACCCTATCAAAGTCCCCACAACACAGTTATGTGTATATATACATAACATCCCACAATCCAATTCTCTCCTAAATAGGATAGGATTGTGGTAAAATGTGTATGTACGTGTTTGGCTAAAACACGAACTTTTCTTTATAATTCAATATTACTTTGCACTGTCAAAATTATAATTTTAATAACTAATAGGTGTTTTAAGTGGTACACTTATACAGTGGCAAGTAGAACGTTGGGACACCTGGTTGAGTTTTCTAAATATATATATATATATATATATATATATATATATATATATATATATATATATATATATATATATATATACATGCGTATCATTAAAATAATACAACATACGTACAATTGTTGTATTTTATGAACTATAATTATGTATGGTAATAATTTTACCATAATGACATGTTACGCTAATGGCACCAGGATATGTGGAACTTAATCAATCTTAGCGCCTAACCGTGTTCCAGTTTGTTTCTAGAGTATTGACTTTGATAGGGTATGATATTAACGCCAATGAAAACTGGTGATAGAGGGTTGTAGAGAGACAGTGAGAAGAGAAATAGTAGAGAATACAGAAATTAAGCGAGGGGGAGAGAGAGGAGGGACGGGTAGGCAGGGAGGTAGGGAGATAGAAAATGTTGAGAATGTTTAAAGGAAGGGGTGGGGGAGAAGTAAATCAGAAGGGACACAGACAAAAAGAGACGGACAACCAGGTCACTCACCAACTTGTTCACTCTGACACATCGTGCAGCAGAACGAAAAGGATTGCATCGCCACTCATTTGTGCATTGGTTTCATCTATTTACTAAAATGCATTAGGAACGATTTAAATATTAATCATACTGGTATCCTATATACGGTATTAGATAGCTGGGTGATCTTAGCACTAACAGACTTTATACTGATGATGCAATGAGGGTTGGTGGGAGAGAAGGAGGGAGGGACGGGAGACAAAAAAGAGAGTGTGCGTTTATGTGTAAGAGATTGTGTTTGTGGATATATGTTGTCATCTTCAGATTTATTACCGCTTTTAGAAAAAAATATAGTCGTTTAAAGATAACTTTCAACAATCATCATGTTGCTCCTAATCCCGATACCATGCATTGAAAAAATCGTCTGCAATAATGCTGAACACAACAAAACATAACAATGAGATGCAGTTATTATGATATTAATAGTGTCCCTTACGAATACATAATCTTGGTATTATCAGGCATCGAGTAGTAAACGATTCACGAACAATTAAATGGTGGAGAAGCCAGTGACAAGCAGCTACGAAGGTAAAGAACACGAGTGGTAGAATTGTGTGGAGTGGTAGAAATTGCACCCAGTGGGATGGTAAAAATGTTAATGGATTGTAAAGGATGGTAAGGGATGGTATTGGATGGTAAGCGATGGTAAGGTATGGTAATCTATGGTAAGGGATGGTACTGGATAGTAAGCGATGATAAGGGATGGTAATCTATGGTAAGGGATGGTATTGGGTGGTAAGCGATGGTAATGGTAAGGATGGTAATGGATGGTAAGGAATGTTAATGGATGGTAAGGGATGGTAATGGATGGTAAGGGATGGTAATGGGTGGTAATGGGATGGTAATGGATGGTAAGGATGGTAATGGATGGTAAGGGATGGTATGATGGTATGGGTGGTAATGGATGGCAATGGATGGTAATGGATGGCAATGGATGGTAATGGATGGTAGTGGATGGTAGTGGATGGTAGTGGATGGTAGTGGATGGTAGTGGATGGTAGTGGATGGTAGTGGATGGTAGTGGATGGTAGTGGATGGTAGTGGATGGTAATGGATGGTAATGGATGATAATGGATGGTAATGGATGGTAATGGATGGTAATGGATGGTAATGGATGGTAGTGGATGGCAATGGATGGTAAGGGATGGTAATGGATGGTAGGGATGGTAATGGATGGTAAAGGATGGTAAGGGATGGTAATGGATGTAATGGATGGTAAGTGGTAATGATTAATGGATGGTAATGGATGGTAATGGATGGTAATGGATGGTAATGGATGGTAATGGATGGTAATGGATGGTAATGGTGGTGGTAATGGATGGTAATGGATGGCAATGGATGGTAATGGATGGCAATGGATGGCAAGGGATGGCAATGGGTGGTAATGGATGGTAATGGGATGGTAATGGATGGTAATGGATGGTAATGGATGGTAATGGATGGTAATGGGTGGTAATGGATGGTAAGGGATGGTAATGGATGGTAAGGATGGTAATGGATGGTAAGGGATGGTAATGGATGGTAAGGGATGGTAATGGATGGTAAAGGATGGTAATGGATGGTAATGGATGGTAATGGATGGTAATGGATGGTAATGGATGGTAATGGATGGCAATGGATGGTAATGGATGGTAATGGATGGTAATGGATGGCAATGGATGGTAATGGATGGTAATGGATGGTAATGGATGGTAATGGATGGTAATGGATGGTAATGGATGGTAATGGATGGTAAGGTGGTAATGGGTGGTAATGGATGGTATGGTGGTAATGGATGGTAATGGATGGTAATGGATGGTAATGGATGGTAATGGATGGTAATGGATGGTAAAGGATGGTAATGGATGGTAATGGATGGTAATGGATGGTAATGGATGGTAATGGATGGTAAGGGATGGCAATGGATGGTAAGGATGGTAATGGATGGTAAAGGATGGCAAGGGATGGTAAGGGATGGTAATGGATGGTAATGGGATGGTAATGGATGGTAATGGATGGTAAGGGATGGTAATGGATGGTAATGGATGGTAAGGGATGGTAATGGATGGTAATGGATGGTAATGGATGGTAATGGATGGTAATGGATGGTAATGGATGGTAATGGATGGTAATGGATGGTAAGGGATGGTAATGGATGGTAAAGGATGGTAATGGATGGTAAGTGTAATGGATGGTAATGGATGGTAAGGGATGATAATGGATGGTAAGGGATGGTAATGGATGGTAAAGGATGGTAAAGGATGGCAAGGGATGGTAATGGATGGTAAGGGATGGTAATGGATGGTAAGGGTGATAATGGATGGTAAGGGTTGCTAATGGATGGTAAGGGGTGGTAAATGGTAAGGGATGATAATTGATGGTAAGGGATTGTAATAGATGGTAAGGTGTGGTAATGGCTGGTAAGGGATGAAAATGGATAGTAAGGGATGGTAATAGATGGTAAGGGGCGGTCATGGATGGTAAAGGATGGTAAGCGATGGTAATTGATGGTAAGGTATGGTAAGTGAGGGTAGGGATAGGGTAAGGGATGGTCGTCCCCCCAAAGACCTCAGATCACTTGTCACGCGTTGACCTTATTAAAGTAACGACAGATCAGCCACAGATGGACAGCGGCCAGTCAACTGTGTCGCGGGGGGGGGGGTCGCGAAGACAGTAACAATTTCGTTGTCGTCGGCTAGGCCCATAGACAAGACGGGAAGGGTGGATTGTACATTTGATACCTGTTCGCGGCGGTATCTACAACTCCACAATAACAACATGTATATGATATATTATTCTAATACAGACATCGCGAGGCTATATTGGAAATATCTAGGGTGACAAATACCTTCAATCAAATCTATATCCGTCTATTGACTCTAAATCTATATAGCCATATATATCCACTAAAGATATGACTGACCATATACAAAGTGATCGTGTCCATTATTGTGTCCGGCATATCATTGTGTTGAATTTATCACACACAACTACAGAGGTTGTTCATTCAACCCGATTGATCCGGTGGTTCTCTCACCCGTCTCCGGAACATTGCACTAAAACCTGAGCTGTTCTTTTCTAGGACATTTACTATAACGAATAAATTGGGATTGACGATGGACCATCACACTGCATGTAGCGTACGTACATATCTTAACAGGGAGAATATTATCAAAACTCATCATATGTAATAGGAAGATCTAGACCGATCAAGTGTTTGTCAAGGAGTATTTTGGATACCATCACTTCGATCGTGTCTATTATCTACAGGCCTACCAGCATCTCCATTAACTGTAAGAAAAACTTCAAAACAAACAATACACCACTTCTTTGCTTCTTCAGTATTTTTTTTAAAGAAACTGTACGTCGAATGACGAAAAACATCGTCAGCAACCAACCAGTCATTTAGATGAGATAAAAGCGTTATCCGGGTAAAACGACTGACAGATTAGATGTTACATTCTTTCAGCAGAAATGTCACACACAGATCCAATCTATTGCAAAAAAAGCTAATAGACCCAACCCTCCGCCCGGATGTTGCACAAACATATGAGCTATGAAAGTCGTTACACTTCACATGACAAACAAAACCAAATTAGCTACTGTCCCTAGCAAGCACCATATTTGTTTATATAAACAGATCTAGCAAACTAATCAAACCTACTGGTTAAATGTTATGGCAAGACTACAACCATCCACGCATTTATAATTAAATACTGTTAATCGACATGTGCTTACCATTCCTGTGGTCGACTTCTTGTTGCTATCATTTCTTTTTCCCTCGTAATGCCTCCCCGCGATAATGATTACTTTTGCCCTTCGTCCCTTCACGAGGCAGCGGCACGATAACAACACCAACATGTAAATTGTATAATTATAATGACTAAACATATACAGGATATATTTATAAAGTTGTTGATTTTATATTTATCGCGCATGCGCAGAAACGTCAATCGGAAAGTTTATAACGACCGGAAAAATGTAAGCGCGACACCGTGCTCTATGCTCTGCCGTGCTCTATCAGTTTGAATCCTTACTATTAATATTATTAATAGGTTATATCCGTCAAGCACATCATAAACTGCCACGACCTTATATGCACATAAGTCCGTGTTGTCACTCTATGAATCAGGCAAGCAGTTATGGGTCCACAGTCTAGCCTCCACATTTTCAGGGATTGGGGTGAGCCATGTCCCCTCTTCAAATATATGTAGTCAACATAACTATTTTAAATAGCATAACATAAAGGCCTTTTTTGTTTTAGAATTAGCACCATATATATATATATATATATATATATATATATATATATATATATATATATATATTATATACATACATAAAAGTACATACATATATGTATATATAAATTGGTCCCCCGTCCCCCCCACTTTTAAAACCGGATCGACACCCCTGTGCGCGATGATGGGTATTTCCAGAGTGCGCTATACGGCTAAACTATTAATTATGTGAATGTTGTGTTGACATGTTATCCATTCAGTCAATGCTGAACTGCCGTTACGTGACGTGCATTGTTCCTGCGTGACAACCAGTTGAACGTTCGACGTCGAACTCGAAGTACGCGGGCATGTTATATCGCGGCTGCTATAGATGTGAACCCAGAACATTTTTCTCCAGCTGCACGAATATCTAGGATACCCGAGAACACACGACGGACACTTATAATAAATAACCTGTGTAATACTCGTTCCATGCGACCGACGGTGACAAGGCGAACTTGCTGAAGGACGGATTGCGCGAATTTGATGGAACGAGACCAGACGTCGGATGCGGTCAAATTTACGAAGTTGCGGTCATGAGACACTGACGTTAGCTATAATTAGTTATTGGACGTTAAAAAGGTAAAGGTCAGTTCTTAAATAGCACACTATCTAATCCTCAGAACTGCTCAAAGCGCTTTACACATTACCCCCTGTTCAATCAAACACCATCTCACCCTGGGAAGCATTCAGCTACGCTGCAATTAATGCGCGAGGGTTGCTCGTACAAACGGACACCACTGTCTATAGCCAGGTACTCATTCATACAGCTGAGTTAATTGGAAAAATTGTGAGAGAAAAACTGTCAATGGCTCACCGCAGCACAGGATTCGAACCCGGTGTGACGGTCTAGAACGTCAACCGGTCCACTTCATGCGATTGACTTTGTATATTTTCTGAGGTGTCCCTTTGTCACGATGGCCAGTGGATAATTCTCCATAAATATTACAGTACGATCTTTGGTAGGCGATGATCTTCCATACTGGAGACATGTCCTGCCCAGCGAAGCTGTGTTTTGAGGAGCATGGCCTCGATGCTGGTAACCTTAGCCATTTCAAGGACCTCAATGTTGGTGACGAAATTACTCCAATGGATGTTTAGGATAGTACGTAGGCAGCGCTGATGGTAACGGTAACGCTCGATGAGGTGCATATATATATGGCGACGATAGGTGATCCATATGACTCAGCACAACAGCTTTGTAGACATTGATTGAGCGCCACATGAAGAGTACCATCCACCCAGCATCTTCATCGAACAGTCTGAACCGAAAGCAGTCCACAAATTCAGCTACTTAGGATGTATTCCCACATCTGATGCCAAAATAGACAAAGATTATTAATCGGTAGATTATGCGAACGGGTATAGAACAACAAAAATCTAAAGAAAGACATGAAATCTATGTCAATATTCATGTCT
The DNA here is from genome assembly GCA_025642075.2 of Ridgeia piscesae. Classification (NCBI taxonomy): domain Eukaryota; kingdom Metazoa; phylum Annelida; class Polychaeta; order Sabellida; family Siboglinidae; genus Ridgeia; species Ridgeia piscesae. Next base: position 217,336 of record JAODUO010000747.1, on the reverse strand, counting down.
ACAAAGAATGTAATTGTCATCATGGCAACACTCAATGGCTTTCCCGCCGTCATCATCACCGATCGCTAGAAACGACCCGTCCAGAATCCATGTAACAGCATTGTTCACGTACGTAGACGATGACGTGACTGTATTGTTTACGTCTATAAAGAACGTGACCATGGCAACACTTAGTGAAATTCCCGTCGTCATCATCACTGATCGTTAGAAATGTCTCAGGTTTTTCGACCATTGGCAGGTGGCGCAAGCATGTCTTGATAGACGCAAATGACAATGTCAACGACAACAGCGACATATCTCTCGCACTTTATGTCTTGTTGTCGGAGCACCGCGGATGTCCGACAAACGTTTAGTTTTGTTGTTCGGTCGGCTTCTCTGCCGACTTTGAAAAAAGATCCAGTTTCGATGCACGTACAGTGTCTCTGAAGGCAAAGGACGCTTCAAGCGACGTTCATTGGTCCCATGACGCGCCGTTACCGTAGGTGAAGACGATGGACGATCAGAGATCGCGGGCCGGTGTTTCGGTGGCCATTCGCTAATCGTTGATCCGGCGTCTCAGTGACGTCAGGTCAATGAGGTTCTAGGAACATCATTGACCTGATGTCACATGCAGTATTGAACATTAAGCTGAGCAAACATTCTTAGCCTTAACGTAATGGTTATGATTTAACAACATATCGTCAAGTCCACTGCAGCCATACACACCCTCAAAAATAATTCCACCGGCGAACAGGACGGACACGTGAAACACCTGAAATGCAAAAATAACCAATAATTTATAATTATATGAAACTTAAATGAAGTCGTGTACAGAGATTTTTACTTTTTGCTAACATGTCGATCGACAATTATGGGAGTGTGCCAGCGTTCTTTTCAGCATTCGGTGTACAAGAGAACTGTTGCTGTTTTTAACAGACGTCTTATATAGTGTCGCTAATTTGGAAGAAAACCTTTATGAAAAGCAAGTGACGCTCAAACAAATTTACCATTTTAACTGCGTTAATGTGCGGTCGCATTCCGATTAATTGTAATAGTATTTTGTTCAATGTTAATTCGCATGAATTGATAAAAAGAACTTATTATTTTAACCGCGTATTATATTGTGCGATTGCATTCCGATTCATTGTAGATGAATTGTGTTCAATTTGTAATTCGCACGAACATTGGATAAATAATGCTGTATTATAAAACTATTCAAAATTAAACGTATATTAACACAATACACGCAAACGAAGCTTTAGTTTATTAATTAAGTAATGTTATTCTTTATATACTAATTCTATATAGAGTGAATTGGATTAATAATACTAGGGGAATATAACCTAATAAGTATTTCTTAATTGTTTTGCTAGTCGTCTAATCTGCACCTCAGAGCTACTCATCCATCACGTTGTCATGTAACCCTGGTGGATACTCATAGCCACCAGAGGGCACTAGTGCATAAAATCACGCCCAGCTGGACAAAGTGGACAACCTGTTTCTTTGCCAAAATGTAGGTTTGGGAAGTCCCAAATAGGCATCCCTATAACCTCTGCATCGTGTCACTCTATGAATCAGGCAAGCAGTGTTGGGTCCAAAGTATACCCAACACATACCCGCCCCCCAAATGTTCACTGATTGGGGCGGGCCATGGCCCCTCTTCAAATATATATGTTGCCAAGATAACTATTTTAAATAGCATAACATAAAGGCCTTTGTTTATTTTAGAATCAGCACCAGACCAACAATGAATTATGTTTTATATTTACAAAAAAAGTTATATGTATTTCAGGTCATATATATATATATTATATATATATATATATATATATATATATATTATACGTAAAAATAAACATGTATATATATATACATACATACATTTATATATATATATATATATATATATATATATATATATATATATGACATTATAATATATATTATATGACATATTATAATGTATATATATATTATATGACATATTATAATATATATGTATATATATATATATATATATTATATATACACACATATATGTATAATATAAATTGGTCCCCGTCCCCCACTTTTAAAACCGGATCGACGCCCCTGTGTGTATATATATATATATATATATATATATATATATTTTATATAACTTATTTTTGAGAGCATTTAAATACATGCATATGTTATTCGTGTATGTATATATGTATGTATACTTTTTAGATATATTTGTGTGGTATAACGACTAAAATATATAACAATGATAACTAAACATTAAAAGCGAATTTAAAGCAATGTGTTTTAAGGCGAGACTTTAATTTGTTTATGCACAGTTTCAGTCGCAGATCTTCAGGCAACGCATTCCATTGGGTCGGCATTCCAGTGCGCACGAGAAAGACCGAAGGCCGTATCTCTCAAGGTTGTGCCGCGGTACATTCAGTAGTCGTATGTTCTGATCAGTGACGCAAGGTAGGCCGGCGAAGGGCGTTGAATACAATCAAGCTTGTCATTGTCAGTACAGTCTGTATCACTTTTGTTCCAAAATCTGCATTACAGATGGTGTGGTTCTTTCAGATTCAATCGGCGTCTCAGGACGGGGGGAGGAAGAGGGAGGGTAAAACAGTAAGACTGCGAATGACAGACAGATGGACAGATAGCCACGGCCGCAAGGTGCATATTATGCTTTATTCACAAGCTCAAGCACTTTTTATTGATGTAAAAATAAGTTAGGTCTATACATTTCTAAGTACTTCTCATGCGGCGGAATTTTAAGAATTACAGAGGAAACACGGTCGAATAATAGTTAATATATTTTGTTATATCCTTGGACCCGCGTTTTATCGGCATTGCGGGGGTCGCTTTTCTCGCGTTGTGTAACTGGTAAAATCAAATACGTCAGCGCGTACGTCACCAAACGCATGCACGTTCAGATTCTCACGGACCAGTCCATTGATCACGATAGGGTGCAAAAATCTCGCGCCGGTTGAAGCAATCACAAGCTCAAATCTGCCCAAACTCTATATTAACCTTATTTCAAATACAATGCAAAATTACTTAGAAACGATCAGTTGTATTTTCAAAAACGTCGCGTTGTTTTAAATGCCGATGACGTGCGTGGCTGAAAATAATTTGGCCACCCACTATTTGGATTACGTCCACCGTTTTTAAACGCATGCGCGTTCTGTCTCTCATGGACCAGTCCATTGATCACATTAGGGTGTAAAACACTCACACCGGTTGAAGCAATCACAAGCGTAAATCCCGCCCAAACGCTATGTTAGCGCTATTTCAACTACAATAAAAAATTGCTGAGAAACGATTAGTTTTATATTAAAAAACGTCGCGTTGCTATAAATGCCGATGACGTGCGTGGCGGGAAATAACCTGGCCACCCACTGTTTGGGCTGTCCACCATTTTTTAAAACATGTCATTTCATTGGTCCGTAGAACAGTCTTTTGTTCTAGAACGTTCTTTTAGGATGTGGCGGAAATTTTTCTGGTTGGCTAGAGAACAGACTTTCACTTTTAGCCAATGAAATCCTTCGCCTGTGTAACGTTATACGTTGGTTTGATCATTGAGGAAACCAGTTGAGCGCAGTATACCGAGCAAGAGACACGCTCAGAAACAGCTCAGTACTTGAGAAGCCAACACAAAAAGGCTGCGAAAAAGCAAGACGGACGTCTTTACCGTCGGACTTTTTCGCTACACCGCGTCGTTTGTTGACAACTGGGCCAACTGCGGCATCAAGTTGATCAACCATCGTCTCGACTACCGCACCGGGCCTCTCAGTATTCGACTAGCTGGCCAATCACGTTCACGGCATCACTCACAGCAATCGGGCAACTACCCGGTCTATCGAGGCGTCGCCAGAGACTGCTATCGTGTCGTCTACCGAGCCTATCGTGACATGGTCAATACCCAGTATCGTTTCGACCACCGGGTCTCAAAGCGCTACAATCTCATCGCGGCGAATTCCCTATTGTCTACCGGTAACACATCGGCATCTCGACTTCAACCGGCAACGGCCAACGCATCGCCGTCATGACTACCACCGGCAAAACGCCGCCGCCATCGCTATCGGTAAGACATCGCTGCCTCTGCTTCCGGCAACGCCACGACCGCTATCGGCAACACATCTTCAGTCGCTGAAGTCTGGTATAGCTTCCGCCCCGTACGTCCTGTCCGTGTCTAGTCTCTTTCTATGTGGGCCACTACGACGTATTAGTGTCAACGCCCGATTATATGTTCAGTGTTGTTTAGTTTTGTGACGAGGTGTTTGCTACGGGGGACCGTTGCAATCGCCGGATGAGAAACAGGCCCAATCGACTGAGCGTCCTGAAAAAAGTTCGCACTGTTGATTGGATTCGCCTAGTTGTGTATCCAGACCTGGTGCTTGTGGTGGTTTGTGGACGAGACAAATGTTGCTTGTCTGTTCGACTTACGTGTCTGTTATGTGTATGTACTGTGTTTTGTTCGATTTGCGGAGGAACCTGAAAGTCACCAAATCGTCCGGGGAGAGAAGGCTCCAAAGTCAAAGAGAGAAAGCGTCATTCGCAACCGAACTCTCGTTATTACGGACGAATAAAATACGGAACGATGAACTGCACAAATAAAAGACAGCAGCGAACATTACCATGATTACGAATATTACTATGTCTATGCTTCGTTCTATTCAATAAACGGTGACAAACTATAAAATAACGCCTATGTTGTATTTATAGTTAAGTTTGTCTCGGTGAGCGCAATCGCGAATTCTACACATGGCCCAGACTGCATTCTTAAGTTAAAACAAATACACCGTCACAACACTTGTACTGTGAATAACGCTCTCCAAACAGTGACTCGTTTCATCTCCATAATTCCCGAAGTCTTGGTTTGTGACGTCATTGTTTTACGTTTGTTAACCACATGATGTCTTCATTAAACACGACATCACGTGATTAGTAGACGGACGCCCGCGGGCGAACGCACGCACACACAGACAAAAAGCCTGTATTGTAACTTGAGAGCCCGTGATGTTCGATGCTTATTCACGTATCAAATATGAGGTTTTTCGTCAACGCCTTGAAATTCGGCATTTGAATCGTTGAGTTCATTGATCTGTTCGGGATCGTCAATTTACGTAGCTGCGCATGTGCCAACAAGGAAATGTGAGCATTTCGTTCAAAATATAAACAGTGGAACGTATTGGGTAGCTTTAAATCAAAGCACTTCCGGTTTGTCTTGTGTTTAACAGAGTTATGATGGGAACATAAGAAAACGGAGAAAAAAAGAAGATATAAAGAAACAGGAAGAGGGTAGATTATACGTCAGAAAGTATTAATTTGCACAGAGTCAGAGGTCTGTGTATGAACCTATCATATAAATGATATATTCTGTTAAAAAGTTAAAATGTGTACATTGTGTATTGAATCATTCATGTTCAAAGCATGCATCGTAAATCCGGAACAAAGATGCCTAGGGCTAGGACTGACGAGCAGTCTGATGTAAACAAAAACCACTTGGTTGATATTGACAATATATTTAAAAAAGTATCTGAACATGTCAAATACTTTAGGAAAGTATTTAAATACAAATATTGTTATTCTTAAACATCAAATACAAATACTTTTTTATATTTAAATACTTTCAAATACAAATACTTCTAGGCAGTCACGTTATCGTTGGGTCAGAGTTGACACACATTGGCATTAGGTGCACACTTTCAATGCATTCAAAGTATGTTTTCAGTTATACCTTTTGGGTCGAGACGAACATTAGAATAAAAAACATGCAATATTTCGATGTAATACAAACGCTAGTCATCACAGGGAACAAATATATATATCTTACAGTTGCACACGAGTAAAATTATATTACAAAACATTGAAGCCGGGTGTTTCGCAGAGGCATGGCCGAGCTTCGGGTTTTCCGCTTGCTATGGTTCGTTTTCTGAGTAATTGTATCGATTGTATCCAACGGGAGATAATCCACACATGGACACATACATATTATATTTAACTTCAGAAAGCAATGTTGTGTAATCCATTAATATCACCAGTATGCCGATGTATGATGGAGAAGTTGTAAATGTAACGTAACACCATAATGACATATGTAAACATGCTCAAAACAGAACTCGTGTATAAAAGTTAGTCTTGAAATATTTTGTGACAATATTTTATCGGACACAGTACTCAGTGAATGAATATCAATTACAAAACAGTCCCTTGAAATCTTTGACGAAGAATAAAACAAGTTCACTTGGTTTGCGGTTCTATGCAACTTCGTCACGGTAAATTGATTAGCAGTAATGCGATGATTAACAATAAAACACGCGGGTAGTACACGTTTTATAATGATGGATTTGATTACTTTTATTATCATGTACAATGTATATCCACATGTTAAAACAATATCAAAACCATCTTTCTGATAACAAACCAATTACTGTTCTATACTACGCAACTGATTCTCAAAACGTATCAACGTCCCGCCGTCATCACGCTGCCTTCAACACCACACCGACTTCAACAGTGACGGATGTAACCTTCCGACCTTGACCCGAACTAGAATGTGACCTTGGTGTGGACCTTCTTGAAGGCTCTCGAGATCCTCCACGAGTTCGGCTCTTCGTACTTATTATACAACGGCTCGATCTTCTGCTGTTTCTTCGCACGACTCAGACGTGTCGGATCGGCGAATTTGAAGAACTTGGGCGCAAATTCGACAAGCCACTTGGCATCGATCGCTGTCACCTGACGCATGTATTCCTTTGTCGTCAGCACGAGCTCGTGGTACACAACCCTACAATATCGACACACATTGAAAAACGTTTAAAATTAATGTGGCTTTAGAGACGTTTATGAGGAGATTGAATATATATCTTTAAATATCGCATACCATTATGAAAACAACGATAATGATAATTATTATTAATACATAAAAGAAAAAGATCAAAATATGATGATAAAAAAATTACGCGAACCTTTTTCCAACCGTATAAATATATGTAATATATATTTCGCGAAGATACGCTCGCAGCCGTTAACATCTAATTTTCTTATGTCCATTTTGTAGGACGCTCCTGCCAACAACCTTCTTACAAACTGTACTGTATATTTAGCAACAAAAAGGATTCACATGCAGCTCCAGTCAAGAACTGATGCTGTGAATTGCTACAATGATCACTGCTTAGCGTATGGAACCTCTCCTGTCTATAACCTTTGCAGTTTCAACAAGTCACTCACCAATCTGGTTGTCTGTTGAACACGGCACTAGACGGATGGATGTAGACGACCTGTTGGTCAACGAGGGTCCTATATCCTTCCTGGGGATCCTTCTTGGCAGCGTTGCGGAAGAAGCCACTGAGAATCGCCTTCTGCACACGCCCCGTGTTTCTTCCGCACGACACGACGTCCAACTTGTGACTGGAAGAGACGGAGACAGACATACATCAGTCGTCATCCATGTCAACGTTGCTGAATACTGCTATCTTTAAACACCTTTTCCGCATCAGAAAAGCTCAAATTAAGTAAAACAGTAGCTCAAGACCAGCATGGCTGACCACTTCACGTCAGAGTAAACCAAACCAACACTCCCCCTCGCCTTCTCCCTACACCTACGTCATTATTCCCTTCATCTGTCCAACATCAACGTCATCAACTCCCAGCAAATCCATTCCTCTAACTATCTTGATCTATTTACACTTAATTCTTAAAACTCTACATAAAATTCCGATGCACATCCATCCATGCCAACACTGTACCAACAACGATCTTCAACATGTTGAAGAGTTGGTTGGTTTGTTGGAAGAAGATATTTCAATACAACACCCGGATTTGTACAATTCAGCCGGTTTGGCTGCCAGTGAAGTGAATAAACTTTATTTTATATTATATTAATTATTTTGAACTACAGTACATGTAATGTTGACTCATTCGACCATGGTGAATGTACCTTTTCAAGTTGTTTTTATGGAAAGTGAATTGCTGTATATATATATATATATATATATATATATATATATATATATATATATATATATATATAAAATATATAAGTATATAATATAAGTAAATATTTATATATATATATATATATATATATACAGTGTATATATATATATATATATATATATATATATATATATATATATATATACAGTGTATATATATATATATAATATAGATATATATATTTATATATATATATATATATATATATATACTAAATAAATAATAAAGTTAAATATAAGGTTAAATAAAAATGTTAAAATAAGTTAGAAAATATATTAATTCAATAAGTTAAAAACAGTACTAAATTGACTTTTATGACATGCATGAAGTCAAGCAAACTTTAAAACATATATGTTAAAAAACGTGTAAATAGTCAACTTTATTTAAATGTCACTTCGGCTACCCACATATATAAACCTGACATCAAAATGCATTTAGCGATACAACATGATGAATGAGTTTGTCACATACCGGTCCATGATGCCAAGCATCTGTTTGCGCACGTCTTGTGCACGTTTGAGGGTACGGATTTGGACGAAGTTCTCGTAGCACCAGGCGTTGGAGAACTTGTTGTTCTTCCACGAGTTGTAGACGGCGAGCAAAGTGAGATGGTCGCCCTCAGCCTGGTGAAACTTGGCTTTCTTCTGGTCAGCTATGGCTTGTTTGTCCTGTAACCATGACAACAGGGGGTGTCACTGTTATTGTGAGTATATGTCACTGTCAGCCTCTGCCTGGAATCCTATAATATCGATTGTCATACCTTTGATTACGTTTGTTTGTATATGTGATTTACATGATGCCAAAAATAAACTTATCTATACGTATGCATGTTCGTACATCAAAAGGTGTGTCTGTGTGTGTGTATGTGGTTTGTGTTGTATATGTATGTGCGGTGTGAGTGTATTGAGGGTGTGTATGGGGTGTGCATGCATGCGTATGTGTGTATGCATATACATGCATCACTTTGGAGGTACCAGGCAATCATATCACCAGAAGTACTCATCAGCAGACACAATGTATACCACAGAACCGTCGAGTCATTACATTATTACAAATCCTACTTCTGACACTGTACTGATCCAGCCAGTCACAATTTGTTACTTCCAAGCATTCACATACCTTTGGCCTGTAGAAGACGTTCTGTACAGACAACATAGACACAACTGTCAGGATCTCGTCACTGCATCCGAGGTGGACAGACATGATCAACATCTTCGACAGTTGAGGCTCCAGCGGGAACTCCGCCATCTGAAGATGGCCAAAGTAATAATAATTGTTTATAACTTAACAAATATGGCAATGCCTGCCGCTACAGACATCTGGCAGAAGTGTCCAGATATATGTCCATACATTACTGATGTCATCCCTTCTTCCGTTAATGACAACCGGTAAACTTGCTGACCATTACTGTCACTGGTTTTCTAAGGTTTTCTCAAGAATTAGTGGATCCACTACAGGTTATACATTTACCCCCGTGTGGGATCTTTTACATCCCCTGGCATAGATACAGATAGAAGGAGCGACTGGCTTTTTAATGTCTCTTCCAAAACACAGGCAAATGTAGGGTATCAAAACTGCCCAGGTTTAAACACAGCAACAGGTTGGACTGTACCACTGTCCCCTCGACTGACAGTCCGCACTCTAACACGTGACCACCGTCATGGAGTTACATTAGCAAAGAAGCAGTGTAGACTAGATATTAGAAAATTTTCATTTTCACAAAGAACAGTAAACGAATGGAACAGATTATCAGCTGATTGTGTAGGTGCTAGTAGTGTTAATATATTTAAAAATAAAATCGACATATACCTAAGACGGGCGGGGTATACTTAGATAGATAGGTTGGACTCTCGATAAGCCAAATGGCTTCCTAGTCCACCTGCCATCTAGAGTTGAATCTCTAGGTGGCAATCTTGTTAAATCTTGTTAAATCACTTTCATCAAACATAACAGAAACCTCTTACTGTGAGACCTGGCTAGCATAAATATGCCAATGATTAGAAATTCATGTTTGTTTCTTAAAAATTAATAAGTTTTACATCAGTAATGATCTATGACAACTGTTCATCCCATCATAAATTAGATGAACCAAAATCCACAACCTGTCTCCAATCTTTGTGTCTCGTCTGTTCATACAAATATATACCAGCAACATAACACTTACAGTACAGTAAATGTTGGTCATGACAAATTCTCTAACAATGACATAATTTACACTGCATTAATGAATTAGTCCCAATGTTTTATTTAATTACTATATTTATTTATTCAGTCAATTAAAAAATATATCACATTTGGGATATAATGAGTAAATTGGCTGGTCCCAAGACATTCATTATACCTATGGTTTAGTATATAACAAATCATTAACAAGAGACACTTACAACACACACTAACCACCACAAAGACTCACAGCCCCCCCCACACAGACAGACACACACAGACACACACACAGACAGACACACACAGACACACACACACGCACGCACGCACGCACGCACGCACGCACGCACGCACGCACGCACGCACGCACGCACGCACGCACCACGCACGCACGCACGCACGCACGCACACACGCACGCACGCACGCACGCACGCACGCACACACGCACGCACCACGCACGCACGCACACACACACACACACACACACACACACACACACACACACACACACACACACACACCACACACAAACCACTCATGCACACAAACACCTCCATGCAAACATGCATGCACACACACACACTCTCACACACCCACAGACTCAAATAATCACACCCACTACAGAGCCATTAAACCCCTTCCTTCCCTCCCCCGCCCACTCACCCGCCGGCCGAGTCGAGTCAGCAGCCCCTCATCGTCAAGGGCACTGAGCGCGTGCAGCTGCTCCATGGCTGAAATGAGCGTCTGCATGGGTGGGGCGTCCATGAAGTCAAACGACAGTAGGTCGTTGATGCCCATCGCCTTCAGAGAGAGCACAGTACTCGCCAGATTTGTCCGCTGGATCTCGGGGATATTTGTTGGGAGCATCTCGTCCCTGTAGGCCCGCTCTGTGTACAGCCGATATGTCTTCCCCGGGCCAGTACGGCCCGCTCGGCCGGCCCGCTGCTTGGCCTGGGCCTGTGACATGACAGGGTCAAGCTTAGTAAGTAAATGTTTGCAGCTGTCAAACGTATTTTGATAGTTATCTTTCTGTTTTGCCTCCTCGTGACCCGCTGTACATGACTGAGTGCAATATTGTTATCTTGATGATAGCGTTATGATGTAAGACTTCTACCTCATCGCCATTCCTATGTTGGTTTATTCACGCAATTATAATTAATAAGTTATATTTATCTTCGCATTTTTTTATTAAATTATATCTAATCCGTGTGATTTTACAATATTTTTTCAATGTACATAAACTAGGACTTTGTCTCATTAACTTTAACTTTACAACTCATAATTTAGTTATTTATCATTTTGTACCTGTCTTATGTGACATTTGGTGTTTTAGATTATTTTGCACACACTCATGAACCCGGTTTTGATGGTGTTTAAATAGTTATTATTATACTTCAAAGATGTTTTCACATATATATATATATATATATATATATATATATATATATACCACACAGCAAATGAGTATGTTAGTGATGTTTAAATAGTTATTATTATTATTATACTTCGACATACTCATTTGCTGTGTGATATAAATATGTGAAGACATCTTTGCTGCGAGTCAGAGGGAGTCGGCTTTGAATGCATGCTAATACATACTATAATTACACAACACTCCATGACAGTGCCTGCTCTCATCTTTAGTGTAACATCACATGAGTGAGAGCCTCGATACGACGGCCAGAATACGACGGTGATGACCCAACAGAAACATCTTTGGTGCGGAAACTTATGCAAAGACATAGAAATAGGGGAGAGGCACCCAGCGGTCAACTAACATGAAGGCTACAACTGTTATGCATCGTGTAACATCCACCAAGTAGTTAGTAGCTCAAACTAACACAGGACCGAGAAGGTTCACAAAGTTTGCCAAATATATAATTATCAAGACCATTAAAGGTAGGGATAATTTAGACATTGTTAAATATCTTAAGTGTCATGTATTGGACCCTACCTGTGAGATTGGAGTCACAATCAGCTGGTCCATTCCAGTCTTTGAGTTGTAGACTTTCTGTTTCACGAAGCCCGGGTCCACAACATAGTATATTCCATCAATTGTCAGTGAGGTCTCGGCGATGTTTGTAGCAATTACAACCTGAAATGCCACAAGCACATACATGGGTCTGTGTACATGTATATATTATGATTAATTTAATATATGTATATATATTTGTTTTAAATGCTATACAGCCAGTCATTCAAATACCACAAAAGTAATGCATGATAGAAAATTAACAGCCAAGAAAATACACAGTACAATAAGCTTTAGAATACAGTAAAACAATAATTAGCTGTTTAGTTGTCCAAATCATAGCATCATATCAGAAATAATTATTCTACTGTGTATTAATATTTTCATACTTGCATGAATACTGATGAAATATTTGCAGAGCAGACATGTTATGCAATAAATGTTTTGCTTAATTCCGTTATGAATCTCGCTTCAAGAAGACAGTCAAAATGTTTGAGCAATGGGTGTAAACTTCAAACGAATGTCGTAACAACTGAAAGACATCAAACAATGTCTAACGAGCTTATGAAGAAAGGGATGAGCAGGTAGATAGTTCTACCTTGCGGGAGCCTGGAGGGGCAGGGTCAAAGATACGCGTCTGCATCTCGCTGGGAAGGGCGCTGTACACGGGAAGAATGATAAGATCTGGAATCTCTGGTCCCAGGGCCTTCATGCGCTCATACAGGATCTCGCAGGCGCTGTCAATCTCTTCCTGACCAGTCAGGAACAACAGGATGTCACCTGCAATATACACGCGGCTGCCTGGTCACATATCTGGTCACCTACTTGATCATCTACTTGGTAATAATACCTACTTGGTCAACAAATCTATAAGCACAAGGAGAATGAGCTGCTGCTACCACAAAGTCCAAAATTTGCCATGAAGACTATTTGTTGAATTATCCATTCGGTTAGAAAACTACCTAGACATTGACTTTGTCAATATTATCTACTTCTCAACTCTCAAGTCTACTTGGTCGCTATCGCCATGTCAAAAGTCTTCTGATCAAACGTCTACCAAAAAGCAGTAATTTAATCGGACAGGTATTCTTGGTCATCTACTTGCTCAACATCGTTTTGGGTCAAAAGTTACTTGTTCAGATGTATTGTTTCACTAATGTACATCTGTGAGGATGTTAGGTCACCATGGTAACACATACACGCGAGTCAACTGGTCCACTTGTATTTATACATTATCATGAATTATGTATATATAATGAGTTCTCATTTGTTTATTCTGCTGTTTGAAGGGACTTTTAACGACGAGAAACAATTGGTCAAGTCTGAATCTAGTTCAAAATCTAGTATAAAAAGTGACATATCATGTGCCACTAGTTGTTTTAAAATTCCATTCCAATACATATCAAACTAATCAGTATTTGCTAAGAGTATACATAACAACTTCATTTTATACAGAACCATATTTCTGGATATAAAATATCTCCAAAGGCTCTAAAAATACAACATTATTAAACACATAATCACTACAATACAGTATTTATTTTACATAAATGCATACATCATTATAATAATAATAATCCTTAGGAACCAAGCTCAGAGGTGCAACAGGTTAATCAATTTCAGAGTCAATAAACAATTCCAGTTGTCATCAGATTGATTGATACGCCAGGGCACTATGGGGGATACGCAAGGTTGTAAAGGTATGTCTTTAAATGACGGTGGAATTTAGACATATTTTCAACTGATTTAATACTTGAAATAGGAAGAGTAGGTGGACCCATAACAAAAAATCAAGTCACGGACAAAAAGTAAATCAGAGCTAGAAGATCGAAGCTGGACAGGTATTCTTACAGGAGTAAGAAATACGATGGCTCCTTACAGGAAAGAGTATTTGTACAGATATTGAATATGATACGATAACATAAAATACGTAACATAATACACCATACGCCACCTGGTGGTTCGGTGAGGTGTATCTGCATGACCGTGATGAGCGAGGCGTCAAGGTAGTCTGTCTCAGCCTCCTTTGTGTAGAGGATCTCCACGGGGTACGTGCGGCCGGGGATGGTGAAGATTGGCTAACAGCAGAGAACAGGTGAGGTTCACAAAGCTACACAGTGGTTTTTGAAATCAATGTATTTGAAAAATTCCCGTGGATTACTAAGCAACCCATAATCGATGCAGTTTTGTATTATTTGCGTTCACATTTGAACAGTTTAAAAATATTTGTATTTTTGTCAATATACTGCCCCTGTACTTGTATTTGAAAAGATTAAAAACATTTCCATTTTAATAATTTAAAACATTTGCATAACTTAAAAACATTGCATTTGCATTTAAATCCAACCAAGTATGAGCACATTTGCATTAGAATCCTATCAAATATTTGCATTTAAATACGATTACTCACACTGGAATTTTAGTAGCGTTGTAGATAGACGAATTTCATTATTTTGTAGCGTTGTAGATAGATGAATTTCATTACTTCATGTGAGATATATAAACAAGGCATTACCATAGCAGATTTGGTTATGCCAATGGTGTTGTTTTTCACGAAAATAATACTCAAATAATTGATCAGCAACATGAGTCAGCCAATCACTGATAACATCTATTATTATTAATTGCACATGGAGTCAGTCATTTTCCATCATGGCAAAAATTCCACTCTTAAACAATACAATTTCAATTAAAGGTATACATACCTAGTCATGTATACAGACACCACACAGGTGTACCTGTATAATATATCTTTGCTACCTAGGTTGTGTCACTTTATCAAATGATTATGATTTAACAGTCAATTCACTGACATAATTTTCTATTTAACTGCTACACACACTGATGCTTGTGTGTAAGATAGAAAGAAGAGTGTACTGTCATTCCCGTGTCTGTCAGTTAAACAATAAAATACAGAATTTAGCTGAATATAAAAATGTGCATGCACTCACAGCCTCAAAGAAATATTGCGAGAATTTGACGGCATCGAGGGTGGCAGACGTGACGACCAATTTCATGTCTGGACGCTTTTTCACTGCCTGAAAATAAACAAAAACATTAAAGTTCTAAGAAAAGAAAATATTCAATCACAACAATTGCTCAGAGCTCTATTTTGTTTTAACTAAAACTTGTTCCCACCAAAAATTAATATTGTTTCCTTTCACAACATGTTACTAAAGGTACCTCATATATACAACGATAGTTCCTTCTCAGAATAGCCGATTACGACTTCCAGTTTCCACATATCTCAAAAGGGGAGAGAAAAACGCATTACTAGTACTTGAATGAATAACTTTAAATAACATTACCAGTACATAAGTGAATAACTTTAAATAACTATCAGTGTGTTTTCTTGAATACAACTGTAGATCAGGGAATCATCTTGTGAATTCATCAGCCTGATTTTTTCATCGATTTTGCTCCCAAGAATTCACCACTAGTGTCATATACAAAATAGTGTTTTCACTGACACAGGGAGAAATTGAGTTTAATGACAGATTTTCTTTTTGAGCTAATTATCTGAAACAGTTCATGAGAAAGAAGATCATGACATCTTAGTTAAATGGTCCCCTTGTTGGCCGTGAGAAAGAAGATCATGACGTCTTAGTTAAATGGTCTCCTAGTTAACTGTGAGAAAGAAGATCATGATGTCTTAGTTAAATGGTCCCCTTGTTGGCCGTGAGAAAGAAGATCATGACGTCTTAGTTAAATGGTCTCCTAGTTAACTGTGAGAAAGAAGATCATGATGTCTTAGTTAAATGGTCCCCTTGTTGGCCGTGAGAAAGAAGATCATGACGTCTTAGTTAAATGGTCTCCTAGTTAACTGTGAGAAAGAAGATCATGACGTCTTAGTTAAATGGTGTCCTAGTTAACTGTGAGAAAGAAGATCATGATGTCTTAGTTAAATGGTCTCCTAGTTAACTGTGAGAAAGAAGATCATGATGTCTTAGTTAAATAGTCTCCTTGTACATACCGTCTTAAGGAGACCAAAGAGCACGTCCGTGTGAATGGTCCTCTCGTGGGCCTCGTCCAGCATGATGACCGCATACTGTGACAGGTCTGAGTCGACCAGACACTCTCTCAGCATCATACCGTCCGTCATGTATTTGATGACAGTCTCTGGACTTGTGCAGTCCTCAAACCGGATTGTGTATCCGACCTGGTGATGGTACACAGTGGTTATTAGTAATAAACTACTTCTCTAAACGTTCATTAACATATGGAATATATTATACGTTTCACAAGTTATGTTCCAAAGTAAGTTAATTTCTTACAAAATGTTTATTGTATGATTTTTTAAGCTTTCAAAAGGTTTCAAACTAACTGAATTCAAGTGTGCAGTTGTTTAAAGCATGTTGTAAAGTGTACTGTGTACCATGAGTTGTCTTGTAATATTTGTCTTGCCGTCTGGTGTAAACTGTTGTGTAGTGAAGAATGTTGGAAAGTGTAGTGTATACAATGTGTGCACATGTGGTGTGCATGTGTGCTTTGTTGCTGTGTATTATAAGGTGTGTCATAAAATGTGCTGTAAAAAATGTTCTCAACAGTAACAACTATGACAATGTTTGATCACTTTGATATATGCATGGTAAATAAGATCATTACTTTGACAGCTACAATATTGATGCCCCCTGAAAATATCTTTATTCATTTAAATCTTAAGCATAATTACCCACTCGCTGTAACATTGCTGTATCAGAGGCTTTCTTATGCAAACTATATAAAATGTATTAACTGTAAGGCTACTATGATATCTATCATGTCTGCACTTCAGTAATAGTTTTCTTGAGTCTTCAATAATGCCAATCAGAAAATAAATAACTGATCATTTGTATGATAAAGTCTTTTATAAAGTCATTTTTAATATTCCGCTAACAAACAATAAATTCAAGTGTGCTTGTACTTGCTGCCAGGTGGCGACACCTACCTCCTGTCCAAGCCGACAACCGAACTCCTCGGAGACGCGTTTGGCAACAGACATCGCTGCGACTCGCCGGGGCTGGGTGCAACCAATCTTCCCACGCACCGTGAACCCGCTCTCCGACAGGTACTGGGTGATCTGGGTTGTCTTTCCCGATCCCGTCTCCCCAATCACGATGAGGATCTGGTTGTCATTGATGGCCTAGGGAGGGAAGGAGGAAAGTAGATGGAACGTCAGCGGTACTGTAGGCCGTAGTTCAGATACAGATGCAGTGATTTTAAGTAAATGGTCATGATGTGTCCTTCCAGATTTTAATCAGGTTTAAGTTTTTTATTTATAAAACATAATAAATAATTTTTGTGTTCAAATAGATCAGGCAGTGTTTTAGTTAAGAAGAGCATAGCGCCGAATAAGTAATACAACTTGTGCTACATCCTTTCATCAACAGTAGCAACAATACACCATACTGTGCAATTGTATTATGTTGTTGTATAGTATTATGTTGTATTGTGTTATGTTGTTGTATTGTATCATGTTGTTGTACACTGTATGGTATTACGTTGTTGTATTGTACTATGTTGTATTGTATTATGTTATTGTACTGTATTGTGTTGTTGTATTGTACTATGTTGTATTATATTATGTTGTTGTACTGTATTATGTTGTTGTATTATATTATGTTGTAGTATTGTATTGTATTGTATTGTATTGTATTGTATTGTATTGTATTGTATTGTATTGTATTGTATTGTATTGTATTGTGGTGCTGTGGAATAAACTTTCATGCATTCATAATAAGTAATATTAGGGCATAAATAAATAAATTACCTAGTTTTTATATGACTACAATAGAACCAATAAATGTAGCACCACCCCGTTCCCCTATCACCTAACAAAAGTATTGCTAGTGTCTGATGTTAATATAATTCAACAATGCAGTAATTAACTTTACGATACTGGAACTGTGTCACTTCAAAACATGGTTGCAATTCAGAATTTGTCATGCTGTTCCACAATTTAAGGAAAATATATCTAAACACACAGGGAATAATAACAAGAACCATTAAAGCCATCTATTTATCTGATTCGCAAACACATCAAGAACCGGTTTCACTATCTAGACAATTAAACAGCAATTACAAAACACTGCACCTACACCGTGGGAACTGGCCGGGGGGTGGGGGGAACTAATCAGTAGGAACTACCCTAGTGAATGGTAGTCGCTATGGAGTGCTTCCTTTAAGCTCAGGGACCCACCTTGAGTAGTTCGTTCTTCAGCTTGTAGATGGGCAGTGACTGGCGCTGTTCCAACAGCGACTTCTTCTCCTTGCGTCCGTACGACGCCTTCACGCCACCAGAGATGTGTTTCTTCCACTCCGGGACGTCCATGGCCGACATTCCCGCTCCCACCATGCTTGAGGCCAGCTGGCGACTGTCGGCTGTAGGACGGCACAAACACGGCGTAATAAGACGGCTAGGGGCATAGTCACAGTGTACACTATCAACTAAGACCATCCCTCGGATGATGCCATGCACATATAGCGTTTCCCTTAGGTAAAATGACACGCTCACTTTGGTTCCCAAGGTTTTTGGTCGGATAAACAAAACATGCGGATTAGTGAGACACCTTATTATACATGGCAACAATATAGTTCCAACACAAAGTGTGTGGATCACAAAATAACTGGATTATTGAAAACCGGATAAACGACGCACGACTGTACTGTCTGAAGTGGCAACTCACACTGATGGTGTGTACAATTCCAAATCCTTAAGGATGACGCTATAATTTGCTTGCATATTTTACCTTCAGGCATTGGGTCGATCCAGTTTTTATTGATGCCCACTGGGATGGCGTCAGCCTCCGCCTCTCGCTGAATCTGTTTCATTTCCCTCCTCTCCTTTTGGAGAGCATTCTGCATCATGGCGGCTTGCGACAGCGAACCGTCGGGATTCTGTAACCATGATCAGTGAGACATTGTACATAACACAGTAATATTGACATACGACCACAACAAGGAGTTCACCCGCCATTACCTGACCAGAGCACTCTACAGAAATAGCATTATGCAGATTGTCTGAATTCCTGTAAGGACATATGTACTTTTTTCATTAACTGACTCAAATTTGATAGGAAATGAGAAAACGTTATAATGGCCGCCTATAGAAAAATCAAATGTGGGCTGATGTCTAATTACTCTAAAGAATATCACTGCTGATTGCGAAGTCAAATATCTTTAGGCACTGTAGTTACTAAACAAATGTTAATCTTCTTGTATACTGTAGAACATTGTTAACATGTAATAGTTTCCATTGATGTAGCTGCTTAATCTTTATTTTCATGTTTTTTTCATCATGTTTTTTTCAATTCCTAATACTCAGTTTTCCACTTCCTAATACTCAAAGAAGTATGTTAAACATCACATACCGGGACAGGAAAACAAACATCTGGGTAAGAGAAAAGACAAAGGTCGCAGACGTGATTGAACAAGTCAGAAGTGGACCTGGGCAGGGCATGTCCGCAAAATATGAGATAACTTATTGACATCGCGTATTACCACCTGGAAACCTATGAAGGGTAACGATCTAGAGGAAGATCGGCGAGACGACGGAGAGACGAAATAGACGACTACTGGAAGGGTACTATCTGGCAGAGAATAGCGCAAGATAGGCAGATGTAGAAACAGCATGTAGAAGCCACTATGGCTGCACATTGATGATGAATACTCAGTGTGATCATACATGAGAGTGAAATCTACAACAATGAGATATTAAAGATGTCCCAACCTTTACAATCTTCACCGGAGAGAGGTCCATGACTGCACGACCGTGTCCCTTGAGGAACTCTGGCTCCTCCTCAACCAGCTCTATCTCTACATCCTCGTCTGAAAACAACACACTACTGTCAACACTAGCTCTATCTCTACGTCCTCATCTGAAAACAACAGACTACTGTCAACACTAGCTCTATCTCTACGTCCTCGTCTGAAAACAACACACTACTGTCAACACCAGCTCTATCTCTACGTCCTCGTCTGAAAACAACACACTACTGTCAACACCAGCTCTATCTCTACGTCCTCGTCTGAAAACAACACACTACTGTCAACATCAGCTCTATCTCTACGTCCTCGTCTGAAAACAACACACTACTGTCAACACCAGCTCTATCTCTACGTCCTCGTCTGAAAACAACACACTACTGTCAACACCAGCTCTATCTCTACGTCCTCGTCTGAAAACAACACACTACTGTCAACACTAGCTCTATCTCTACGTCCTCGTCTGAAAACAACACACTACTGTCAACACCAGCTCTATCTCTACGTCCTCGTCTGAAAACAACACACTACTGTCAACACTAGCTCTATCTCTACGTCCTCGTCTGAAAACAACACACTACTGTCAACACTAGCTCTATTTCTACGTCCTCGTCTGAAAACAACACACTACTGTCAACACTAGCTCTATCTCTACGTCCTCGTCTGAAAACAACACACTACTGTCAACACTAGCTCTATCTCTACGTCCTCGTCTGAAAACAACACACTACTGTCAACACCAGCTCTATCTCTACGTCCTCGTCTGAAAACAACACACTACTGTCAACACTAGCTCTATCTCTACGTCCTCGTCTGAAAACAACACACTACTGTCAACACTAGCTCTATCTCTACGTCCTCGTCTGAAAACAACACACTACTGTCAACACCAGCTCTATCTCTACGTCCTCGTCTGAAAACAACAGACTATTTCAACACTAGCTCTATTTCTACGTCCTCGTCTGAAAACAACAGACTACTGTCAACACTAGCTCTATCTCTACGTCCTCGTCTGAAAACAACACACTACTGTCAACACTAGCTCTATCTCTACGTCCTCGTCTGAAAACAACACACTACTGTCAACACCAGCTCTATCTCTACGTCCTCTTCTGAAAACAACAACTACTGTCAACACCAGCTCTATCTCTACGTCCTCGTCTGAAAACAACACACTACTGTCAACACTAGCTTTTATTCTACGTCCTCGTCTGAAAACAACAGACTACTGTCAACACTAGCTCTATCTCTACGTCCTCGTCTGAAAACAACACACTACTGTCAACATCAGCTCTATCTCTACGTCCTCGTCTGAAAACAACACACTACTGTCAACATCAGCTCTATCTCTACGTCCTCGTCTGAAAACAACAGACTACTGTCAACACCAGCTCTATCTCTACGTCCTCGTCTGAAAACAACAGACTACTGTCAACACCAGCTCTATCTCTACGTCCTCGTCTGAAAACAACACACTACTGTCAACACTAGCTCTATCTCTACGTCCTCGTCTGAAAACAACACACTACTGTCAACACTAGCTCTATCTCTACGTCCTCGTCTGAAAACAACACACTACTGTCAACATCAGCTCTATCTCTACGTCCTCGTCTGAAAACAACACACTACTGTCAACATCAGCTCTATCTCTACGTCCTCGTCTGAAAACAACAGACTACTGTCAACACCAGCTCTATCTCTACGTCCTCGTCTGAAAACAACAGACTACTGTCAACACCAGCTCTATCTCTACGTCCTCGTCTGAAAACAACAGACTACTGTCAACATCAGCTCTATCTCTACGTCCTCGTCTGAAAACAACAGACTACTGTCAACACCAGCTCTATCTCTACGTCCTCGTCTGAAAACAACACACTACTGTCAACATCAGCTCTATCTCTACGTCCTCGTCTGAAAACAACAGACTACTGTCAACACTAGCTCTATCTCTACGTCCTCGTCTGAAAACAACAGACTACTGTCAACACTAGCTCTATCTCTACGTCCTCGTCTGAAAACAACAGACTACTGTCAACACCAGCTCTATCTCTACGTCCTCGTCTGAAAACAACACACTACTGTCAACACTAGCTCTATCTCTACGTCCTCGTCTGAAAACAACACACTACTGTCAACACCAGCTCTATCTCTACGTCCTCGTCTGAAAACAACAGACTACTGTCAACACCAGCTCTATCTCTACGTCCTCGTCTGAAAACAACACACTACTGTCAACACTAGCTCTATCTCTACGTCCTCGTCTGAAAACAACACACTACTGTCAACACTAGCTCTATCTCTACGTCCTCGTCTGAAAACAACACACTACTGTCAACACCAGCTCTATCTCTACGTCCTCTCTGAAAACAACACACTACTGTCAACACCAGCTCTATCTCTACGTCCTCGTCTGAAAACAACACACTACTGTCAACACCAGCTCTATCTCTACGTCCTCGTCTGAAAACAACACACTACTGTCAACACCAGCTCTATCTCTACGTCCTCGTCTGAAAACAACACACTACTGTCAACACCAGCTCTATCTCTACGTCCTCGTCTGAAAACAACACACTACTGTCAACACCAGCTCTATCTCTACGTCCTCGTCTGAAAACAACACACTACTGTCAACACCAGCTCTATCTCTACGTCCTCGTCTGAAAACAACACACTACTGTCAACACCAGCTCTATCTCTACGTCCTCGTCTGAAAACAACACACTACTGTCAACACCAGCTCTATCTCTACGTCCTCGTCTGAAAACAACACACTACTGTCAACACCAGCTCTATCTCTACGTCCTCGTCTGAAAACAACACACTACTGTCAACACCAGCTCTATCTCTACGTCCTCGTCTGAAAACAACACACTACTGTCAACACCAGCTCTATCTCTACGTCCTCGTCTGAAAACAACACACTACTGTCAACACTAGCTCTATCTCTACGTCCTCGTCTGAAAACAACACACTACTGTCAACACCAGCTCTATCTCTACGTCCTCGTCTGAAAACAACACACTACTGTCAACACCAGCTCTATCTCTACGTCCTCGTCTGAAAACAACAACTACTGTCAACACCAGCTCTATCTCTACGTCCTCGTCTGAAAACAACACACTACTGTCAACACCAGCTCTATCTCTACGTCCTCGTCTGAAAACAACACACTACTGTCAACACCAGCTCTATCTCTACGTCCTCGTCTGAAAACAACACACTACTGTCAACACTAGCTCTATCTCTACGTCCTCATCTGAAAACAACACACTACTGTCAACACCAGCTCTATCTCTACGTCCTCATCTGAAAACAACACACTACTGTCAACACCAGCTCTATCTCTACGTCTTCATCTGAAAACAACAGACTACTGTCAACACTAGCTCTATCTCTACGTCTTCATCTGAAAACAACAGACTACTGTCAACACTAGCTCTATCTCTACGTCCTCATCTGAAAACAACAGACTACTGTCAACACCAGCTCTATCTCTACGTCCTCGTCTGAAAACAACACACTACTGTCAACACCAGCTCTATCTCTACGTCCTCGTCTGAAAACAACACACTACTGTCAACACCAGCTCTATCTCTACGTCCTCGTCTGAAAACAACACACTACTGTCAACACCAGCTCTATCTCTACGTCCTCATCTGAAAACAACACACTACTGTCAACATCAGCTCTATCTCTACGTCCTCATCTGAAAACAACAGACTACTGTCAACATCAGCTCTATCTCTACGTCCTCATCTGAAAACAACACACTACTGTCAACACTAGCTCTATCTCTACGTCCTTCATCTGAAAACAACAGACTACTGTCAACACTAGCTCTATCTCTACGTCCTCATCTGAAAACAACACACTACTGTCAACACTAGCTCTATCTCTACGTCCTCATCTGAAAACAACACACTACTGTCAACACCAGCTCTATCTCTACGTCCTCATCTGAAAACAACACACTACTGTCAACACCAGCTCTATCTCTACGTCCTCGTCTGAAAACAACACACTACTGTCAACACTAGCTCTATCTCTACGTCCTCATCTGAAAACAACAGACTACTGTCAACACTAGCTCTATCTCTACGTCCTCGTCTGAAAACAACAGACTACTGTCAACACCAGCTCTATCTCTACGTCCTCGTCTGAAAACAACACACTACTGTCAACATCAGCTCTATCTCTACGTCCTCATCTGAAAACAACAGACTACTGTCAACATCAGCTCTATCTCTACGTCCTCATCTGAAAACAACACACTACTGTCAACACTAGCTCTATCTCTACGTCCTCATCTGAAAACAACAGACTACTGTCAACACTAGCTCTATCTCTACGTCCTCATCTGAAAACAACAGACTACTGTCAACATCAGCTCTATCTCTACGTCCTCATCTGAAAACAACACACTACTGTCAACACCAGCTCTATCTCTACGTCCTCGTCTGAAAACAACACACTACTGTCAACACTAGCTCTATCTCTACGTCCTCGTCTGAAAACAACACACTACTGTCAACACTAGCTCTATCTCTACGTCCTCGTCTGAAAACAACACACTACTGTCAACACTAGCTCTATCTCTACGTCCTCATCTGAAAACAACAGACTACTGTCAACACTAGCTCTATCTCTACGTCCTCGTCTGAAAACAACAGACTACTGTCAACACTAGCTCTATCTCTACGTCCTCGTCTGAAAACAACACACTACTGTCAACACTAGCTCTATCTCTACGTCCTCGTCTGAAAACAACACACTACTGTCAACACAGCTCTATCTCTACGTCCTCGTCTGAAAACAACAGACTACTGTCAACACCAGCTCTATCTCTACGTCCTCGTCTGAAAACAACACACTACTGTCAACACTAGCTCTATCTCTACGTCCTCGTCTGAAAACAACACACTACTGTCAACACCAGCTCTATCTCTACGTCCTCGTCTGAAAACAACACACTACTGTCAACACTAGCTCTATCTCTACGTCCTCGTCTGAAAACAACACACTACTGTCAACACTAGCTCTATCTCTACGTCCTCGTCTGAAAACAACAGACTACTGTCAACACTAGCTCTATCTCTACGTCCTCGTCTGAAAACAACACACTACTGTCAACATCAGCTCTATCTCTACGTCCTCGTCTGAAAACAACACACTACTGTCAACACTAGCTCTATCTCTACGTCCTCGTCTGAAAACAACACACTACTGTCAACACTAGCTCTATCTCTACGTCCTCGTCTGAAAACAACACACTACTGTCAACATCAGCTCTATCTCTACGTCCTCGTCTGAAAACAACACACTACTGTCAACACCAGCTCTATCTCTACGTCCTCGTCTGAAAACAACACACTACTGTCAACACTAGCTCTATCTCTACGTCCTCATCTGAAAACAACAGACTACTGTCAACACTAGCTCTATCTCTACGTCCTCGTCTGAAAACAACACACTACTGTCAACACCAGCTCTATCTCTACGTCCTCGTCTGAAAACAACAGACTACTGTCAACACCAGCTCTATCTCTACGTCCTCATCTGAAAACAACAGACTACTGTCAACACCAGCTCTATCTCTACGTCCTCATCTGAAAACAACAGACTACTGTCAACACTAGCTCTATCTCTACGTCCTCGTCTGAAAACAACACACTACTGTCAACACCAGCTCTATCTCTACGTCCTCGTCTGAAAACAACAGACTACTGTCAACACCAGCTCTATCTCTACGTCCTCGTCTAAAACAACACACTACTGTCAACACTAGCTCTATCTCTACTCCTTAAAACAACACACTACTGTCAACACCAGCTCTATCTCTATCCAAAACAACACACTATTTCAACACCACTCTATCTCTATGTCCTCGTCTAAAAACAACACACTACTTTAGCTCTATCTCTACATCCTCGTCTAAAAACAACACACACTGTCAACATTAGCTCTATCTCTCGTCCTCGTCTAAAACAACAGACTACTGTCAACTTTAGCTCTATCTCTACGTCCTCATCTGAAAACAACAGACTACTGTCAACACTAGCTCTATCTCTACGTCCTCATCTAAAAACAACAGACTACTGTCAACACTAGCTCTATCTCTACGTCCTCGTCTGAAAACAACAGACTACTGTAAACCCTTTTCCCCCGTCCTCTCTAAAAACAACAGACTACTGTCAACATTAGCTCTATCTCTACGTCCTCGTCTGAAAACAACAGACTACTGTCAACACCAGCTCTATCTCTACGTCCTCGTCTAAAAACAACAGACTGTTGTCAACATCAGCTCTATTTCTACGTCCTCATCTGAAAACAACACACTACTGTCAACATCAGCTCTATCTCTACGTCCTCATCTGAAAACAACACACTACTGTCAACATCAGCTCTATTTCTACGTCCTCATCTGAAAACAACACACTACTGTCAACATCAGCTCTGTCACTATGTCCTCGTCTGAAAACAACACACTACTGTTAACACTAGCTCTATCTCTACGTCCTCGTCTGAAAACAACACACTACTGTCAACACCAGCTCTATCTCTACGTCCTCATCTGAAAACAACACATTACTGTCAACACCAGCTCTATCTCTACGTCCTCATCTAAAAACAACAGACTACTGTCAACATCAGCTCTATTTCTACGTCCTCATAGGAAAACAACACACTACTGTCAACATCAGCTCTATTTCTACGTCCTCATCTGAAAACAACACACTACTGTCAACATCAGCTCTGTCACTATGTCATCATCTGAAACAAAAAGATTACTGTCAACACTGCCGCCACCAGCTTTTTCTGTGTAATAAATTGAAACCAACAGACTATTGACGTAAGGAGTTCATCTGCCATTACCTGGCGAAAGAATTCTCAATAGAAATGGCATTCTGCATGTTGTTTGAATTTCTGTGAGGATTTGTTTAGTGTTGCATGAGTTAAATGATGTAATTGTGCAGCGTGGTATCAGACCTGTCAAATTATGACAGCTGTCAGTCTGTGTTCTGCTGGGGGTAGATATGGGAGTCATTCTGATTGGTGATGTGATCCAGGCAAGTCAGTGTCTGATTAGAGATTGGATTGTGGGAAAATGAGGTACTAGAATTTCACGAATTTGATAAAGCACGTCACATCTTTGGTAACACGTCGTGTAAATGCAAATTAATCTCTGAAAAATGTGAATACCTCAGTTGGATAAACCTGGCAGCAATGAAGGAAACGTTATAATGGCCGCCTATGAAGTCCAACGTAAATGTGGTCTTATGTCTACAGTCAGCAAGTGCCCTTCTAGTAATATCAGTATGGTCATACATAACACCAGTGTCAATCTAGAAGGCATGGATAGAACTTACTCCATTACTGCAACACAAACTGAAATTAACCTATGTTAACTTTAACCCTCAATATATGACACACATATTTACCAATATAAGTAGTTTAAGTACACCTGCTTCTATACAAATTTCAGTCATAAATTACTATCCAAGTTGTCCCAATGATCTGAAGAAAACGATAACATTCACCGCATCAGTGGACAGAAGTTGCCCCCGTAAACCTACCAGAGTCATCTTGCCGTGGAAGCAGCCCCAGCTCCTCGTCAAACTCTGGCAACTCCGACTTGTCGATGACGTTGGCAGCAATCATCTGTTTGATCTCCCAGCGCTCCGGCGATGAGATCTTTTTGACGGCTCTCGTCTCTTGCGTGTCATTCATGTGCGGCACGCTCACCAGGGGCATGGTGCAGGGGCGGTCGGGGTTACGCGTGGAACCGGGGTCACCCCCAAAGTCCCCCGGGCATGGGTGGGGTTCAGATCCTTGCCCGTGCTTTGGTCGACGTCCTGAGGGACGGAAGACGGTTTAATATATTTACAAATATTTTATATAATGTTAAGGTTAAACTGTGGCTGACACTGCAAAATGTTGTCATAAAAGATGTGACAAATATTTTTTGATTATACTGAAATTGCTGTCATAAAAGACAGGAAAATCCAATTCTTATACTCATATAAAACTATTTTGAAATGATATATATATATATATATATATATATATATATCATTTCAAAATAGTTTTATATGAGTTATTATGTATTTGACTTTCATTTGGAAAATGCATTCTAATTAATACCATAGTATGGTTACATCTTTGCTGTACAACAAATAGCAGCCTCACATGAGATCCTGACTTCAAAGTAAAACCTGATATTTACATTCCTAGTAAATATCACCATGTGACATGAATTTCACATGCTCATAACAGCATGAAACAACCATTCAGCCCAACAACCTCTCATTGCATGGAACAATCCACGTGATGCTGCCACATACAACTAGATATATTTTGTATAAACATTCCAAACTACTACATGTATATTAGCGTTTCCGACTGCTTGAAACGAACACAGATTATTTTCATTACTATTAAAACGTTTTGCCCAACCATTTTCTCATTACCTTCATTGACAGACTCGTTTTCTGCCCAGTGAATGAAAGGACCTTGACCTTGCACTTCTGACCTTTCTCGACTACATCCGCTACACTGCCCACTCGACCCTCCTTCCGCAGCTACAAGGAAATGTCAATGTTGTGACAAAAACAAAAACAATAGTAAGCATTAAACATCCGTCACACTGCCAACATTATCCTTTTTATGAAGCTGTGAAAATATAAATGTTACAGTGACTTAGTACGCTTTTGGGGCAAATAAAATAGTTATGACAAGAACATGTATATATATATTTTAATGAATAAGTCAATGGTGATCTGTCTGAAGATATTTCATCCATGCCATGTCATTGTAATCCCATAAATATATATTTGCAAACTTTTAACCATGACTTTGAAAAATATTTATTTCCCCCTGTCATTTAATCCCATAAAGTTTCAGTAATTCTGCAAAAGTACCACTTGAATTTTTATTTAAATTTTGTCATTCATTAGTTACAGTAACTTAGCATGTGTCATAACATTACTTTGTCATTGCCATTCGGGGCAAGTTACTTTATTAAAAGCCGCATCTCAACTTTGATATATACTTCCAAATTTCAGTGACTCAATGTTGCAACTGAAGCCGCGGCTATAAATATAGACTTTACAGTATACAACAGGTTGAGTGACCAGAGACTGGACAGCAGGTGACCAAAGCAGGGAGTGGTAGTCGCATGTAGAGCACTGGACTGTCAATTGAGGAGATGGTGGTTCAATCCCACCTGCTGCATTTTTGAAACTTAGGCAATTTCATTCACCTCACATTTGTCTGTGTCTTTCAGAAGAAACACTAAAAGCCGGTGGTCCCTTCTATCTGGTGTCTATGCCAGGGGAAGTAAAAGATCCCACACAGGGGGTAAATGTGTAACCTGTAGTGGACTCACTAATTCTAGAGAAGCACAATTCTGAAAAACCAATGACAATAATGGTCAGCAAGTTGACCAGTGGTCATTAATGGAAGAAGACGACTGGACATACCTGAGAGATGTGGACCAGGCCTTCCCACCGTTTGCGCAGTCCCTCAAGTTGTACAAAGCAGCCAAACTGCATGAGACTCGTCACTCGACCAGAGTAGATCTGATGGATACACAACAGTACATTACTGCACATTTCTTAGGATAGTTTTTCCAGATCAAATGTTTTCATTTGCCTTATCCAAATCGAGATATTTCTTTTACCTGTACAGAGTTTCTTTTTACACGTCGACTTCACCAGTACTAATGACGAAGGCAGTTACGAGCTCCCCCACACATACGATGACGTCATTCGTTATTAGTACTGAGGAAGTTGACATGTAACATCCAACAAAAGTCTCTGCAGGTAAAAGAAACATCTCGATTTGGATATGAAAAATTAAAACTTCTGATCTAGTACTACAATAGATTTAAAGCAGGCTCTCAAAATGTAAAATAGAATCCATCAAACGGTACAAGTAACACACCCACACATTTACAAGCAATACATGCACACACACATTCTTCATCATATACAAACTGGGTGCAATACGCTTTATGTTTTTTTTTCAAGGCAGACTTTTATAATATGTTTAGGATTTAGAACAATTGCCTTTTGTTTCCCGTAAATTTTTACTAACAATAATCATTTGTGCTGCGTATCTGGAATCGACTTCCGCTCAGAGGCGCATAAACTACAGCATTGTTGCCAGTCATTATAAGCCATTTGTGATAAAACCAATGCCATTTCTGTATCATAGAAGATTTTAAAATACTGGACCAGATAAACAAGTCCAGAAGGAAAATTTCTGATTCACTCAACATCTACCAAACACAATCTGGCCTGATCCGAGACAGGAGCCCCACCCATCTTTTTGCTGTATATGTCACATGACAAAGGTCATGTGACTTGCTCATAGCATGGCAAAACATTTTGGATAGATTACAAGGAACACAATGGCACAACTATATAAAATTTAAGTAATAAATTAAGCTTACACGATAAAGACAACATGTCAAATGATAATAATAAATTTAAAAAAACTGAAGCTTCTAAAAACCATAATGTATAAACTGAATTTATCACCAATAAATGACTAGTTAAAATAATAAATGAATAATAAATAAAATAGATTAATCTACAATTATGGTTAAAATAAATTCATGTCAAGTAATCTACCAATTTTACCCTTGTGAAACATCTAACTGTGATTTTTTGTAGACTAATATCTTCATAAAACAAACCTGTCCAACAACAGGTTCAAGTGGAATGTCTTCAGTGCTGCCCCCTGTATGTCGCTTGTCTTTCCGTTCACTCCTGCGGTCATCTCGATCTCGACTATGACTGCGTGACCGACGACGTTTCTTGTGACGATCATGTGACCTGCTTCGTGACCGCCTGCGGTCATGTGATCGCGACCTCCTCCTCTCTGTGGATCGCCGCCTGATTTAAACACCACACGTGATTTTCTGTTACATACATCTATACAAAATCAAGAATAAGAAGACATGCCCAACACTATAATTTTTAATTTGGGCACAAGAATGAAAGAACACTATCTTGTTGCCAGTCGTTATAAGCCATTTGTCATTAAAAAACATGCCATTTGTGTACCATGGAAGATATTAAAATTCTGGACCAGATAAACTAGTTCAGAAGATAAATTTATGATGCAACCAACACCTACTGAACAAAATATGGCCTGATCCAAGACAAGAGTGCCACCTGTCTTTTTGCAGCATATGTCACACGACTAAGATCATGTGACTTGTTCATAGCATGGCAAAACATTTCAGGTAGATTACAAGAAACACAATGGCACAAGGGAACAGTATGAGATAAAGGGATTACTTCTTCCTATCCCTGCTGTGACTTCTCTTTCTCTCCCGGCTT
The DNA here is from genome assembly GCA_025642075.2 of Ridgeia piscesae. Lineage (NCBI taxonomy): Eukaryota > Metazoa > Annelida > Polychaeta > Sabellida > Siboglinidae > Ridgeia > Ridgeia piscesae. The sequence goes on along the minus strand of JAODUO010000747.1, from coordinate 186,141 downwards.
CTACTTCTCCTCCGATCCTTCTTTCGATCCCTCGATTTTCCCTTGTCCTCCGACTCGTCGTGTGAACGATCCCTCCTCCTTCAAGCAAACAGATTTCAGTTGTGTTTCTTATCTTCATGGATGCGGTTAATCTGATAGTCAAGTAACATCCTGGCATTGACACAAATCACTTCAGGCTGATGCAGCAAACTATCCCGTGAGCATTCACTTCCGTTCGCCATTGTTCTAATACATGAACATGTATTAGAACTGAACATGTACAACCTATTGCTAGGGTAATCTCTCATTTGTACGGGTGTGTGAAGGGTTTGCAACAATAATGAAGTTATATATACATTTTTTTTTTATTAACATGCAACAGACAGCCTTGTTTAAACCACTCATTAAAAGGAGTGTGTTTGGTTCCTGGGATTGCATTTGTTATTTAATATAATGGTTCTAAAGCTATAATAAACAATGCTAAGATATACTGCCCACCCAGTTGTGTTTAGTTACTTTAGTACGTCCATGATAAAGTATGCAATTTGACAGATACAACCCACGACTAAAAGTACTAAAATGAGCTGAGTGCTGTCTGTTCATGTTTAGCACAGCAGTCGTCTGCTACAGGTGACAGGCAGATGGAGACTTTACAATAACGTCACAAACGTCCCACAAAGCCAATCAAAATCAAGCAATGATCTACTAACCTTTTAGTGGAATTTGGATTGAGCAGTGCATTCAGTTCATCCATCATGCCATTGACAACTTTCTCGTCCACTTCTTTAACCTCTCCCTCATCTTCATCCTCCTTCAGCAGGTCCTGTGCAGCAGGAGTTGCCAAATGTCAACAATCACACAAAGTGAATGTATTATTATTTTATTCACAAACGCCAAGGGTGGTTTGATTTTTGATCAAATAAGTTACCGACGATGTTAGCTTCAAACAGGTATCATGTGTTCTGTACTGTGTCCAGTTCATTAACCGGGAGATACCTGAAGCAATTACTGTAACTGGACGATACCTGCAGCAGTTACATACCTTTATGTGTGGGTCATTTGGCATGGCCAGTCCGGGAAATAATCTCTTGTTTATTTCTTTTTCGTCCATGTCAGCATAATTTTCTTCTTTGACGATGACATCTTTCATTCTTGGCTTTGGCTTCATTTTCTGGATCAGCCTCAGCAGGTTGGCAATAAAGGACTCCTGTCAGGAAGCAAATTTGACAGTAAATACTCATTGTAGTCAAATCTATCAATCACATTGCAGTGGCTCTCTCGACAAAGAGGACCCAGGTTTGAATCCTATGCTGCTGTATAAAACATTGGGCAAGTTTTTTTCACTCTACATTGCACCAGTTCACTCAGCTGTATGAATGAGTACCTGGTTATAGAAAGGGGTGAATATTTGTGTAAATGATTCACGAATTAATTGCTGTGTGGCTGAATGCTTCCCATAGAAGCCGAGATGGTGTTCGATTGAACAGGTCTGCCGGAGAGTAGTATAAAGCGCTTTGAGCAATCCTGAGGATTGGATACTGCGCTGTATAAGAACTTACTTTTATTTACATCTACAACATGATTTACACGAACACAATCAAACTTGTTTGACAGAGAACTGATACAAAATATACAACACCAACATATTTTTATAATATATATTGCAGCAATATAGTTTTAGACATTTACATAAGTTTAGACATATTATAAACAGGTTAATAAACAGGAAAAGTTAGTAACCAAAAAACATACAGAGAACGTGGCGCCATTCTCATCGAGTGCTTTCTTGAAGGCATCATAAGTTGGGTGCTTCTCTGCGAGATGTATGATGTATTCAGCTGAAGCAATAATGACAGTAACATTATTTTACATAGTACCATTTTCCAGATATACAAACCTGCTCAAAGGCATCAATCATCCCACAATGCACCAAATGTTAAACACAAAATTGCTATAATACAACCATTATTCTACATATAATGAATACGTACTAAGAATATCAATCCATTTATACATAAATAACTAACATAAAATATATCACAGTACTAGCTAAATACTGGCTATTGTACACTACTGAAAAAGAAGTTGTTTTCTGCTTCAAAATTAATCAAGTTCCTTTGTCTGACTGTTCTTCTGTCTCACAATATTCCCCACTTGCGAGATCAAAATTTCAATTGACAGCTAGTTAGTCATTACAATGTAATTAGGTCAATCACAGACTGCATAAATAACAAAAAATTGGGTCATTTTAACTCTCAAGTGGCTTCGATCACAGTCCCTAATGTTGTCTGTCCCAGGGAACTGTTGCTTTACACAGCTGTACTGAGTGTACGCTTTTGCTGAACCTTTTGTTGTAGCAGAAACAACGACCCAACAGTGTTATACTCTTTTTGGGGTCAGCATTTTTATCTGTCTATTACCATTTTGGTAGACACAATTTTTGTTTGTCGCCATTTTGGATATGTTGCGATTTTGACTTGTAACCTAGTAACAGTCACACCTCAATTATCGACATAAGACTACAACAAAATCTAAACTGATGGACTATGCCATTTAAACACATTGCAAACTGTATATATCATATAGAGAAACACTTTAATTCATATCTCTCAATATGATTACTGTTTAGGGCAGTAGGGCTACAAGATGGAGATGGCATGCGGACAAGAAAGCCTTTGCCTTGGTTTATCGAGAGTCCAACAATTTTCCACCTACTTATAACCTGCCCTTGCCAGACAACTGTCATGTTTTGTTTGAACACATTCAAAATGCTAACATGAATTACTACTATCATCATTTAAAGGGAATAGAAACAAGGCTTAACCTAAAATTCTTTTTCCATGTATACATAAAGATTAAGTATGTTATATAACATTTGACAATATTCAAAAAACAAATAAAAATACATTTGTAGTAAAAAGGTGTTTTTAAACCTGTCCGCATAGCGATTTCCGCGGAAAGCTGAAAGTTAATTAGCCAGGAAATCACATGGTATTGTGGCGTCAAAGATGACAGGCGGACCCTTTCTATGTATTCAGAGCATGTTTACAAGGATAGGTTTTGGGTCAAAATGAGCATCATAATAAATTATTGTGCAGTATTACAATATAATACAAACACTAGGTCATCACACGGAACAAGTATTATTTATCTTATGGTTCCACACGAATGCGTTCGCCACTGTTTTCAGCTCATTTTATAAGTAATTGTATCAATTATAGCCACATACATTACAAACATTTAACTTCAGAGTCCAGACAGAAATGTTATATTGTTTATTAATATCAATAGTATGCCGATGTATGAAGGAGTTGTAAATTTAACGTAACACGTTAAATACAGGACCCAAATCCCGCTGGCCAGCATAGTTCACTTGATAAACGCGTTCATTTTCCGTTTGCTTTTACAATCGGAAAGACACAGGTTTGAACCTGACATAAAACCATTCATATTTTTTACACTCTTGTTTATGCTTTCACTAAGTAATATTATAAAATGAATCAATTTAAATAAATAAATGATGTACACTTGTGTTTTTATTGTAGTATTTTTTTATTCATGACAAACATGAAAATATGGTACGTGTAGTGTATACTTATAATTATGTATGTATATTTCTAAATTTAAATTATATTACTGATATTACATTTGAAAACAAATTGTGATTTGTCTTGATAAATGAAATTTAGAAATATGCATCGTCATTATAATAATTATACAATTAACATATTTTCAACGCAAATAAATAATTACTACACAAATAAAAAAAATTCAAGCAGTTGTCCACATCATTGCTTCTTAATTCCATTTATAATTATATTTTGATAAAGTTATACAAAATAGTGAGAAAAAACCAATGGTTTCATGTCGGGTTCGAACCAGTGTTTTTTTTCGATTGTAAAAACAAACTCGCATAGCAAACGCATCTACCAGTTGAGCCACAGTAACAACCAGGATTCTACTCCTAGATTTAAAGAGTTCTTTCACACATTGGCACACTGATGATTATTTTTCAATAGTTTATACACAACGTTTATTTCTTGCGATAAATACATACTATCTTATTGGTAATGCATTTGTCCTGAAATGGATCATGGCACGGCGGCGTAATCGATAGAAATATGAAAATGAACCGATGATTGCAGTGATACTGAAATTCAGACAGGCTTCTACGATACAACTGGCCTCAATTTTAAATGTATGTTTGCTGTGATGACCAGTGTTTGTAGTACAGGTACATGATATGTTATTGGGAAAAAGTTACACCATAGAAAAAAGAACACAAAAACAGGGTGGTGACTTTGAGAGGTATTCAATACATACTGGCTGAACCATGACTGAGCTACACAAACAATGGCACAGGTAGCACCAAGTGTAGCATCCAGTCAGCAGAATAGTCTACAACTTTCTGAGTTATTGAACTTTGAGAGGTATTCAATACATACTGGCTGAACCATGACTGAGCTACACAAACACTGGCACAGGTAGCACCAAGTGTAGCATCCAGTCAGCAGAATAGTCTACAACTTTCTGAGTTATTGAACTTTGAGAGCTATTCAACGTGAATCACCAAACAGCGAATTTGGTTGCATTCTTGCAAATTTATTGTCTACATTTTGATGCATGAACCATGAACATGATATGTTGTTTATATAATACATGGCTGCCTACTTGAACAAAATATTTTCCCTTAATGATGGGAGGAGGTGGCGTGACAGTGCGGTTGGTGGTCCGGGGGGGGCGCAACCCTTACGTTAAAGAGCAAAAATGTACCCTTGGTGTAGGGACAAATTCGTGATGTCATCTGCTGTTCCTGGTCAATTAGTGCTGATATGAAGGTATCAGAGCGGTGTGGAATTGCAGCATCGGGAAACCAAATTCTTGGATTAATTAGGTGAAATATAGAGCTTAAAGAAAAAGAACTTATAATACCACTGTACAAAACAATAGTTAGGCCTCATTTAGAATATTGTATACAAGCATGGAGGCCATATCGCCAAATGATACCAAACCCAGGAATATCAGCAATGAAATGTGTCTAAAAGAATATGGTTTAACAACACAAGAAACCAGCAGATTGAGAGGAATCTCAGTGTTTAAATATTGAATGGGTGTGAAAATATTGACAGAAATATTTGTTTCTCGGTTAAGGAAGAGAGAAGGACTAGAGGATATGGAGTTACATTTGCAAAGAACCAGTGTAGACTAGATATTAGAACATTCTCATTTTCACAAAGAACTGTAAATGAATGGAACAGATTATCGGCTGATTTTGTAGGTGTTAGTAGTGTTAATATGTTTGAAAATAAAATCAACATATATCTCAGATGGCGGGATACACTTAGATAGATAGGTTGGACTCTAGATAAGCCAAAGGGCTTCCTTGTCCACCTGCCATCTAGAGTTGATTCTCTATGTGGCAGTCTTATTAAATCTTGTTAAATCTGGCAGAACTGGAAGTATGTCATTGAGGGCTCCTCTTGAGTTGAAAGATTTTTATTGCCATAAAAATTATCCTGAGTAGTTGCAAATATATACCGAAATATACTGATAGGTAACCAGTCAGCACATCCACTATTACAACTACAAGCAGTGCCAGCCCCTCTGAATTGTGAATTGTTACATTTTCTTAGGCACGACCACTGGGTATGAACTTGTCACGACATTAGTTTAAGTGTCACAGTTCTTATCTCCATATTACAGGAGCAGTTTCCGTGCTACCATAATCTGAGGTCAATTTCCGTAATGATTACGGAAAATCCGTAATGGTAGGCCGCACAGTATAATAACATACACATGTGTGTACATGACAGCCAACAAAGGTACTTTATGTTATTTCTACTTCTGTCCAATAGGAGCAAGTTGCTATACATAACTACAGGTCAGTGGATTGACAGAACTAGTCAGGCAGCATTGACACAGCAGTAATGTGTGACACTTGCCAAGGGTTGGGGACGTTGAACTAAACTGAACACTTTCATCATCTCGATCACATTCTGTCAGTATTATTATTTATAACTGGACTTCAAGTGGACAACCGTAACTGCACAACCAGCACAGACTTCTGGCCGAACTTTGATGTTACAATCTACAACATGAGAATGCTGTTTGAGATGAAAGTCCTTCTACTGGCAGTGACGTGTGTCTTCTGTCTACGACCTGCAGCAACTGTGTCAGTCGGTAAGTTCTACATCTTCTCTATAGTTCCATAGAGTGTAGGCATGAAAAAGTAGTCATGTCATTTAAACTACCCGTAATCATCTTGCTACATAGACTGTCAGCTTTGAGTATACAAATATTAGTCATGTTGCTACATAAACTAACTGTAACTGTTAACTATGAGTATGTAAAACAGGATTGCAAGAACGCGTTAATTACTTTCTGTACCACAACCTACAAAAATATGTCACTTAGATGTCCCTCAAAAGTCAAAAGTAGTCTATGTTGTACAGCAAGTGGGTAGAGGTCATGCATCAGTGCACATCAGTCGTGACATGTGTTATGCGAGTCGTGACAACCATTAATTTTACTTCCTTCTTGTATATTGGCCTGGGTCTCCCTGAGGGTCAGTGACAACTGTATTGAGTGTCATTACAATGATTCTGTTAAATTGTCAAAATACACTATTGTAGTAAGTAACTGGCATAAATGTTCAACTGCAATTCATTTTTTAGTGTTATACCACATTGATCAGTAGCCTCAACAGTGTCAAATATAATTATTGTTATGCAATATTTGTTTATATCACAATGACAAATGCATTTAGCTAGGTTTCACATATTACTATAACATGAAAGCTTTTTAAAACACAGGCCTTTGTTAGTATAATTCAAAGGCATAATTCTTTTTTGTACTTCAAGTTAGGTACATATTTTGAAATCTTTTCTATTCAATTACGTTACCAACATATCACTGGTCAATGTGTCACATCGCTGGTTAATGTGTCCATTCAACACATACTAGCTCAAATATACTTTTTCTTTCTGTTTGTAGTTAACAGAGTTGGGTGCATCTACACAAATGGGGGCAAGCTGACGTTGCAGTGTAACAATTTACAACGTATACAAGTAGTCACTGCCACAGTGGGACAGAGTTCCCAGGCGTGCCGCAATGAAAGCAGATGTTGTCCATCAGTGGATGACTACAGCGTTCTAGAACCCACACAAGATGTGAAATACCTGAAGGACATATGTGATGGACAGCAGACATGTGATGTCAGGGTCGGGCAATTGACAGAAAGATATACGACTGACTATGAATCTGTTAACTACATTTGTAGAAATGATCCCATAGGTAAGCACACATTATGTATTTTTACTATAAAAACAATTTGTATTCATTACAGTTTAATGCAAAGTTCTAGTTCAGGGTAACACAGACCTCTTCATGTGTGGGCCAAATTGTGTGCAGTTATGTGTGTGAGCAAATTTAGGAAATTATGGACATGATGGTCATCTTGTGGTAAAGAAAAGTGCCACTTCTACTGCAGAAGCTGGTGGAATTGTTTCTGATATTGTCACTGGTAGACACTAGACAGGGAATTAATTACAATAAATGATGGTTCGGGTGACATTTTTTGTCACAGATCTGTGTCAGATGCTGCTGAAAAGGTGGTGCATGCTAATTAGGGCAAGTGCACTCAATATAATATAATGAATATGGTTGATTATGGCATTTGGATGAAATACTGTATATATTTTTAAATGATTATTGATGATTAAGGGTTGGTATTGATTAAAAAAAATTAGGGTTCATGCTGTGATAGATTGACACAAATAAAATGTTCATAGCAAATAGTTTCTGCTGTAGTGTCAAAATCATAAGGTTTACTGATCAGTTTAACTGGTGTTAATATAAAAAGTGTTAACATCATCCAGTGGATGAGCAGTTTTAAATGCTAATAAAGATATGCAAAATGTTATATAAATTAACATATTATCAAATTTGACTACTGGTTAGATATTTAAAAAGCAGCAAAGTTATGCATGTTTTGAAGAACAAATCTGAACCACACACTGTACATTTAGTACCATACAATAAATGATTATTTATCTTTAAAGTTTATATCATCAGATTAAATACAATTCTAATTCGATATATTTTCTGTTTGCAGCTTATTCATGGGGCTGCATCTATAACAGCAACACTATAAACATAAAATGTCAGCAACACCAACAGATTCATATCTTAAAATCAATCTTGATACGAAGCCGTATATCATGTCGCATCAAGAAGACCTGCTGCACCAACAGTACTGTCTGTTCTAAGTATGGATCTTTGCAACGTGTGCAGCAGCTGAAGAAGTTGTGTGATGGAAAGCTACAATGTCAAGTGAATGTGACCAGGGAAGAGTGCAATTACATATCTTACACTGACAATGAATTCGTTGGCTACTTTTGTATCAAGACTACTTCTGGTAAGTTGGAATTAGGCTTTGCAATATTAAAACATAGACCTGATCAAAATATGACAGGGAGCATGTGAATCGGTATGAATGCGTGCGTGTGCAGTGTGCACATGTGCATGAGACAGCAATGGGGGAAGGTCAAGGAGGGTCAAGGAGAATAAGGAAGATGTAGATGAAGCCAGCTAGCAACAGGAAATGTGACAGCTAGGAAGAACACTTCTGGAGGGAACAAATGGGAGCAAAGTAAACATTCTGTAACTTGGAAACTGACAGCTGGTTACAACATGGTGTGTGTCTAATAATAACTGTTTAATTTAAAGATGCCAGCCTTAAATCATTTGTTTGACCACAACAGCATTGACCACAACCACAGCAGCCTTGACCACAACCACAGCAGCACTGACCACCACAGCAGCCTTGACCACAACCACAGCAGCCTTGACCACAGCAGCACTGACAACCATCCGAGTGAGGAACACACCAGCCATAGGAGGGAGCAGCAGAAGTAGATCAGCCGGAGAAACTGACACAGCCAGCAGCCAGACAAATATAGGTAAGACTCTGTCAAATCTGTTTTAAAGGTTCCATTTTGTGGCATTATGAGGTGTTGAATTGATCACAACTACCATCACATTGTCCACCCTTTCACAGTTACATCCTGTCATAATAACAAGATATTTTATGGTCATGTAAGTCTCATGATCCCTTGGACACTGCTCAGAATAGAAGCAGCTCTCAACGATGCTGAAAAAGGACCGTAGCAGTCCTGAAACTTGCATTGGGGAAGAAACTCTATGCTGATTGGTATCACTAGCATTTTTTCAAAGATATATTTTATTATCAGAATGTTAATTTTTTATTTTTGATAGCATTTAAATATAATTTATATATATATATATATATATATATATATATATATATTTAAATATATATATATACACACACTTAAACACTACACACACATATATAATGATTTAAATGTATGTATATATATTATATATATATATAATATATATATATATATATATATATATATATATATATATATATATATATATATATAAAACAATGAAATAATACACTGTTGTGATATGATACAAAGTTACAATTATTATCATTAGGCCTACTCAGTGAACACAATACAGAATGACTGAATGTGACCATGAGCCCGTGACATTACTGGAGGTGACTCAGTGGGTCTGTGTTGTTGTTGCAGGTCTCATATTGGGTCTGATGACAGCAGCTTGTGTTGTAGTCATCGCTGCTTTCTTAGTCATCATCATCTGCTGGAGGAGGTGGGTAGTGACACTATGCACAATTAAAGTAATAGCTTGTACAATAAAAATATGGTGTCGTGCACTTTATCAGTGCTAAAAATTGCGATCCTTGAGGTGCCATCCCCATCGTGCTTCTACAGTTTTGCTTGGGGAAATTCTTTTTTGAAAATTATGTTACGTTATTTCAATTTAATTTTTTATGCCTTGCACTCTAAAGTCTAAATTTATGAACTATCCTCGAGGCCCTGCTAGATCGCTCGCCGCACGCACAATTTCAACTCGATACAGGCAAATCCAGCAGAAAACGTTATTACATTTTGCCATCACTTTCGACTAGCCCTCCCAGCTTATTACCACCCCCAACCAATTGTTGACGACCTTTGCACTGCCCTTGTTTACGGGAATGCTGAATCCACTGGTTCTGTTGCACCACTGAGCTTGGATTCTGAAGATATCAGCACCACCAGAGTTATTTACTTATTTATATTTATTTAAAACTGACGGAGATGTATAACCACCCACAAAGCACAATATTCATTTCAATTGTATAAACAAACCTAGCAGTGTTGTATTTGAGATTGTTGAATTCTGTTTTGGTTAATGTTTTGACAAATATCTAATAAAAAATAGCTATAATACAATATTTATTCATATTATTCCAGACGCAAGCGAGGTCCAGCCAGTCGCTCAGTCTTGGACAACCACCAGTCCACACAGCCTGAAATGAACTTGAATGCAATCACAGGCTCTGTACAAATCACAAGATCCAACCAATCAGAACAACCCCAGACTAATCTGCATGAAAGCATCCCAGAAGACACTGCAACATATACATCTGATGACACACACGTGTACTACAACAATGGACAGACAGTGACGCCACCTGATGATGGATATGTGAGCTACAATGACCAGTCTGGGCTGAGAGGATTGAACAGGCAGCCACAGAACAACACCCAGACTTCACCAGACACTGCACTTGATGAGTTGTACAGCAAGCCAAACAAACCAAGCAAACCTCTGAATGACTCGGAAGACTACGAATATGTGTGTACAGCTGGGGGGAATAGAGGGGCTGGGGGGAGTGGAGGGGCTGAGGTAGGGGGGACAAATGTGGAAAATCAGAATCTAGATTACATAGACATCGACCACAATGTGACTCCAGTTCAAAGGTCAGAAGGGGTCAGCACCAGGTCACTTATACTGAAGTTCAACCTAAGGTCGGTGACGATGACATGCAGATGGTTGAAAATGAGCTGTATAACTAAATATTTAATTTACAATCACTAATGTTTTACAATAACTACATGGATGTTACATCTATGATAGTGATGATACACACCATGTATCATAGGAATAAGTTAGATAAGCTGATACAATTGTTTCAGCTATTGATAGAAATTAAATATGTCTTTTTAATGCACCATTTTATCATATGCACTATAATTTTAGCATGATACACTTCATCTATCTTTATTAATATAGAACTCTCAAAGTTATTGTTCTTACTTGGGAGATATACATGGATGCCAATATTTTAACCAAACTTGTGTTTACAACATAGATGAATGGAAATAATCTTACATTTATAAGCTAGAAGGATGTTAATGATCATGCACTGCATTGTGGTATACTCTTGATATAACTCCAGGCACACTTCATTATAAACGTATGCTACATTCAGTTGTATTATACTTCAACTTGCTTACCCCTGTAATTCCTTGGTTTTGTCATGCCGCTGAGCTTGATCTTCCACGATATTGGTTGCTTAAGAAGCCATTATTGATTATTGTTTATTATTATTAAATAGACGTTCTGATGTATATACAGGGTGTATTAGTGAAATGCAGTTTATACAGGATCTATTTACATATTTTATAAGAAATATTAACAAAATAAAGGTACTGCAGAATTTGCCTGTCCATAATGTACCATGTGTACAAGTCTTTTGAAAGTCTACTCCTGTAGGTGAGTATCCAATCATAAAACTCTCTATGACAATCACCTCATCCACCTGACAATAAAGGTATCACATACTGCACCGTCCCACTGCTGACTGATGTGGACAGGTTTACTGTAGTTATAACTACTGCTGAAGTTACTATTACTGCTGCTGCTGTTCTTGTAAGTACTGTATAAATGATGTATCATGTACATTTAAATTAATAAAATTATTTAAAATGACTCCTGTTAATTTTGACTAACTGCAAAATTGGTGTGACATGAAGAAAAACATGATGGGAAAATTTGTTTTTAACAAATTAGCTGCAAAACTTGCACCTAGTTCAACAATCCCTGGCAGGTAGAGACTTTTCAAGCAGTCTACATAAAAAGGGCTGATACATTGTATAATGTTCTGTACTTTTGTGGTAGTTAAAACACGGAATATCGCACAATGATTAATTTTGACGCTCGTTTCCACCCAAAAGTTATCCTTGTAAGCATGCTCTGAATGCAGAGAAACAGTGCACCTGATGCCAGTATGTGTCCTGTCTGACGTCACAACTGGGCATACAGAAATCACGGAAAAAATATGAATATTTGAAAAAGTCCACTGGCATTGCATAAAGTGTGGAATTTCTAATTTGTTTTACTTTATATTATAATTTTTTTGCTTGGTGCATATTGAAATATATAAAAGCATGAACTATAATATGAATTCACGCATTAGGTGTTGTTATTCGCTTTAACTGTAAAAAGATGCAGGCCAAGTTAAAATTAAGCAGCCAGCAGGACCTGGTCCTGGAGGCTCGATAGATTTTCTTACAAGAGTAAGAAATGAATGTAACAAATCGAGGTGCGCCGAGATATTAGAAAAGTGCCAAATGGTACAAAATGTTGACAAAGAACAGTACAGCGGTTAGTGTTACCGGTCGTGGATTCGGTGGTTCATGCACCGGGATGTACGATCTCAGTACGTAGTACGGTTTATATTATCATATTATCGCCCATAAGAGTTTTCGAAAACATCACGCCGATCATTCGAAACTGTTGACAAAGCCGCACTTACCCAAATCTTTGTCATTTAGACCCAAGTGATTGTCGAGTTCTGTGCACACTTTGGACACCAACGAAAGGTGCTCCAATTTGTCGAGTTCATCCATAATTCGTCTTGACTTGTTTCCTACGCACAATTTACATTTTCTTCGGTTTAGTGTTTAGGCTTGATACATGAAAATGTGACTGCATGATTCTTTAAAATTCATTTGCTTCAAGGAATCCCTCTTCACGATGTAAACCAGATTTACAAGGATGTGACTGTGAGTGGCTATTTACTAGTTTTTATATAACTTATACAATTTATTAATTTACTTATTTTATCTTGTCATTTTTAAATCGTGTTTATCTACCTGTATAAATTGCATATCAATTGTACAATCAGTTATGCTGCTCATTATCATTTCAAATTATACCACGCTTTTATATGATCTAACTTACAACTTTATTTAATTTTCATCTTCTAAAATGTTACCACAATTACTTTTAAAATGCTTTGTGTGTATCAACTGTATTTTGAGTTTTAACTGCAAATTATAATGTATTCGCATTCGATAATGATTCAATAAATTTACGCACAGTTAGAACAATGGTATATTGAGCTCTCTTAATTTCTAGACACCTAAGCACAGAGTATCTATACAAAGCTGTTAATGTCACGTGTATGTGCACATTTGCACTGTCGGATAAAACAGTGATTTTAGATCGCCTGGACATTGCCTGAAACATATTGTTTCAATATCATCCGCTAGATGGCGACGTAGAGGTTTGCCAGAAGAGCGCAAGTAGGTCGTATAGTGACAGCTGTCGGAAGATATGGCTTCCGAAAATAGTGAGCACGACAAGATTCCAGTGGAGTTGGACATATTTAGAGATACACCAGTAAGATATCTAGGTACGGTTGTATGATACTTTCACGTGTCAGGGAAATGTTCGCAACTGTGACGGGACAACAGTTGCACGCTGGCCGGCATTTTGTTTGCTTGAATATAGCCAGAAGAGGGCGCGACGGTTTATTATTCTTAATAAGTTCATGGTGCTGCCCTCTGTTGCACTATATGTAGTCATTACGGTGTGCTGCCGCCTGGCCTATTGGTCTCGTTATCTGACATTGTTCAGATGCTGTTTGGTCTATCTACTCTAGCTTGTGGAGAGTGCATGATGGCAATATCTCCTCCCAGGTGTTGAGATGCAAATGCCTCTTTCTATAATACTTAAGCATTCACTTCCAAAGACCATTTTTGGTGGCTGGTGTGCCACTGTCCAGAGGTCGCCACTAGGATTATTGCCCCTATAGGCTTACCTTATCAGAATATAATTATACAAATATATTCTGATAAGGCAAGCCTTTACATTGTGGTAAGAATCCCAGTGGCAACCTCTGGTGAGTGGCACACCAGTCACCACATGCTATATATATATACATGATATATATATATATATATATATATATATATATATATATATATACACATCAGCACGCTGCACGCACGCACGCACACACACACACACACACACACACACACACACACACACACACACACAACATATGCCATAATTGATGACTCCATAAAATTATATTATTAATTATAATATTTTAATGGCAAATGAATATTGAATACATATATTTCAGGTAAAAAAACAGTTTATACACACTACTATACACACTAGCCTTTAAAAAGTAAATTTGATACAAATATGTGTAGATAAGATTTTAAAAAGTTATAGGTTACATGATGTGTAGAAAATAACCAGTGCAACTGATCAAACAATATGCAATTATACATGTCATTAAAAACAATTTTTTTGAATGAATAGTTAAAATAAATAAGTTGTATAAGTTATAAAAAGTATAGTGTTCAGGGATTTGGCCCAGCTACTCCATATTGGACTATTTACTATGTCAGTGCAATTGTCCATAACTTCCATCAAGTCATTATGTATGGTGAAGATATGTTTTTTTAAACCAAAAATATTCTTACGCATTATGACATCAAATGAATCGATAGCATTTTCCACAAACATGAAACTCGCACCGTCCCATCGTTGGTATCCCAAAATCCGTCTATGCATAAAATGATTGTTGTACCATCTTGTATGCAACTTTAGATTTTATATAAGTGCCATTGTTAAAGTTTACTCATAGTCGGAAACAAGTTTAAGATCACCGTATCATAACTGCTGTTTGGTTTCTTGGGCCATCAATGGGTGTCGAGCAAATCTGAGATAACTGCAGTCAGAACTTTTGAATTGAGTCTGCAGTCTAGAGCATGTATCAAAGGGAACAGTGAAAGCTGCCACTGGGAATGTTGGCGGTGAGCAGAGATATGGTTCAACAGTGCATGAACAAAAGCCCCTCAGACAAAAGCTCAGGCTAAGGACATAACCCCTTCATCATACATACTACCAGGTAAATCAGAAGTTAGTGATCTCACTGTGAACATTTGTTGACGTCACCCACATAACCGTCTCAAAACACTGGTTGTTAGAACATAGGTGCAGAAACACCCTTTTACTGCACATAATTTTGCCTGCCCCAACCATACCATCAGAAGTTACAGAAAGACTGCTACAAACAATTGTAAGCAGCATCTTTAAGCCTCCCCTAGCCATAACATCAGAAGTTACAGAAAGACTGCTACAAACAATTGTAAGCAGCATCTTTAAGCCTCCCCTAGCCATAACATCAGAAGTTACAGAAAGACTGCTACAAACAATTGTAAGCAGCATCTTTAAGCCTCCCCTAGTCATAACATCAGAAGTTACAGAAAGACTGCTACAAACAATTGTAAGCAGCATCTTTAAGCCTCCCCAGCCATGAAATCAGAAGTTACAGAAAGACTGCTACAAACAATTGTAAGCAGCATCTTTAAGCCTCCCCAGCCATGAAATCAGAAGTTACAGAAAGACTGCTACAAACAATTGTAAGCAGCATCTTTAAGCCTCCCCAGCCTTTTGAAATCAGTGATTTTTAAACAGAAAGAGTCAGAAACAATTTAAGCAGCATATCTAACTGCTGTTTGGTTTCTTGGGCCATCAATGGGTGTCGAGCAAGTCTGAGATAACTGCAGTCAGAACGTTTGAATTGAGTCTGCAGTCTAGAGCATGTATCAAAGGGAACAGTGGAAGCTGCCACTGGGAATGTTGGCGGTGAGCAGAGATATGGTTCAACAGTGCATGGACAAAAGCCCCTCAGACAAAAGCCCAGGTTTTGGAAATAACCCCTTCATCATACATACCAGGTAAATCAGAAGTTAGTGATCTCACTGTGAACATTTGTTGACGTCACCCACATAACCGTCTCAAAACACTGGTGTTTAGAGCATAGGTGCAGAAACACGTGGACAAGATACCCACCCTTTTACTGCACAGAATGTTGCCTTCCACAGCCATAACATCAGAAGTTACAGAAAGACTGCTATAAACAATTGTAAGCAGCATCTTTAAGCCTCCCACAGCCATAACATCAGAAGTTACAGAAAGACTGCTACAAACAATTATAAGCAGGATCTTTAAGCCTCCCACAGCCATGAAATCAGAAGTTACAGAAAGACTGCTACAAACAATTGTAAGCAGCATCTTTAAACGTTCATCTTCAAAACTTTGAGTAGAATCTTTCAAATTGTGAACACTGTTATGGGTGTAAAAAGGAGCTAAACACGATTTGATAGGCAGTGTACCTTTAAACAGCATCTGCATTATCATCTCAAAAACATAACATTAAATAAAACTTAAACCTAGAAGCAGTCACCCTCATTTTAAAGTTGCGATCTGATTACATAAACTAATCGCAATCAGATGACTATTTAACATATAGAAATGTATAACATTTTGCGAAATGTGTCTTGTCTTTCCCTAGGCTATGCGAATGAGGTTGGGGAGTCGCTGCGAGCCCTGGTCCACGTCAGTGTGGTCCGACTCAGCTACGTCATCTCCTGCAGCTATGTGTGTGCGGACGCTTGCAGTAAGGGCATGACGACGGCCAAGGTAAGACATGAAGTAAGACCACATTAAGGTCTTTATCCACCATTATACGACAACAGTGTCCCTGATAGAAACAGCATTATGCAGGTTGTTTAAATTTCTGTGATGACGTGAGCAATGCAGAGTGCATGAAAATGAAATATTTGTGCATCGTGCTTTGGGAACGCCAGTCAGACAAGAATAATTTGCAACGCACTGTAAATATCAGTAGTAAAGTAACTGTTTTGAAACAATCTACTCTCATTGCTCTGTATGAAAAGCAGGTACTGCATAAAGCCACTAAACTCATTAATGACAACACACATATTCTACATAACGAGTACGTCCTTCTGCCCTTGTTCAGAAGGTATAGAACCATCGGATTCAAAATAAATAGGAAGCTTGGGTAATCCATTCCAATATCCACGACTTTTCAATGACAAGCACCTCTGATGTTTCAGTGAGAGACACATCATTCATTATGTGTGTATGTTGTATTTGTGTGTGTGTGTGTGTGTGTGTGTGTGTGTATGGGTGCGCGCGTGCGTGTGTGTGTGTAAAGATGACCACAGTTATAACTATAATTAGTTATATTACAAACTAGTTTTTTATCATGATAATGGTTTACATACTGTTTTAATAATGTATTTATATGTATGTTATACTCTTTTTTATCATGTATTTTTTTTACGAACGCTGCAAACGAATTTCCTTTCCATGACATTGTATTGTATTGTATTGTATTGTATTGTATTGTATCGGAGGTGTCAAATTATTACAACTGTCAGTTGGTGCATTTCTGCATATCAATACAGATGTAATTTTGTGTGGTGATGTAATCAAGGCCAATCACTATGGTTCAAGCAGGAATGAAGGAGTGTCAGGTGGAAAGTGGTTTGTGGGAAACTGAGGTATTTGAATGTCACACATTTTTTACAGCAGTTCTGTCACTAAAGGCTAAACATGCTGTGAAATTGTCAATAACAGATCTCAAGATTACTAGAAAATAAAGGAAACATTACAGTGGCAGCCTGTTGGAAATTAAAATGTGTTCTCTCTCCAGATGTCAGGCTTATTGCTGCAAGATGATCATTAGTAGTAGATATTTTGTTTCAAGTGCCATGTCGGTGCCATGTCATAAAGTGTCTTGCATTTATAATGTCTTGGTTGTATAATTATCCTATAGTAAACACTGTCAACATTCAACATGCACTCAAAGTTGTGCACTGTTTGGACCAGCTGTAAATACAATACATTGAGAAAGCGCATTGTTGTTGACTCAAAGCAAAACAGCAGCAAACTCTCACTTCCACAAATCAATTAATTCAGTATTCGTATCAAATATCAGTCTGTTGAGATGGTCATTATAACATGCCTGTATTATTGATAAATCATGATTGTATTTACTGGGTCCAAATCATGATTGACTGACTTGCTGATAGACTAATTGGCTTGTTGATTGATTTGCTGATTGTATGACTGAGTGATTGATCAACTGACTGACTGACCGAATGACTTACTCAGCCACTCATGTCAGACTGTTGACTACCACTAGCCTTTTCTAAATATCTGTCTCGCTGTGGCTGATAAGTTCCTCAGGCTCCAGTCCTGTCTTCCTTTTAGCAAGCCAGTCTGCACAGAACAATGCCTTCATGTTGCTGCCTCCCACAGGATGGTCTTGGATGCTGTAATAATTTAATCCTTACGCATGCAGAAAAAGGACTCACTATTCAGTAGGTCTGTCCATCAAGTAACATATTGCCTAGCCATTAGTCTCGCTTAACCAACTCTCGCTCGGCTGTGTAACTCTGTCGAGAAGACAGTCTGGTCACTTAGCTGGCCTCTGAATGTTATCCATGTGAGGGGCTAAACAGTGCTGCCACTTCATGGAGCCTGGGTAATCGAGGCATATCATGCCAGAATTCCTGCGCCATAAACAACTGCAAATTTGTATTTCTGTTTATTTGTGTGTGAATATAAGTTTAATGTTGAATACTTTTAATAATATAGTATTATCTTATAAAAGCCAATCAGCATCTCTACTCTGTTCTGAGAGTAAGGCTGCCCTGGTGGCAACAGCAGCAGAGTATAAATCACCAGGCGGAGTTGAGGCTAGTGCTGCCACCTCACGGACTCTGGGTAATGTCTGTCAACCCACTGAATATCTCAGTGCTAATGGCTTCATATAGCATTTGTTCATACCATGGATAACTCAGTTGGCCACTTAATCTGTTGCAGCTGCCATGGTTGAGTGACTCTGAGAAGACGAAGAAGGTGACGGCGTCAGTAGTGGACACTCTGGTGTGGCAAGGCCTGGCGTCCGTTGCAGTCCCTGGCTTCACCATCAACCGCATCTGTTGGTTCACCAGTCAAGTCCTGCAGCGGTCAACAGCCCTGCCCGCCCAGACCCGCAAGTGGGTCATGCTGGCCACTGGACTCGCCGCCATCCCCTTCATCATCAAACCCATTGACCACGCCACGGACTGGACGCTTGACCGCAGCCTCAGGAAGCTGTCCTGGATGTCACATGACGACTCGTAGCAGCTTGATATTTTGGCATGTAAACCCATACAGGTAGTGGCAGGACTCAAGATGATCAGAATGTGGCGACATGTCAATTCATAGGGACATGCTGACTCCAAGTGACTTGACTCACCTTGGTCAGTATAGGGTGACATGTCAATTCATAGTGACATGACTCGCTGTATTGACGTCATAGTGATGTCACTCATTGTGGCATGGTGACCAGACATGGGGTCAAATACATTGAAATGTATTTAAATACAAATACTCTTGAGGATTCAAATACAAATACTTTAAATGCAAACGTACTTAAATACATTGGAAAGTATTTCAAACACTTTTTGAAAAACATTCAGATTCCGAGACTATTACTATATAGGTAAAAGAAAAGCAAATTATATATCGAGAGTTTGAGACATTAGTTTATTGTCATTAGTGTTTCCATTCAAAGGGGTCCAGCCTAGTGTTAGTATTTAAGAATGCACTCAAGAATAATTTAAATTGCATGTTATTAATATCCATGTCCTATATATTTCAAAAGTATTTGAAATATCAAATATTTTTAGGAAAGTACCTGGTACATAGAAATACTTTTAATTCCTACACGTCAAATACAAATACTTTTGTGTTTAAATACATAAAAATACAAATTAATTTTATGGTATTTTAATTTTGACCCCATGTCTGATGATGACATGTCGATTCAGATACATGACTCATGATGATGATGATGACTCTTGGTAGATATCTTATGGTGATGACATGTCGACTCAACGAATGGTATGTCAACTCAGTGCCTTCCTGAGCCACAGTGGGATGTCAGCTCAACGTACTGTGCCGACTCATGGTTCTATGCCAACTCCTAATGGCATGCTTCCATCATGATATCAATGTGATGATCTTGCCAAAAATACGGTCTGGATCTCGGTGTAAATTACAAGTACGATTCCTATTGTGAGCCATATATGCTATAAATGTACTCCAAGGTGGATTTGTCATATAATCACTAATCGTCTCATTGAGTATTTTTTGCATCTTGGTGAAGTACTTATTTAACAAGATCTATGTTCTATTTGTACTGTAATCTCAAGACATACTTATCAGTCAGCTAAATGCTGAATCTAGGCAGTTTTTACTATTACCTATTTAATATAAGAGTAGACTACCTTGACTTTTATGCAAGGCATGCAGTATTGTTTTATACTTTCATACTATGAAATTATGTTCTTGAATTAAAATTATGTTATAACTCATAAAAAAATGTCACACAACCCAATTGCAAAGAACATAACTTGGTGTCATATGTCTACTTGAACACACCGACATTTAATGCTACATTCAGGGTCTGTATTGATGTAGTGTTATTGTATATGACACCATACATGAAACTATTGTGCATGTACATACACATAAGTGTGTGTGTGTGTGTGTGTGTGTGTGTGTGTGTGTGTGTGTGTGTGTGTGTGTGTGTGTGTGTGTGTGTGTGTGTGTGTGTGTGTGTGTGTGTGTGTGTGTGTGTGTGTGTGTGTTGTGTGTGTGTGTGTGTGTGTGTGTGTGTGTGTGTGTGTGTGTGTGTGTGTGTGTGTGTGTGTGTGTGTGTGTGTGTGTGTGTGTGTGTGTGTGTGTGTGTGTGTGTGTGTGTGTGCGTGTGTGTGTGTGTTTTGTATGTGTGTGTATGAATTGCATGCAAAATAACTCCAGTCTAATGGGCTCAGTCACAACAACAAATGCATTGTTGTACATCTCAACCGTATATACCAATTCTATACAATGTTTCAGCCAATGGCACATCTAGGATGTCGGAAGAAGGGGGAGGGGCAAAAATGCTCAAGCATGTAAGAGTGGTTGGTTTGCGATGTAGCGACACAATATGTGATTAGAAAATATTTCAAAAGCCAGAGGGGCCATAAACCAATGCCCCTATTAAAATCAATTCCACTGGATACAGCACCCAGTTGGTCAGTCTAAAACTAATCACTAATGTGTAGTCACAACTGTGACTATCCATAAGTTAAATGATCACATTCATGGTATAATATATTATTTTTAATAACATTCTGAACAATTAAGACATGCTTTAACAAATAATCATAAAACCAAACAATCATGTACATCATATCATGTGTACATTGCATAGTGTTTAGGCCCATTAGCTAGAAAGTAGAATTTTAATCGGTCCTGGGCCCTGATGACATATAGACAACACGTTTTACTTTATAAGTTCTTATGACGATACAATTTATAATAATGTGCAATTATTCTGCAAACTCAATGCATCTGTTTCATGAGCACAATGCGAGGAACTCATGAACAAATTAACTCAGTAATGGATTGAATATTTGATTGTTGTATGTTAGCACATACAGGTGTACTTAGGTGGCCCTGAAATTATCCTTTTCCGCACGCAAGGCAGCCATGGTTGCCACGGGGTCATTCTGTCCTGTGTGCATCTGGAGAGCCTTCTCTCTGAAGAAGTTACATAGTTAAAGATGATCATCATTTATTAGTTAATAGCCACAGGTGTTACGGGCGTCACTGGATAAGTTTTCATGAGGTGTGATAATGTCTTTGATATCTGTAAGACAATTGTTAAAACCAATTTCTTAAATCAATTTGAACCATACTTTAGATATTAATGAAAAGCGTACATTTGTATTAAGAATACTGAATGAATGCACGACCATGCCAGAAGAAAATTTGATAATAACCTACCCGACTCTCATGAAGGGATTGTAGGACAGCTCCTCCCCAATTGTGGATGGAATAGTTGGCTGGCCTTGATTCCGCATCTCCTGCCAACAGTCAGCAGCCTTGAGAATGTTGTTATTAAACTAGACTAGCTTCATTAAGGCGACATGGTCCGTTCGTGGCTTTTTATTTTTATTGCAAAAATCATGTTATACGGTATAAATTATACCTGTTATAGCGTAGACAGTCAAAATATGTTTTCATGTACCATTTAGGGGTTGAAAACAGACGCAGTAAGGGCGCTTAACTCTGTGTACACATCGACCACAAGGCGTTTTCGAAACCGTTGTAGGCGTGGCTAAAAGCCCAGAAGGAAATGCATGATCACGCGATGCAGTATCACGTGAACACAGTTGGACGCCACTAACGCCACACCCAGCCAGGTGCACGGCTCCCAGTTGGTAAAGGTCAAAGGGGTCACTGCGGGATTTGCAGCGTCGGGATTCTTATAAACATTCGACGTTTAACATTACGAAGTCAGTTCTATTTCGATAAAACATTTATTGGCGGTCAGGATGCTACAATAGTTATAACTTATACTGATTAACATGATTTTGCAATAAAAAAAAGCCACGAACTGATCATGTCGCTATAAAGCAGTGGACAACAATCCAAGCAGCTTCAAGCCACAGACAGCGATCGTCCCCATCACAGTACTGAACTTCGTAAACTAATTCCCATGTGCATCATATTTATGTTATTGTCAGTTGCCATGCTGTATGCAATGATCAGATATATTTACTATACAATAACTCCAGTAGTGTTTGTGTAGACATTTTGTAAATAAAATACAATGAACAATGTAAAATTAGATCTGGCATCTTATAAAATAAAATGTTACTATTATTATCATCACAAACAAGTCATGGACAATTACAACACATTGGTGTAGAAATACAACTTCTAGTAGAGACCTACCAGAGCCCAGGAGAGTTTCTCTCTTAGTGCCAGGTTCTTGCCATCGACGTGGGTGGCAAACTTGAGGTTGGTCACTGTGTACTCGTGGCCACAGAAGACAGCCTGCAATGAGATGGCAATGGTGACACAATTCAAGAACAAGCCAAGGGTGCATTAATTGTCTAAGCTGTAAAACATGACAAAGACGAAGCGCCAGTGCATAGTAATAATTACAGCAGCACAAACATGGTGTGTACTACACTGTACATTGTAAATTAAACAGATGCCAAAGTTTTATCAACTGTCTGCTGTATAAACAGGATGAAACCATTTATGATGTATATATATATATATATATATATACATTTATGATGTACATATATATATATATTATAGTAGGTTGAAATGGGCCAGTCATGTGAAAACAATGGGTGGAGACAAAAAACTGGCAGATGCACAGAAAGTGGAGGGAAAAAGGAGGTGAGGAAGACTGAGAATGTGATGGGAGGACTTTGTTAAGAAAGATCTGGAAAGAATGGGAGGAGAATGGAGAACAACAGCAAGAGATAGGAGTTGGTAACTGCTGATAGAGAAAAGTCAGGAAAGAAAAAGACGATGGTAATCATGGCCAACTTCAGATATCATGTTAAATGTCTGTCCAGCCTCGATTTGTATCATAACATCGTATGCAACTACACTATATACAGACTATGGGGTAGTCAGTTAAGAGAACAGTGTAGGCTGCTGGACACAACTAGAACTAGGGAATTGTTTTATTAACCATGAGGCACAGACATCCTCAGTTGAACTTGAAACAGACTGGGGTTCATACCGTCTGATCCGGCAGCACACCGAGGACTTTCACGAGGGCACGATACATCTCCTCGGCAGTCCCCTCAAAGAACCTCCCACAGCCCCCCACAAACAGGGTGTCACCTGCAAGGGACCATCTCAAGTCACAATTTTTGTATGGTAATTTACACGTTTGGTGATCCAGAACAGGTACAGTATATATTCAAATTAAAGTGATACTATTAGCATTCTGTTTCATTCTTCAACAAATCCAATACAAATTTAAATATACACAGAAAGTCTCTCTCATCGCTAGGATGCTACATAAATCTATCCGCCAAAATGCAGCGATACAGTGACCTCCTCTGAGTGGTGAACCAAAGGTATCGGTAATGCTGACCAGTGAAGACGACTGGACGTTCCTCGGGGTCACTACTAGTGACATAGTAGCAAATGTGGCCAGACGTGTGACATGGAGTGGACAGGCACTGGACCTGCAGTGACCCAATCTACAACATAACAAGACCACCACAAACTAAGAGAAAACTTGTGCAAAGAGCAGAATTCATTGAGACTGTACCACATGTCCATTAATCCCCATTATGTCCAATGTTGACATATTTTTGCACTCTATTAGTGTCCACAAAGGCAGGTTTCAATGTGCATGTATTAAACAAACATACCAATGCTGCTTTTACACCTACAGACAGCGACACAGGATGTGGTTTGCAGCTGAAATTTAATGATCTCAAATTTTTTTTTCTTCACAACACTGCATGTTCTCTACGATTACTGCAAGTTCTGTAATATCCCAAACTGATCAATGGATAGATTATGTTACGT
The DNA here is from genome assembly GCA_025642075.2 of Ridgeia piscesae. NCBI lineage: Eukaryota > Metazoa > Annelida > Polychaeta > Sabellida > Siboglinidae > Ridgeia > Ridgeia piscesae. The sequence goes on along the minus strand of JAODUO010000747.1, from coordinate 161,715 downwards.
CAAACAATCATGCAATACATTGCAAACAACTGTCTAATGTCCAAAAAGAAAATTAAGTTGGGGAATATTAGCGTGCTGGTTAGAGTGTCGGAATATGAATCAAGAAATTCTGGATTTGACTGGTCGTCCTGGTGTCTCAAACTTTGGTCAAGTCCATTCCCGCCACATAGCATTAACTTATGCATCTGCATGACTGACCAGCCCACAGAAGCCCCAGTGTTAGTGAGTGCATTTCTCTATCTATCTATCACCCTATCTTGTACACAACCATAACAATCAAATATTGAAGAAATGTTAGCTAGTCAATGTTAGATTTTAGCAATGTCTTGATCACATTTTCTTAGTAATACAAATGTCAACATCACCACCAATGGAAACATCAACTAGGAATTACACCCTGCTGCATCATCTGCACCGTTTAGAAATTGTTTCCTATCAGTTTCATGAGACTTGCCTGAAATTGGTCACCACCGCTGATTGGAGTATTGAGAGCTTTGATGCGGTCATCTGCTCCATAAACCTTCAATCCAGGCACCATCTTGACTAGATTCTTGTTCCCCCCGGCATGGTCCCTACAAACAGACCAACATAGTCCCTACAAGCAGACTGACATGGTCCCTATTACTCCTACAAGCAGAGTGACATGGTCCCTACTACTCTTACAAGCAGGCTGACATGGTCCCTACTACTCCTACAAGCAGACTGACATGGTCCCTACTACTCCTACAACCAGACTGACGTGGTCCCTACTACTCCTACAACCAGACTGACATGGTCCCTACTACTCCTACAACCAGACTGACATGGTCCCTACTACTCCTACAACCAGACTGACATGGTCCCTACTACAACCAGACTGACATGGTCCCTATTACTCCTACAACCAGACTGACATGGTCCCTACTACTCCTACAACCAGACTGACGTGGTCCTACTACTCCTACAACCAGACTGACATGGTCCCTACTACTGCTACAACCAGACTGACATGGTCCCTACTACTGCTACAACCAGACTGACGTGGTCCCTACTACTCCTACAACCAGACTGACGTGGTCCCTACTACTTCTACAACCAGACTGACATGGTCCCTACTACTGCTACAACCAGACTGACGTGGTCCCTACTACTCCTACAACCAGACTGACGTGGTCCCTACTACTCCTACAACCAGACTGACGTGGTCCCTACTACTCCTACAACCAGACTGACGTGGTCCCTACTACTCCTACAACAGACTGACGTGGTCCCTACTACTCCTACAACCAGACTGACGTGGTCCCTACTACTCCTACAACCAGACTGACGTGGTCCCTACTACTCCTACAACCAGACTGACGTGGTCCCTACTACTCCTACAACCAGACTGACGTGGTCCCTACTACTCCTACAACCAGACTGACGTGGTCCCTACTACTCCTACAACTAGCCCACTAACCAGACTGACTGGTCCCTACTACTCCTACAACCAGACTGACGTGGTCCCTACTACTCCTACAACCAGACTGACGTGGTCCCTACTACTCCTACAACCAGACTGACGTGGTCCCTACTACTCCTACAACCAGACTGACGTGGTCCCTACTACTCCTACCAGACTGACGTGGTCCCTACTACTCCTACAACCAGACTGACGTGGTCCCTACTACTCCTACAACCAGACTGACGTGGTCCCTACTACTCCTACAACCAGACTGACGTGGTCCCTACTACTCCTACAACCAGACTGACGTGGTCCCTACTACTCCTACAACCAGACTGACGTGGTCCCTACTACTCCTACAACCAGACTGACGTGGTCCCTACTACTCCTACAACCAGACTGACGTGGTCCCTACTACTCCTACAACTAGACTGACGTGGTCCCTACTACTCCTACAACCAGACTGACGTGGTCCCTACTACTCCTACAACCAGACTGACGTGGTCCCTACTACTTCTACAACCAGACTGACGTGGTCCCTACTACTCCTACAACCAGACTGACATGGTCCCTACTACTTCTACAACCAGACTGACATGGTCCCTACTACTCCTACAACCAGACTGACATGGTCCCTACTACAACCAGACTGACGTGGTCCCTATTACTCCTACAACCAGACTGACGTGGTCCCTATTACTCCTACAACCAGACTGACATGGTCCCTATTACTCCTACAACCAGACTGACATGGTATCTACAAACAAACTAGACAGTATTACAGGATGCTCTTGGCAAGGCAAAAGTGTATATTGGCCCATTACTGGGTACTGAAGAATACTAACAAGTGATCATATACTATACTAGTAAATACTGCTGGTCATTGGATACTCACAAATGATGATGTGTGGTGAGTATTGCCACAAGATTCACACCTGTGTCCTCTACAGCTTCAATCATCTTCAAGACAAAAATTGCAAAATGATACAGGTGCGCAGCAGACATGAACAAATAGTTATTAATTTGGTTTAGTCACATTACACACTTACTACACATATAATACTCTAGCAATACAGCTAGTTATTTCAAATAAACTGATCTAATAAACACAATAAAGTTTGTTTTGGATTATTTAAACAATATGATGCACTCTTTTATTAATCCAACTGCAAGTAATACTTGCATCATTGACACTGACACGTCTCAAACATGACCATCAAATTAACCTCTTTAGTGACGGATTAAATGAACAATTTAGCTCCATCGGCAAACAGGTGTATATCTCTTCATTCCTGTCAACAGAGGTAGGAAGTAAAAGATCCATCGATAGTCAACATCACAATGTCTTACTATTCTACCAGCATAACGAGTATTTAGTAAATTTAACAATCCATAGCTATCAGCCATACAACTAATGATGTAGCGATGGCAACAATAGTTGGACAAACACAGGTATATTTGTAATATGATCCACATGTATGTGATTTTTCAATTTTATTGTGAAATGTTTACTTAGTTACCATATGTCAACGACTGGCAAATTACTCCAACTCTAACCAGTGGCACCACCCATAAATTTCAGCAGAGTGACAGGGTCCAAGTGATATATAGCTAAACTCACATCAACTGTAATTGGAGCAAAAGCATATATGTATGTGACACTATTGCGATTATATTTACTATTATGATAGTATCAAGATTATCATGATAGTATTACAAATTTGCAATAGTATTTACATCTATCATTACCTTCTCAGGTTCGACTGGATCAATAGCAGCTGCTTGCTTAGTGCGTTTGTCGACCAGCAGATACATGTAGTTGTCATCAAGGGCAGGAAGCACGTGTACGTTCATGTTGTCTAACTGAACAATTGACCCTTTTGAATGTGAACTATTGCAACAACTGTTGTGGAAACTGGCTGCTAGAGGAAACACAGCTGAAAAGAGACGATTAGCTGTTAACTCTGTCATGAAAATATACTATTTAATTTTAACTTTTATTTATTTTAAGCTTAGCCTGTCCTAACATGGCAAACACATATCATTACAACAAAATCATGCTTATTTTCATGCACATTTATTTCTTTATTCACATGGATAGCGCACAACATCCACTGAGTCTGTGAGGTTATTCTTAATGTCATCAGTGCCACATATGAAATGCTATTATGATGAGTGTATTCTGTATAGAAAATATTCTACGGTGCATTTCAAAGCTGCTTTTGGCAGTGCTGCTCAAAAAGAATACAGGTCTGAGGAGACATGTTTCTTTACCACAGTCTATGGTCCTCAAATGGGTAGCCCAACTCGTGCTAAGGTTAACTTATTGGATAATTTCTATGTAGACCTTTTAAAAGTGTCTGGTCATGTTATTTGTCAAATATAGGTCATGGCATATTATGTTTTGTAGCATGTAATTGAATCTAGTAATTACTGTGTTTGTAACATAATGCTTTGATATTTTGAGTTTGCGTTACTTTGCGACTTAGGTTTTATTAAATGACTACATATTCCCATTTACATGTAATTTAAACTATTGTGGTAATTGTACATACCATTATAATGTTGTTCAATGCTGGACATGCAATGAAGATCACGCTTGCCTTCAGCCACAACAAATGTAACACATGATATTAATTGAACTGTTTATGGAACATATCTCAATATGTACAATGAGAAAAACATTACTTTATTTTGCATAAAACATTTTGGACCTGCTAAAACTTATTTCTATTAGGCTTTTTTTAAATAGTTTTATGCTAAAGTTTTTAAAGTACCACTGCTTTTACCAGTTTTGCGAAGAATTACCGAATTCCAAAAGTGTTATGAACTTCATAATAAACTCTATCTTGTGGGATAATTTTAAGTGACAATGTGCTATTTCCTGATCTACCTAGTCGTTCTATCGGTAGAAATAATTTCACCGACTCGAGTGTGAGCGATAATATAGTGTGATACATATGCAACCAGTGGCAGGAGATGTTGTTGTGCGCATACAAACGAACTACATACATTGTCAGTCACAAAGGATATCACACCCTAGTGGCAACTGGACTGATGAGAAGCAAAACTTAATCGTACCACCAAGCAGATTAAATTTAGCTGCACGAACAGCTAACTTTAGCGTTCTTCCCAAACCAGTAAACATAATCTAGTTTTAGAATATCCCACTATGTGTCACCACTTAAACTCATACTACCATCGCGATCATCAATGACAATGTCTACGCTATTATACGAACCATATTTTGCAATGTTTAATGCAATTTAATCGGAACACAAAATCGCTACCTCTGCCTGGGCTCTACTTGAGATTATCCGGTATCCGCAAGGTGGCAGTAAACGCAGCGAACGCTACGACGCAGAAAGTATTTTGCGTCATGACGACATTGGTACACGATAAAAATATTACTACAAAAAAATTCAAAATGCCACTGAAATCGACTAGTTGCACATGTAAATTAAATAGATAAGCCATAATTATACGGTAACCATGCGATGTGTGTATGTGGAAGAATGTAAGTTACGGCACTGCATCATCTCCGACCGTCCCCCACGACACCTTTGAGTTTGATTCATTGAACAGGCAACACGAGAGGCGTGCTAGTGTTGAATCATGTAAACCCATACAAATGGCAAAAAGCCATAAGTCTTACGCACAAAATGTACAAGTTGACATCTCTGTGCAGTCATTTGCCACTTTGTACTGGTCAGTTAGCGTGTGAGAGAGGTATTTATGGACTATTCATTATGCCAAAAATATATGTTTTACATCGTATTGCCAATAAGTCATACATGCAAATAGGTGAAACGTGGCACAGGTGTGTGAAAGATGCAAAACTGCCTAACTAATTAATCTAGAGACACAAAACAGAGACAGATGTCAAAGTATTTATTTTTTCTAATGCAGTCTATAAACATTATAGAGTGCAGTATTATTTTTGCTACTCGATCAAGTGACACAAAAATGGCATACCTTAATAATAATATATGAACCAATCAAAGGTAAGATTGTATTTTTTAAATGCTGTTCAGTAACACACATGGTCAAATATACAGGTGTACATACACTGAGATACACTGTACACAATCATTACTAGTAAAACGAGCTGTAGCTTTCTCTTAGGAGAACATATCTAGGAAGCATTCAGCCATTGCACAAAGACTTTTCCTTTTCTCATATCCAAGGTGCATTTTTAAGCGGTAAAGTTTTTATATAACATCTCATATTGACTTCATCATTACCATCATTCAATGTCACCAGTACTGATGAAGTCAATATGAGATGTTAGATAAAAGACTTTACTAGGTAAAAATACACTTTGGATATGAGAAAATGAAAGTGTTTGATATGAAAAAACTATCGTGAAGAATGTTCAGTAATCACGTCCACCACAGTTTACTTTATAGCCAGTTACTCAATTACCCAGCTGAATGATGACTACAGCAAAGTAACAGAACTGCCAAATCTTCTGAACGGCTGCAATGATGATTTTAACCCACATTCGTGGGACCATAAACAAAGTGCAATAATGATCACATAGTGAATCTCTATTTCAGTTCTTCCTATGTTAGCTTGGCTTCCTGTACTTGCACTGCAGCCAGACACGGTACATCTTCAGCTGTCGTCCTCTGTTCACCTGCAGCCTTCTGTCGATCAGGTTCTGTTCTTCCTTCAGCCCGGCCTCAGTGAACAACTCGCGAAGTTCATCTAGAAATGACAGACAGACATGGTATCGTTCAATTAAAGCCATCCTTGTTAGTCTAACTGCAAGACACAGTCTCCCTAACAAAACATCACCAACTCCACCAGTCAAGTTAGTTTATTACTTGACCTTATACAATAAATTACCATATCAATCATTCTCACAAGCCAGGTGTCACTGCACTGCGTTACTGTAACCCTGACTGATCATCTCCGAAAACCTTATTGCAATTGACTTTGCTAGTTACCACTGCATCAGCCATGGGAACAGCGTAAAATACCCTCCTAATTTGAAGACGGGTTCACAACTGGTGGGAATCCCAATATAGCTAACTGTTCACATCCTAAACTTTGCATCACGGTTAGCTGAACATTTTAAATATTATGGTCAACTGACCTGGTTTGATATATCCAGTGTGCGATATCATTGGCTGACATTAAGAGGAGTTTTTGAAAGCGATGTGTAAGGGGTAGGGAAAAGGTGGTACTGATGTAATCAACCGTAGCGCCCCCTGGCACACGAGGAGGGTATCAGTTGAAAATGTCTCAAACTTATCAACCATCTACATATTGTATTATTCACCGTAGCACACAATTTGTCACTGTGTTAAGAGGGTGTGCAGCCATCTGGTCAATATCAAACCATCAAATTGATCAATTTCAATCCAAATCCAACACAGGTCACAACAGGTGAAGCAGTATCTGTCCAGTGTCAAATTCATTGCCAGACAAACCTTGTGTGAAGAAGTAGACCCGAGTTCCATCTCCTCGCACATAGAAGTTCTCTGACAAACACCGCCCTACGCAAAGAACATGATGTGTGAAAAGTATATGACATAGTTCAGTTACACTGGTGCTGCACAGCAAGAAAAGATCCCATTTAGTTAATGCTGCCTCTACCCCTGAGATTATACACTGGGCATAGATAGTGCAATGTTACTACATAATGCTACACTGGTGTTTGTTGTTTGTCAGCGTTGGCAATACTGCTAGAAATAGCTCACATCCACCTGACTGGTCAGTGGTCACCACTGTATGCCAGTGTGATCAGCAGTTGGCATGGATGGTCAACATTCAGTTGGCTCTTAACCCCCCTGTGAAATTATAGCACCTTTAAATTTGCGAACTACACCAATTGACCCTCTAGAATGCCTGCAAAAAGTTAGTCACTTTATATATGCAAAACTGACAGACACACAGAACAAAAAGTGAACTTCATATATATAAATATATATATATATAAATATACATAATATATAAATATATATATATATAAATAAATATATATTATATATAAATATATACATATTATATAAATATATACATAATTATATATATCTCCCAGAATCCAATCCTTAGTACTCCTCAAAGCGCTTTATTTTTTACCCCCTAGAGTCGTGTTCAACTGAACACCATATTGATTTTTCTGGGAAGAATTCAGCCAAGCTGCAATAGATCTACATAATACTACTCATACGTATGTCCAACCCATACCTTCCTTGAAGCGTAACTGAGCCAGATCATACCGCCCATAGTCTCGGAACAGAAGAATGCCACCGGGCTTGAGGAAGGAGGCAAGTCTTTTCACTGTGTGGCTCATTCTGCAAGCAAAATTATTTTATGTAGGAGCAAGACATTAAATTATCTCATACACATCAACTTCAAAAATAAGACATTTGAAAAGGGATGTAGTCTGTTTGTAGTTTTATACATTAAATAAAATAAAGACTGCTTTTAAGCCTGGAATAAATAAAACATTGATGGCATCTAATCCAAAAAATTATTTGTATTTTAATGTGCTAAAACTAAACATAATTTCTGGTAATAACTGTATTTACAACATACCAGACCATGTGCTTTAACAACAACTCTGTGATGGATCCGATAAACCCATTCAAGAAAACTATTTCAATGAATTTCCTGTTAATAAAACTATCATCTTGTCTGTTACCGGGTGATGGAACAGATCTTCTGGTCTCTCTTTAATCATAGAATCTTATAGTATAACATTTTAAACTATATTTATCACTGTATTATTACAGGCCGGTATTTGCAAAACTTACAATACTGTGTCATCAATCTCCAAACGACAGTGTACACTTCAAAGATCAGACAAGATTCCCACACCTGTCACACTTATGTTCATATGAACTCACTTATCAGGGTGAATCGCTGAGAGGACGAAGATGAGGATGATGACGTCAAGACTCTCCGGTGGAAACGGCACAGGGGAGTTGTCATCTGTGACATCACAGACGAAGGCATGACACCTGCTTGTGTCATAGTCTGCATGCTCCTGGAAATGTTAGCGACGACTTAAATCTTCCTTTATAAACATATACATCTGACTCTGCATAATGCACACATATTAAGTGCTAAGGTTTACCTATAATTCTTGCACATTTTATGCAAATATATATTTTTTGCAGATACAGAAGACCATCTTTATGCAATTTGAATTTTAGAAGCAACAAATCACTGACATACACTCATTAGTTCAAACTTCAAAGCACACCTGCTGTGTATCTTGTCACTAAACAAAAGTATCTTAATCATTCTAAATAATATATAATATGCGACAGTCACAATACCTGTATTAGATTACCTGTGTAGCTGGGCTGTTTTACTTACTACAAACATGACCTCCCACACCAGAGGTTGCTGCGACTGATCATGTCAGTATTAGCATACAGTACATCTGGTACATCCCTTTGGAAAGCTTCTTTTAGCCTCAGCCAATGAAATAGCTCATGAGAAGTGTGGTTGGCCGCGGTCAGCCACTGCTCGTGTTACAAGCAACATCTAGGATGCAATCTGGGGCAGGTACTTGCACTGTTTTCATGGCTGATGCAGTAGTGACTGGCGAAGTCAATTCCTAACATTTTATTGTTCGACATCGCTCACTTCCACGGATGGTGTGACAGTCTTATTAGGAATAGACTTACAGCTCCATTTAAATAGGCATATAATATTACTAAGAATTTATTTCTATATAATGATCATTCATTTCTGCTAATTTAGCTGAATTTCTCAAAATAGGAACATTCTTCTTCCACTCAAAATTATCTGAACACATTCATACTGTTGGCAATCAATGTCACCACCCACAAACACAGCATGAACACATACCTTCACTATATTGATGGCAGTTGCGGACAAGTCACAGCAATACACAAATAAGCCAGGATCACTGCAAACATAACCAACTCTCCATTATCTGCTTCACATGCAAAACAGCATGCAAGAGATCGCAATTGTGCAGTCTATGAGCTATTGGTTTAAAAAGCGTAAATTAAAACAAAGGTAATTGTAATCTGAAAAAAAATTGCAGTTTAAAACAAGAGTGCCTGCTCCTAGTTTTATTTAACATTACCCTCTTATGACTACTACATACATGTTGACAGTTTACTGCCTGCCAAATTGCATTTAGTTATTTTAGTGCGACCGTCCCAGAACCCTCGAAACCAACCATCAGCATGCGCTTAAAGACCAGGGCTGACCTGGAACAATTGTGTCTGATTGCCATAAATAGAGAAGTGGTGTAAGCTCACGCAAGAATGGCTGCCGCGACTGCAGAGAAACACTTTTAGTAATAAATGAAACTTGGAACAATGTACACAATTTGAAATATCCCACCCGTAACATGTTCAAATGGTAAACGAAACATCCAGTTTCATAAGAAAATTACCTGGCAATAATGCTGAGGGGAGCAGAGTTAATCGCAATAGCCTTTTTTAACTTTCTCACATTCTTGAAAGCAGACTTCCTGTTACAAATGACTGCTTTGTCAATTATGCGCAGTAGCAGACATCCTCCCTCAAAAATGATGCTCACAACTTCATATTGACATGTATTGTAAGGCCTGAATTATATGTTACCCAAAGAATACCTTCCTCATTCACTCAGCCTCCCTTCCTCCCCAAACTCCCTACTGACCTGTTGGCCTGTAAGACAGGGAAGACCGTATTCCCAACTCCGCATCCAACCTCCAACACCCGAGTCGTTGAACACTCTCCCCCACCCTCAACACTCTGCTGACACTTCGTCTCAACACTGTCCCGAGTCACATCACTTCTGACAACACCACTATCAACACCCGATGTCACTGCACTGCTACACTCCACGGCACTAGTCCGACACACTCCTTCTGTTTCCAATGTGCTGCCCTCGACATGTCCATGACTCATGGCGTCCTCTTTTGGCGTGACAGGGGTGAGACCATTTCCGGAGAGTTCAGGGAACTCTGTGAAGAGCCAGTGTCTGTCTTTGAAGAATCTGTTTTGATGCTGTTTGTAGAACTCGTCCCAGAAGTAGTCTGCTTCAATCTCATATTTTGCTGTTGACGGAGAAGTGATGAGACAGTCATGAATCAAAATACTTTATCGCCCATTCTAAACATTACATTAAAAACAGACGTTTTTCTTCAGTTACACATTAAAATAGTTGACACATTAAATAAGATTAAATACAATAAGTACAATGAGAACATGGAATAAATAATAGATAAATAAATATGTTGTAACATCACACAATTTTGTCTACATGAATTGATGATTATCTAGGATTTCAAGGCCCCTTGAAAATCAAAGGTGTCATGGTCGTGAAAATCAAGAATTTCAAGATCCCTTCAAAATCCCAGATTTCATTCAAGATTCTTGAAAATTTAGAATTTCAAGATCCCTTCAAAATCCCAGATTTCATTTAAGACTCTTGAAAATCAAGAATTTCAAGATCCCTTCAAAATCCCAGATTTCATTCAAGATTCTTGAAAATTTAGAATTTCAAGATCCCTTCAAAATCCCAGATTTCATTTAAGACTCTTGAAAATTAAGAATTTCAAGATCCCTTCAAAATCCAAGATTTCATTCAAGACTCTTGAAAATTAAGAATTTCAAGGCCCCTTCAAAAAAGATTTCAAGGACTAGAAAATCTAAGATTTTGAGATCCCTTGAAAATAAAGGATTTCATTTTCAAAAGTGAAGGATTTCAAGGCCCCTTGAAAATAAAGGAATTCAAAGCTAGCAAAAAATGTCAATGGCCCTTGAAAATCAATGATGTTAATACACTGTACATTCAAAATCAATGACTTCAAACCACTGCCATCCAAGAATATCGAGTTGTTTAAGTTCAAAGACTTCAAGTCACTGTAATCTAAGGAATGCAATTACAAATTCACGTATTCCAAGGCTTTGAGGTTGAATGATATCAAGATCACAAAAATTATTTATTTCAATGCCCTGAATTGGAGGCAAAGATTCAAGTATTCCAATACAAATCAAGTCTACCTTGCATATCGTCAGCCACTAGAGTTTTAGAGTTCACTGCCACCTTTTCCTCTGCAATTCTCTCTTGTTCCTCATCCCAGACGACATTATCCCTGCAAACAGGAGTTGTAGATTGTAGTACCTCTGTACTTTACCTCACCATGTTTATATAGTTCTGAATGTGTCTCACTGCGCTGGTTAATATGATATCTGACTGAATATATACATCATCCACAAAAGATCTCCAGGGTTGAAACCGCATCAATTAATGCAATTCATCAATTGCACTGTTGCTGAAAAATCAGTCAAGTTTGCAAGTTTCTATTTCCTGGAAGTTCACAGTTATTCTTTCACCAAGTATACAACTGATCAGATGCAATGCTTCACAGGAGTATGTGTGACACCAACATTAGAAAATTACAAATCCAATATTAAATTAACTTATTACAATGTCATTAATCAACATTTGTGTATACTATACACCTATACTGTGATTACTGTCCTTTTAGCCATACCAGTGAACATCCAACATGGGTGCCACCATCTTAGATTAATTCAAGTGCAAGAATGTCATACGACATTGGTGTCACATGATCAGCAATTTAAGTTTTATAATTAATTTGCCATTATGTATTGGAAATAACACATTGCATGGAGTCTGTGAACATCATGCTTTTGGAGAACATTCACCTGTCACCAGAATTTCAAGTTATGTTATCAACACTGTGTTTTTTATTCGTTATTACTCTGAAGGGAAATTAAACACCTTTTGTTTGAATTAATTCATATTTTCAGACCTATAGTTCTCGGGTAGTTTCCTCGAAACTTGGGCTAACGCAGGAGTTGTCATTCTCTAGAATTAATGAGTCCACCATAGATTACACATTTACCCCCTGTTTGGGATCTTTTACTTCCCCTGGCATAGATACCGGTACTTTTGCAGTTTAGGCCCGCACCTCGAAAAAACCATCAAAATGATCACCTACGATGACCAAACTTCGCATGCAGTATCTACTACACCTGTACTACGCGTATGCACTTGTCATGTGATCAAAAAATAATAATTAATGCCTGAAATCGATCAAAAGGTGTCAGTAAATAACGCGCTTTCTTCGACGAGTCACTAATGACACAGTGAACTCCGCCAGGTGGCGCCACCATCTTGCTGCCGTAAAACCGTGGGGTCAGACCACAATTTTTTGGAAGATAACAGCACATGGTTATGAAATTGTTATTATTTAATACTACCAGGAAATAATAAATTACATGAAATACGCATTTTAGATTTTACTCAGTAACAGCTGATGGCACTTCATATACTTTAATACGAGCAGAAACATGTTAATTTCTCATCTGCATAATGTGTCAATATTTTACAAGGAAATATTCATTATTAAAAATAAATTGATAAGTAACAATTGTAATATTAATAAATATTATATATATATAATATGTATATGTGTGTGTATGTAATAAGTATATATGTATGAATAGATGAATATGTAATAACAATGTGCTGATACAGATCATAAATGTATTATGCTTTATATATATATCTAAATTATATGTATATATATATATATATATGTGTGTGTGTGTGTGTAATTAAATACTATTATATAAGATATTATAGATATATGTATAATGTAAATATATATAATAAATATATATGTGTGTGTATGTAATAAATATATATATATATATATACAATTACAATACACACAATAAATATACATATTAATAATATATAGGTATATATATTACATATATGGTTGGCTCTTTCGTTTTTTTTCTTTCTCGCGGCTGAGTATCACCGTAGTCGGGTTATTTTTTTTGGATTACCTTTTTTCTTCTTGCGGTCGAGTTCTTGTGACAGCTTATACTCGATAAACTCTTCGGATACCCTTGATGATATTTTCAGCCGAATTTCAGCCGCCACATGAACTCAACGAGGTAGGTGTCGACCATGCCTCTGGCTGTTCCGCACTCCCTCTTGTTGCGACGTTTAGCCCTCATCCACATGTTTTCTACCGTGTTGGTGTGGGCTCCAGTCACCGGGTTCACGAAGTTGACTTGGTGATTAACAGTCAGGTGTCGATAGCCGATGTTTCCGATGGTGTTATATGCAGCCCAAAGGTCTGATACAACAGTCGTTGCAGGCCGGATGAACTGCTGTATGATGGGCAGGAGAGTGGCAGCGTTCCTCTGTGGAACAGCAACCAGGAACCCTTCCTTGGTGGTGGTATCGATGCCACCGAACACCCACTGCTGCGGCACTGGTCGTCGTCCGACGTTGTGTTTTCTGCGGACGAACACACTCTCGTCGATCTGGACCTCCACGCCGACTCCGCCAATACGGACAGAAAGTGCTCGGCGCAGATGTCACGAAGAAAGTTCCGCCAATCGACGAAAGTGTGCTCGGCCATAGCAAGCTCCCGGCTGGCCTTTCGAAAGGAAAACTCCTCAAAGGCCCAGTAGCGAATAACATCAAGCACGGATCGAATGTTTAGGTGGCTACCTTCGAAAAAAGATCCCGATCGGATTGACAATGTTTTGTTGCACGGCCTGCCACACCGCCAACGAAACTCATCACTCTTGCCGGGCCCGGCCTGACTCCAAATCATGGGGCGGTTGCACGTAGCGCAGACTTGATTTGCTGCAAGTAAGCCATGGAGTTTGGCCCACTGTATCGCAGCGACATTTATTATTTCCTGGTAGTATTAAATAATAAAAATTTCATAACCATGTGCTGTTATCTTCCAAAAAATTGTGGTCTGACCCCACGGGTTTACGGCAGCAAGATGGTGGCGTCACCTGGTGGAGTTCACTGTGTCAGTAGTGACTCGTCGAAGAAAGCGCGTTATTTACTGACACATTTTGATCGATTTCAGGCATTAATTATTATTTTTTGATCACGTGACAAGTGCATACGCGTAGTACAAGTGTAGTAGATACTGCATACGAAGTTTGGTCATCGTAGGTGATCATTTTGATGGTTTTTTCGAGGTGTGGGCCTAAACTGCAAAAGTACCTAGATACCTAAGATACCAGAAGGAAGGGATCTCTTGTTTATAGCGTCTCTTCCAGGCATGGACGAAATTGCCTGAGTTTTGAAACGGTGGTAGGTGGGACTGAACCAGCGTCCGCTCGATTGACAGCCCGGGGCTCTACCGCGCGACCACCGCTTTCCACTTACACATTATATTACACCCTGCTTTTTATAACGCTGTTATGACTTTATCGTTCACTTTCTAAAACTAAGTTTCTTACCAATTATTATAATCAAAGACTTCCTTTGGGTCAGTGAGAAATCGTGCTCCACCAGCTGGTCTACTTCCGTTTGTCGACTGACCGGAACACCATCTTCCTCCAGCAAATTTTAGCCTGTTTCCCTCTCGCGTTAACGCACCGATACAACGCACGTACGTGGGCGATAATACGGTACGATGCAATATTCGCATGGTTGCACTTCTAATAGCTGCCATTAATGGATTTACAATGTTAACATTTATCGGCAAAAAACATACCAGGCGTTATGCTCGAAAACATTCTTTGGATCAGTGAGAAACCTGTTTCCAAACGTCGGCCGTTTATCTTCCACGTTCTCCGAAGTGCCTGCCATGTTTTCCCGCAACGGTGAAAGTTCTGACTAGTAAATTTACTTTCATCATACCGGTGATAACGCTTTACCAACACAGAACTAGCCTCGGTTACCCAGGCTCCGTGAGGTGGCAGCACTTTTAAGCTTCTCAAATCTGCCTGGGAAACCAATGCTCTGCATTTGTATCCGCCAGGGCGGCCTTATCCCAGATTAGGGTAGAGACGCTGATTGGCTCTCAGGCCAACTATGAAATAAAAATTTAAATAACGATATTTTTTTTTATAAGATAATGATATCCTATGAAAAGTATTCAACATTAACACAAAAATAAATAAAAATTCAAATTAACAGTTGTTTATAAAATCAGAATTACGGCAGGATTAACCAGTATCCGTCAGGTGGCAGCATTGTTTAACCCCACACGGATAGCATATAAATTAAATAAGGATACCTTGTTATCAAATAATGCTGTATTATAAAATTATTCAAAATTAAACTTTTTATTAAATCAAAATAAATAGAAATACAAATTTGCCGGCTGTTTATAAAATAGAAATTACGGCAGGATTAATCAGTATCCGTGTGAGGTGGCAGCATTGTTTAAATCACACGGATATTACTCAAAAGCCGGAAGAATCACCAGACTGTCTTCTCGGCGTAGTTACGCAGCCGACCGACAGTCGGCTAAGCGAGACTATGGTTTGCGAGGCAGCCAATAATTCATGATAGCATATGGGGGAATATATTTGCATATTATATTGAAAATATAATTAAGTACCCTACTGACTCATTTTTCCTACGCGTATGCGTTGCCGTCTTTAAATTCGGCGATAATCGAGCAGCGCCACCAGGCGGATTCAGGTTCACGTGCGTGACGGGCTACACGAATGACGTCACAAACGTAGTTTAACGGCGCACAACGAAGATGCCTCGCGTCCTGAACGAATACGCCTGCGACAGCACAGAATGACCAAAATTTGCGAAGAAATGAAAGCCACGCTTGAAAAAATGAGTATAATTGCACTGCATTAATTAAAACGGGGCGAGGTGTAATAGTTTCTTTGATTGTACAGTTATCAAATAGAAAGCAGGTAACTAAAACCAGCGGTAGTGTTGTGGAGATAGATCAACGAATAACCGACTTAACATGTTACGATAACTCAAGGAAGGAGATTAGTCACCGAGAGCACATTTTAACAAATAGGCCCGATTTACCGGCATCTATAATTAAATATGGAAATTCATACTCGGAATTGTAGGGGAACGGCGTTCAAAGCGGAACCCGCCCCAAACCGGCCCCTCCCGTTTCGCGTTACTACATAAGTGTATTACGTATAGTCAAAGTTGTATTGTCATTGCATAGTCACTCACAATGGAGCACCGCTGGCCACTGGTCGGAAGCGCGAAACGGGAATTCAAACAGGTGAGTTCAAAAAGACAATCCTTCACGCTTTTCTTAAAGTATTAGCTCTGTTTTCTAAATGTCACACTTCCAACTGTACGCGGTTAAAAAATAGGACCATTCCGTATGTCAGCCCATTGCGTAAGCTCTGATACGTGCTGTTTTCATTACAACCGCCAGCAAGGAAAATCTTCAAAATGGCGGCCTGCCGCAGGTCTTAGACTTAGAGTGCAGCCAAAACGATCCCAAAAAAGTCGGATTTGTCTGCAGGGATCGTTAGGTACTTTCTACATACAATTCATGACATTGTTACTACTATTAAAAGCGCACACCACGCCAAACCACACCACACCACACCACACTATACATAACGACATCAACCCACACCAACCCACACCAACCCACACCACACCACACAACACCACACCTAACGCACCCCACCACCCACGCCACGCACGACCACGCCACGCACGACGCACGCCACGCACGCCCGCACGCCACGCACACGCACCCCGCACGCCCGCACCGCACCGCACCGCACCGCACCGCACCGCACCGCACCACACCACACCACACCACACCACACCACACCACACCACACCACACCACACCACACCACACCACACCACACCACACCGCACCACACCACACCACACCACACACAACCCACACCACACCCCACACCACACCACACCACACCACACCTAACGACACCAACCACACCACCCCACACCACACGCACCGCACCGCACCGCACCGCACCGCACCGCACCGCACCGCACCGCACCGCACCGCACCGCACCGCACCGCACCGCACCGCACCGCACCGCACCGCACCGCACGCACACGACACCACACCACACCACATCACACCCCAACACCACACCCACACACACTAACGCACCAAGCACGCACCACGACGCACCGACCGACCCCACCGACGACCGACGACCGCACCGCACCGCACCGCACCGCACCGCACCGCACCGCACCGCACCGCACCGCACCGCACGCACGCACCGCACCGCACCGCACCACACGACAAGACAGGACATTATATGACGTGATATTATTTGGTGTGGTGTGATATATGATACGATACGATACGGTACGGTACGGTACGGTACGGTACGGTACGGTACGGTACGGTACGGTACGGTACGGTACGAGATACGATACGATACGATACGATACGATACGATACGATACGATACGATACGATACGATACGATACGATACGATAGGCTGTAGAAAAAAAGAAACTAATCAAATTAAGGAAGACAATTTAATACGTGTCTAGTAAATTGTGAATGAGAATAACACAATTAGGAAGTGATTTAAAAAAAAACAATGGCATGATATAGTTAGGCAAGTGTTATTAGGCCTATGCTAATGAAACAATTATGAACTGAACCGAACTGAACAGAGACAACTCAAGTTGGTCTTCTTTCGCATCTTCCTGGTTGTGAATCAAATAAAAGCCTTTAAATGAGTCACTGTAAAACTTGTGCACGCAATTCAAGTGGCTAAACAACTGTATACAAAAGTCTAAGCCGAATCGTCCGTAGCCTGCAAGGGTTAGGAAGGGTCCCGTGACCCGAAGTGACAACACTGATTTAGCTTGGGTTATACACAGTTACCAAGACGCAACATGACCATCGCGCTATATGGCTGAACACTGCTATAGATGGAGCAAACGCATAAGAACCAGTATAAAAGACATCGCATATTATTTTAGTAGCGATGGAATTTCAACAAAGAGGACACAAACAAAGTATGAAGTTTTGTTTGAATGCAACGTTACGTAGAACAAAACATGAATAACGTGACGAACAAAACGAGTACAAGGCAGATGTGAAGTAAATGAGACAGAGTGATCAAGTGAGACTTCTAAGTCATCACAACTCATATGAAGCAGCAATATGAAAGATATACCACAAGCAATAGTCGTAATGTGCGGACATTTACTTCTACATCACTTAGCGTAGTCTATAATAGTAGCAGAAATATTACATTAACAACAACAACAACAACAAAACCAACAACAATAACAATTACCACAATAAAAGGTAATCAAATACCTGAATACCAAAAATAACAAAACCGTAAAACTGTAAGCAGTGCAATAAATTAGGTTAATTAGGCAGCGAGGTATAGGGAGCTCGTGTGCATTGGGGGACCATGTACCGTGGAGAGAATCTGGACTTGTCAGCTTGTGGAAGATATTAATGTAGGATCTTGTCGATTATGAGTGTTGCATACAATGATACATAATATATTTTTGATTGTAATTATATCATTTGTTATTTGGGGCAAGTGTTTTGTATATGTATATTATATATATATATATATATATATATATATATATATATATATATATATATAACACGTACACTTTTATTTACTCTTTCTCTACTTATAACTATGATTTACAATTATTGTATATTTCCGCATTATATGCTGTGAAGGTATTATGTTGTTGTTGAATATAAATTCCTCTAAATACTAAGACTAGATTGGGGTATAAGAGGTATATCTGAGGTATGCTTTCTACTGGTTCATACGCGGCGGAACAGAATAAAATATCCTCACAGAAACGTCTCAATGAAGCAATTGGCTGCGGTTTCATGGGCGGGTAAGAACACGGTTAAGTTAATTAAAACTAATGCGAAACGCTAAGTGATTACATAATTTAAATATGTTTAACGAAATCGGCCTCTGGAGCTACGCAGTTCGATCTAAGGCTTGAAGTTTGAGAGACGAGCCAGTGACACCGACAGATGACTTAGCCTCGGTTACCCAGGCTCCGTGAGGTGGCAGCACTTTTAAGCCCCTCAACTCTGCCTGGGAAACTAATGCGCTGAATTTGTAACCGCCAGGGCGACCTTAGCCCAGATTAGGGTAGAGACGCTGATTGGCTCTCAGGCCAACTATGAAATAAAAATTTGAATAACGATATACTTTTACAAGATAATGATATCCTATGAAAGGTATTCAACTTACATTAACATAAAAATAAGTAAAAATTTTAATTTACAGTTGTTTATAAAGTAAGAATTACGGCAGAATTAACCAGTGTCCGTTAGGTGGCAGCATTGTTTAGCCCCACACGGATAGCATACACATTAAATAAGGATACTTTTTTTATCAACTAATGCTGTATTATAGAAACTATTCAAAATTAAAATTATATTTAACATAAAAGAAATAGAAATAAAAAATTCAGTTGTTTATAAAAAATATATATATATTACGGCACGATTAACTAACTGCCACCTCCGTGAGGTGGCAGCATTGTTTAGATCAAGCGGATAACATTCAAAACCCGGCAAAATCACCAGACTGTCTTCTCGGCGTAGTTACGCAGCCGACCGACAGTCGGTTAAGCGAGACTAACACAGAACGGGTTGAACTTTGTTAAAAACTTGATCAAACATTCCTTAATTTAAATTACCAAGAAGCAGTGCGTTCACACAATAAAAAGACGTCCATGTTTGGAGGTTGAAGACAATATGCTTCACTGCGCTGCTAGTATTTAGTGGAAGGATGGGACAGTGATCAACGACCAGAGGCTATAGATCCTAGGTCTAGAACGGGCACTCGATAACGCTTCTTAGCCCACGTGTTATCTGAGGCTTGAAGCTTTTGATGGCAATCTTATAAAATCCTTGTATTGTTTCCGTAACGTTGTTAATACGTTAATTCGATTTCTCCAGAATCAGTTCAAGACGGCTCCTTATATAATAATTGTCATGGGCAATTTACCAATTATGTAGCCGTAGGTAGACCCCCTGCCCTATGCGTTTCACGCGACAAAACAGGTTTTGGTAAACAGTGCATGGCCTATGGTCGCGTAATTTTCTAATAAAAACTCAATCATCCGTACCTAGTGATACCTGTGGTGCAAACAGTGAGTAGGTTATAAAAAATATTTATACTAATGGTGAATGTCTAGTGGTTTTATTAAAAGTCATCTTCAAAAATGAGTTACACACACTATGATCTTAACTGATAATGCGTAGGTTTGCTTTTCAGCGATATAATAGACAAGAGTGAAAACAAACATTTCGAAATGAGGAAGCACATATAAAACCCCGAAATAGTTATCGTCATTCCGATTGTGTTGCATAAACAGTGTAATCTTAGAATTAGTCGCTGTGTGGCAGCACCTGAATGACGGTCACCGTAAATACGAGTGAGGGCTCCAATCAAATAAGTTAGATAATGTTTAAATACAAACAAACTGGCTGTGATTCAAGGTTTTAAATGGCAAAGGGTGTAAAAATAACATATTATTTTAAGAAACTTAAGTGTTTTAAAAACATTATATTAAATCTTCTGAAGCTTTCGAAAAAAACTGAAATTTTTTTCACATATTTGTTTGAAATTGCTTTCCCACCATAAATTGTTCGCGGTTCCAAGATCTAATGACAACTTTCGCCTGTGCCCGTGGTTGACTAGCCAAATGATTTTATTTTTTGCGCCTCTTAGATTGAACTTTTTAAGGATATAGGCGCTATATGAGTTTTATATATATATAAAATTATTATTATTATTATTCACTTTTTTTAAATGGCTGCTAATATGTCAGAACATAAAATTTTACACACATTCACCAGTTAATTTAAATAATTAACTAATTGTTTATAATACGTGCCCGTTTGTTTATATTATGTTCTCTTTGCGCAACGCTAGCACAAAATCGCATAGTTTAACGACAGAGGTAGCAATTTCCACAATTATTGCACTTTACGTTAATGTCGCCAAATCAGTCGATCCAGTCCGTTATGTCTAACCGCATGGGAACAACAAACATGTTGTCTGACTACATCTATAATTCATATTAATAAGTGGCTGAGAATGCGACGTGGCGCTGGCTATTCACCGGGTAATTGAGCGTTTCATGGCGTCGCAGATGTTTAATTGAATATTTTATGGTGTCGCCCGTGAATCGTGGCTTTGCCGCCAGTTGGCGCCGTGCTAATGAAGCGACGTAGTCTAGACGGGATGTAAAAGTATTATGGGCTCATAACGCTACAATAAACCCCTTGTATTAACCGGCTTTGTAACGTGATCGGTCCAAAAGTCGACAACAACTCTCTAATCCGCGCGTGAATAATGGTTTAACCCCACTTGGCTGCCTTCTAAAGTCGCAGTTTTGGTTACGTTCCTTTGACATTAAATGTGCATTTTGAGTTCTTGTTTCTTTGGTAACGCAAACCCATCACAACAAATGCGTGATACATCGCGAATTATATTAGTTAGTGTTCAGTTATGTAACGCGGTTAGTAGTTAAGTAATAATTAATGTGAAGTATTCCCAATCAGTTTAACGACATATTCCATAGTTCTGGTGTTCATCGAAAACAATATATTTTCGTTAGCTCGCATAATGGAAACTATTTAGTTAGTCTGTATTAAGGTAACAATGTAGCCTCCTCTACAATTGTCATGAACCTTATATGCCAGTATTTGAAACTTCTGCAATTTTGATTGGGCCCTGGTGGATAAATATATACTTAATTATATTAGTTACAGTTAACACGGTGTATGCATTCGTTACACTGCACTCGAAATTACGTAGATTCCATTTTCGTGAAATGAAACTAAATTAGAAAGAACGCGTTTAACTGAATTGAGAAAGAACATTTAATTAAGAGCAGCTTTGTTATCGAAAGCAATTATTGCTGGTGACTATGAAACAATCTAACGAAAAAACATATAAAACTGTTTTGACATTGAATCGCGAAAACAAACTCAATAAATGTTTTCGTGTTTTCTCGTATTCTATGAACACATCGCGCAAAACGTTACATAAGAACAGTGTTGGAGCCATGACCCAGCGCCATTTGTAAACATGCAATTGTTGCAACACATCGAACACCTAAAATGTCCTCCACTAGTTGTATCCGCTGAATCTTCAGTTGTTTCAGTCATTCGCAAATTCAATTTTTTGTGTTTAAGTATATAGCACGTAAACTGCTTGTCTGGTCGAAATAATTTACTTCTGTTGTTATATGAAAGTGAAAGTGTCAAATTCGCGATTGCAAGAGAGAAAGTGACGTCAGTATCTAGAATAATTATAGAAACATCCGTGTCTGTGTGTGTAATGCATTAACGTAATTACGCTAGTTTTGAAAATAATTTAATTTAACGATTAAAAGGGTAATCATTAAAACTCTGGTGATTTCATTAAAATAACATCTTACGATGTACTAACATGTGGCATTATATAACATGAAAGCAGATATATCAATATATAGCATAAGTCTTCCTTTTTTCACAAAATTTATTTGGAACGAGATCTTTCAGTATTATTACATTTTATTAAAACAATTATTTAAACGAGTAAAGTTTGGACAAGATGTTTGCATTTTTACATAACGTAGACCGACGAACCATAGCTAAGGCTGTCAGCATATCGAATAGTTATTTTTCACCGGATCCAATTTCCACGCCGTAGTAAGTGAACCCAAGTGTGATAAGGGCGATACATTTTTAACACCACAAGGACGCCTGCTCTACAACGTCGTTATGCCTATTAACAACACTAGGGATGTTATATTGTTGCTTACTTTTACACTGGACACGTGGAGTAGTCATCCATTCCCACGTTATTATGTACGATTTATGAGCAAACAATTAGTTGGCTGTAGCATTCAGTGCTACCACAGTTAACGACACCAGCAGATTACATTAAAATGGCAATTTAAACCAGTTTAATTCCAAATATTGTAATGATAGTTATTGCAAGCTTTGATTTTTGTCTCCGTATGTGGGTGTTAACTATTGCAAACTATTACTTAAATATATTAATTCCCTTTACAGCCAGATCATCTGCCCAGAATTTGCCGAGCAGTAAGTTGTAACAGGAAGTCTGCTGCTTAGAACGTGGGAAAGTTAAACATCAAAGGGTATTGTGGTTAAATCTGCTCGCCTCGGCATTATTGCCAACCATTGTTATTTTGATGTAGGATGTTTTGTTTTGTTTACCATATGAACGTGTTGCGGGCCGAATCGTTCAAATTGCGAGCATTGTTCCGAGCTTAATAGTATAACTAAACACGAATCGACATACTGCCAACCTTCAACATGCACGTTGTAGTCATAAGAACGTAAGACTAAATGAAAACAATAAAACCTAAAAGCTGGCAGCCTCACTTTAAACATAAAAGTCCATTGTTTTGACTTTACAGCGGTGCATCGTCCGAGCGTACACAAACGGAAACGTGCGACCGCAGCGCGCGTGACTCACAAGACACGACGCCGTGGTGGCGACAACAACGATATCTATAAAAACTGACGTTGGTCTGACAGCAAACCGACAACAATTGTCTAGTTTGTTGCGATAATCTTTATTGATTGGTCGCTTTGTCACCGCTATCTGGCCGGCGAAGTCACTCAACCGATCGGCTCCATACAGATAGGCAGATCTGTTAATTTAACCTGACAAGCGACGTGAACGTGGGTTTCTTGGTTTGTTTTGTTGCAAATAGCGTAAAAAAATCGAATATTTTTTGATGAAACGCGACGTTTTAATCATGTTCAGTTGGCTTTTAATACGAACATTGTGAAGTTTGTTTAAAAGAAAACCGATAGGCGTCGCCACATGCAATACAACATACCACGATTGATTTTGCAAGGACAGTTGTAAGAGGCCTGATCGTGAATTATTAATAATATCTTATCAAAAAACATGCATAAAACATCCTATAAATGGGCCGTGATCCATGCCAATAAAAAAAATTATTGTCATTTCTATTTATAGTAGATGACGAAATTGAGAATATGTAAGTTTAATTATTGGAATATAGAGCGATGTTACTAATAATTATGACATCATCAGAAAATGCATCCTTTAACAGAATGCATTGTTAATTTTAAGGAGGATTTATTTTCAAAATGCAAATATCCTCCACAGTATTTTACATAGGGCTACATTTCTGTAATAAACAGACGCTTGTCAAGTAACAACACAATCAGAATGTTACTGTAAGACCTGAGACAATTCTACAAGGTTGGATTATGTACTTTTATATGCCATAAGAAAACGGAACCCAGGTGGAAATCACACGAAAGTTTCCGGTGACCTGTAGAACTACCGGATGCGCACATACACAACAGTGGCACAACATGCATGGTAACATAAGTCATGTCATGAAATTTGCGTCTGCTTTAGCGTTGGCTTTCCATCGTTCACATGTTAAGTTCCCCGTGGCT
This sequence comes from Ridgeia piscesae, assembly GCA_025642075.2. Taxonomy (NCBI): domain Eukaryota; kingdom Metazoa; phylum Annelida; class Polychaeta; order Sabellida; family Siboglinidae; genus Ridgeia; species Ridgeia piscesae. Next base: position 137,102 of record JAODUO010000747.1, on the reverse strand, counting down.
GGATCGGAAAAGCGTAGGTTTAAAATGCTAGAGGGTGTTTTAACGGCACAACAAACCCGGTCATGCGTAATAACGGTTTCCGCTCCAGCGTACTGGCGGCCATTGTTTCCCCCAACTCATTGTAACGGTCGCGCTCGCTCTGCCATCTGTGTTCAAATAAAGATCATTTGCGAGTGGATTCCTTGTCTTTGTCATAAAAAAAACCTTGATCAGTCTGTGGCGTTGGTCTAGGAGTATTAAACACGCGTTGTTTAGTGGTGTGTTTTTCGTTTTGCACTACTAAATTTGACGTCAAGAACAAGCGCATGGGACAAATTTGATATAGGTTAGCGATGTAGGTTTTTTACTTGATTGTCTTGAGTCGTAATTCTGTGGCCAATCCGGAAAGACCAATCTGTTTCCAACGTTTATCAACAGTTATTAATATCGGACATCCTACGACCCTATGACTACAGAACCTTCGGTACCGTCATCGAATACCTTTTTATATAAATAAAGCTTAATGGTGATGCTATAATTGACGTTTTGCAATGACGTAAATTATACAGTTTGTGGCGTATTTTAAAAAGGCAGATAAAGCAAGTAACGTAACTGATTGGCGGTGACAGAAAGAAACGCAGAAAACGCACAAAGATATGAACACACGAAATACCTGCTTATAACGTACGATAGGAACCCTAAACCAACGAAGCATTATAACCAAACGATGACATTTTGTATGAATAAAGGCGTTTTTCTCTCGATTGCTTTGTATCCTTTAATGTTTGGCGCTCGGCATGGTTTAGGCCCGTTACAGCTACTTCCCATTGTAATTACTAGATGTCGTCGTATAAAACTATATAACTGCTCTGGACCCATGTATGGGAAGGGGATTTGTTCGTCACGTGATAAAGTTGCACCCATTGAAGTCGATGTTAATTATATATCGTTCCATTGTAGCATAAATATTTACTGTTGTGGCATTCACTATTAATTATGTTATGTCGCGTCGGTCAAATTGTGTACTTACTGTCCGCCACAGTGGTATGTCGTTGTCTCTTCGTGCGTGCATGTGTAACTGCGAGTGTATATATGTGTGCGTGCGTGCGCGTGTGTTTGTCTATATGTGTTCGCATACATGCAAGTACATTCAAGCGTGAGTCAAATTCTCTTCCTTGACCTGGACGCCAGCCTATCGCCCGGGGCAGTCGGCCTATTCCTGCGGGCAGTCGGCCCGTCGCCGGTCCCCCTCGGCCTCTCACCCCGTGCCGGCGATCTATCGTCACCCGCCTCAGCCTATCTCGCCGGGCAACACTCGCTCCTGTGTTACGAGACTGTCAAATCATAAAACTACGCTACATACGCAACAAAGACAAAGCTTTCATCTGTCAGCGCCGCGCGTCGACCCTTGAGAAGGCGATTGTCTATCGGCCACGAACCGCTCGGAAACATAGCGTCTCAATTATTTCTCTGTCTCCGATAGTCGTGCGCCCTTCAGCAATGCAACCTATGCCGATATCATTATCGCGAAACCGGCTTTTCCTCTAGCCGATGTTCGTATCGGGCGGTCAGAAAATAGATCACCAGAAGGAACTATTTGACGTGTAAATATTAAACAGCGCCGCCCGATCGCAACTAGACATCGGTTTTATCGTAATATTAATCGCCCAGTTATTTGCGCGAGCGCCTATGATGCTATGATCGAGTCGGGAGTCGGCGGGCCGGAGATCCGGCCAGCGGCACACATGCCGGTCGTCGGGTGCACGTCACTGACCCGGTGTTGTCGTGACCAGCTCGCCACGTAGACATCTACATGTCCTGGTCGACGCCAACGTGGACAACATGTATGTCTGTAATTTAAAAAAATCAGTAGATATAGATGAGATATCGGTGAGATCTGCATCGACGATGTCGTCGCCGGCGAACGATGTGTCACCAAGGCTATCCCGTGGGTCAACGTCATTAGCTTTGTCGTTATCAGCGTCGTACACAATAAACAATCTTCTACATTCCCCACTGCATTCACGTGTTTTTTATGCGGTTTGTATGTCGTTACTCGGTATGTTTGTGTGTGTGTGTGTGTGTGTGCGCGCGCGCGTGCGCGTGTGCGTGTGCGTGTGTGT